>JAVIAB010000059.1:27274719-27399719 GCA_032433765.1 Megaustenia siamemsis
TAACTTTGAGGCAACTGACAAAAGTGTCACGCCTCTCCAGTTGTTACAATCTCTAAGATTGCCCTTTTTTGGGATCTTAACAATGATTCCTTTTTTCCATTTATGAGGCGTCTTCTCTGTTTTCCAAATGATGTTGAACATTTTTTGGAGATGTATTAAATTATGGCTATCAATTGCCTTGAGGATCTCAGCTGTTAACTTATCCTCTCCAGCAGCCTTGTTATTGGTCATTAGCTTTAAGGTGGTTTCTATTTCACTCAAGGTGAAGTCATCTAAATTTACATCTAATTCTGCTGCTGGTGTTTCAGCTTCAAAATCTATTAAACTGTGAGGTAGTGGACGGTTAAGAATTTCTTTGAAGTGTTCCGCCCAACGGGCTTTTATGTCTGCGCTTGTTGTTAGCATTAATCCAGATTTGTCTAGAATTGGTGTTCCACTGGATGTATAGGTGTTTGTCAGCATCTTTTGTACAGTATAGAGAATTCTGCTGTCTCCTGTAATTGCAGCTGTCTCTGCTTTCTCTGCCAAGTTGTCTATATAAGCTCTTGTATCGCTTCTTGCCGAACTTTTCACTTTGTTGTCTAATTCTTTGTATGTTGCTTTTGCCAGAACCTTTCCAAGATCTGTCTTTACATTAGTCATGGCTCTCTTTGCTTCTCTTCTTTCTTTGATGTATTTCCATGTGGTGTCTGAGATCCAAGCTCGTCTTTCCATTTTCTTCAGTCCGGCACTTGCTTCTGCTGCTGTCATTAGTATTTTGCTCTGTGAGTCCCACATTTCATTGATATCTAAGTCTATTTCACCGAGTGCTGAATAACAATTACTTAGCTCTATGTTAAACTTTTCCTTTATGGCTTCATCTTTCAGTTTATGACTATCAATTTTATGTGTAATTGACCTCTTCTGTTGGTTTCTAAATTGTAATCTTATTTTCCCAATGCACAAGTTGTGGTCACTATTAACATCAGCACCTCTGTAAGCTCTTACATCTATTAATGATGATCTGAATTGTTGTTTAATATATATATATATATATACTCAACATTTGAGTACGGTGCAGAAACGTGGACACTAAATAAGAAAACAGCAAAGCAAATTTAAGCTCTTGATTTATGGTTTAACAGAAGATAGGGAAGAGATGGACAAAGAAGACAAACAAATAATTTAAAAACAACTGGCAATAGGGAAATAACTATTTCAGTTAATTCAAACAAGACAGGTGAAATTAGTGGACATGAACAAACACAAGAAGTTACTAAATGTCAGCTTGAAAATACAGAGTGAACCAGGTGGAGGTTAGACAAGGACTAAAGTGGAAAGTAGCACTGAACGATGAACAGAAGAACTTACGAGAGTCCATACCATTAAGTAAAAGTAAGTAAAGTAAGTGAGAGTCCCGTCTCACCAAATGGCATTTAGGGAATATGGTGTTAGCGACCCTACATTTTACAGACCTTCCGCACATGATTTTTGGGGTAATGTGGTCGGTATAACGCCCGTGCCGCTTTACTTTCCCATAAAAAAATCCGGTACCCATTTAAGGCTCCATACCATTAAGGCAAACGTAAAATGGCACTCAGTGTTAGCTAAACTTTCATGTGGAGACGACACATGATGATGATGAGCTTGATAACCAGATGGGACGTCCAGGATGAACTGTGACAGTGAAGAATGCACAACTTGTCGATGACAGCACAGAAATTACGACAATGGCCATGCTAAGACTTTTCCTCAACATTTCAAGTGATGGTTCGATGATGCCGTCTTCATTAGGTTCACAAGTTTATTTACACAGCTCTCTAGTCACACTTTACGATCTCTTCTATTGGTCGTTTCAAAATATTTTGAAGGTGTTTAAAATTCCATATCTCTGCAACCAATTGATTGATAATGCTGAAATTTTGCATATGGTCTTGTGATTTTTTGGTCCCAAGAAGTACATTCATTTCCTCACCAACAAACGTATAGTTTTAAATATTCTTTATTTGAATTATACAAATTTAAGGCATTTTGGTCAAACCATATATTTGGAGGAATTACCGCTTCATATGAGTGAGCACCCACGGACTTGTCATCTTGAACGTAATGCGCGCCAATTTCCCTGTTTTAAGCACTAAAAAACACATAAAACGCGTCATAGTTATAATTTTATATCCGGTGCATCCCATTTCCTGTCGTTTTGTTGTGATTTATGTGCAACGGCGTATCCTAATTATTGGGTAATTTCGTTAAATTTGTGATCTGTTAGTCAATGGGTATAAAAGTAAAGTTCCTTACATTGCAATCAGTGGCAATAAAGGTGTATAAATATTTTTGCATAGAAGCTAAGCGTGGAAAACTGTATCGAAGCATCTCAAAGCCAGAAAAGAGAACTATTCACGCATTGGGTATAAGCAAACGCTTTTTCAAACAAGTGCTTAAAGCTAACGGAGTGTCCAGTTCAATCAAGACTAGGACGCTAGGAAGAAAGAAAGTAGTAGATAGTTTTGACAAGGAAGTGATTAGAAGAGCAATTTGTAAAATGTTCGATTCCAAAGAAACTGTGACTTTAAGAAAACTGAAAATTCGAATGAAAGCAGAAAATGACATTGTTGTGTCGAAAACAACATTATGGAGAACTGTTAGAAGCATCGGTTTTACGTTTAGAAAGTACGATAGTGGTAGAAATGTCATCTGCGAGAAGCCGCACTTAGTTTCTATGAGGAGTAAATATTTACGTGAAGTACGGGAAATGCGTAACCAAGGTTATGATATTGTATTTCTAGATGAATCTTGGATAAATTCTCACCACACAAGTGCAAAGGAATGGCAGTTATCAGATGGAAGTATTAAAAGATGTGTACCCACTGGAAAAGGACAGCGTATTATAATGGCACATGCAGGCAGCCGAAAAGAAGGGTTGGTGAAAAATGCAGAACTTATATTCACCTCTAATTATACTGACAACAGGGACTATCACACCGAGATGAATGGCCATATATTTAGAGAGTGGATTGAAAATACTCTTCTTCCAATTCTAGACAGACCATCCTGTCTGGTAATGGACAACGCGTCGTACCACAACGCTGTGGCAGAAGAAGACACAATTCCTACATCTACCAGTACAAAAGATGTTATAAAGATTTGGCTAAGAAAGGAAGGAATTCCATTTAACGAGGGATTTTTGAAACCTGAATTACTGTCACTTGTTAAGAAATCGCAAAAGACCAAAGTATTCCAAATAGACAAAATCATTCAACAGCATGGTCATACGTGCTTGAGACTGCCCCCTTATCATCCACAATTAAACCCCATTGAACTCGTTTGGGCAAAAATTAAAGG
Source organism: Megaustenia siamemsis (assembly GCA_032433765.1). Lineage (NCBI taxonomy): Eukaryota > Metazoa > Mollusca > Gastropoda > Stylommatophora > Ariophantidae > Megaustenia > Megaustenia siamemsis. The sequence continues at coordinate 27,278,041 of JAVIAB010000059.1, forward strand.
GCAGGTGGCAGCTGAGAATACAAGTTTTAAACTATGCGATATAAAAGGACTGACATATGCTGCTCTATCACAGATTGACAAAGATTTTTGGTGCAAATGTGAAGATCATGTCTTAAAAGAAGAAAATGACTATTGGAAAAAAGATGGACTATCGTTCGTTCAGCCCAGATTAGTAATCAATATGTTAGACTCCTCTGATTCAGAATAAATGAAATAATAATGGACGTTTTTATATGTCCGCATGATCAATCTTTAGCTAAAGTTGATAACGTTTTGAAAATGTAAAGATTCTTGATATGTGTACTGCAGGCATGCAAAGAAACTAAATCACTTTCATATGTCTTGTTTACGTAAAATAATGAAAGTCACATGGAAAGACATAAAACGAACAATGTAGCTCTTTACAGTGAAGAGGATCCCGTGCTTACATCGGACTCTTTAGTCACATGCGTACCCATAAACAATAACTTTGCTTGATATGTCATGCTCGTTATCGCTCGCAACGGATAATTAATTTTTTAAAATGTATTCTTTGTTGTATATTGTTTAAATAGTTTTCATTAATGGAACTGTTTATACGCTGATTTGTTTTAGACCGTCTGTAAAGGCTATAACATTGACATTCTCATAGTATTTTAAAGAAAGTAAACAATAGAAAGTAAACAGTTGATAAACGCCTCCAACTTTCAAGTTGTGTAGAGACGCCTATGTCGAGAAGCTGATTTCCATTAATGTACGGTAAATTATTTTCTCCAGGAGCAAAAAGATCCGTAAATTCACTGAGATCAAAGGAAAGTGCTGCTTCATGATGAAGCATACTTCCTACATCATTAAATTTTGTGAAATCGGTGGGACCTTGGAAAAACAAGGCCAGATGCAAAAAATCAAGTTTGTAAGTGCAGGGAAAGAGGAGATATTTCATGTTAATCGTGAACATTTAGATTTGAAACGACCAATAGCAAGCAATCATGTCAGTAGTTTGGTAAAGCATTAGTGTCTCATACTGGGTGCTGCTTTACTGAACATCTTTTCTCGTGGTTGAATTTGACAGTCCTGGACAGACAGATCCATCCACAGAACAAGCAAGGTTTACCCTCAGTACTCGGCCTTGTCTCCTTTCTCTTGCGCCTTTTGTCTTCTGAATTTGACATCAGCACTGTCTCGAAACAATGTATGAAGGAACGAAATGTAGTGTGGTGTATGAAGGACAGCTTACAGAAGCATTTGAAAAAAAGAACAGGAGTAAGGCAAGGATGCCTTCTGTCTCCATTTCTCTTTCTACTGGCCATAGATTAGATTATGAAAATAACTCAAAACAACAGAAATGAAATCCAGTGGTCACTGACCAAACAACTTGATGATTTAGACTTTGCTGATGACATAGCTCTCCTATCACACAGCCATCAACAGATGCAGGATAAAATTAGCAAACTTGATGAGAGATCACAACAGCTAGGACTGAAGATTAATAGAGATAAGACCAACATTATGAGAATTAATCATCATCATCATGTACCCTGCCGGTTGACGTAGGCGATCATGTCCCTCCACAATCTTCTATCTACAGTGCATCGTATCAGTTCTGTTGTTGACTGTTTTCCATGCCATGATACCAAGCTATCCACTATTTTCTCTCTTTGTCGTCCGCGATCTCTCTTTTCTTTTATTTTGCCAGTTGTAACCAAGTATTCCAACTTTCCTCTTCTCATGATGTGCCCGAAAAATGTTGATTGCTTCCTTCTGATGTTTTTTAAGGAGATGAGCTATATAAGAATTAAGATGGCCATTTACAAAGACATATATAAATTAATCTAGTTTCAGGAGGTGGCTAGTGTCCTGCGTAGTGATCTGGTTGATAGCTGACCTCATAGTTGTAGTAAGGTGACGCGGGTTGTTGAGTTGTTTTATTAGTTCTGGTTGTTAGACGACCACCTAAATCCCTCCTCCCCTAATTAAAGAGTAGATTGGTTAATGAGTGATGGACATCAGTGTTTCCCGCCAAAGTGACTACCAATAGGAGCGAGTGTATGTTGTCTGGCTATAGACCACGCCCACTCTGGAAGCGAAACTACCATATTAGGTAATAGCATTACGTTAGTTATTTCATACATATATTGTTCATATGTACTTATAATAATAATAATTAATATTTATTGTATCCTTGCGGACGTAAAGGGACCATATTTAAGATAGATACAGACCATAATCAGGTTACTCTCGCTAAAAAATAAACGAACAGTCATATTCTCCCACCGTGGTACATAATAAACTAATCGATACTGCTCCCCTGTGAGACTAACAAATTTTCCACGCTGTCTCGTGACTAGACAATGCTTGATGGGATTATTGATGTATCATATAGGTTTAAGAAATACTCATATGTGTCCACTGGTCCTACGAGAGCGAGAGTTCATCCCAACGATCTTAAAAGGAAAGATATAGCGTAGTGCATGTCAGTTGCCTCTCTGATACGTTTTGTTAGTTACTAGTCACAGAGCATGTATATTTATTAACAGAGCCCCAAAAAAGCCTGTGTGCGTGTTCATGTGTGTATATGTGCATATTACTCAGAGAGTAAGCAAAAGGAGCAGTCTTCTGATAGCTTTGCTGACTGATACAAAATATAATGTTTATTTGTGGAGAGGTGCCTGTGTTCGTGTGTGGGTCGTAGAACAAGTGGATGGATAGCTGGGGTTGATGAAGAGGTGAGTGTGTGTTTGTGTGATTCAGTATGCAAATAGCAGGTTCTGTATAGCCGGACAGCTTAGTTCTGTGCTCGGTTAATTTTGTTAAGGTGTGATTTGGAAACCATAGTCCAGGCTGTGACTCCATACTCTAGAACTGGTCTGACTCTTCCTACGTATAGTCTTTTCAAAATATTGCTGTCTGCCTCCGCCCCCCCCCACGCCCCCCCCCCGGCAGTCCGTTCCTGCCAATTTCTTCATAATATTTCTTCGTTTTTTTTTCCCTTGCTATGTCTATCTGAGTTTTCCAAGTCATGCTGCGATTCATGGTGACGCCAAGATATGTTGGGTTTTGGTCAATAGGGAGTGTATGGTCTTTTATTTTCAAGTTTGCAGAGAGTGTGTTTCTTGATAGGCTGAAAATTGTATATGTAGTTTTTTTTCGTTGATTGGTAAGAACCAGGTGTTCGTCCATTTTTCAAGTTCACTTAGGGCATCCTGGGTCAAGCCACCCATATACTTTCCTCGCGAGCCATAACGCCAGATCATCTGCGTATATTGCTGAGTGTATTCTGGGTGGAATGTCCATTGCGATATCATTTATGAAAATTAAAAAGAGTGTTGGGGACAAGACTCCGCCTTGTGGGACACCTTGTTCGATAGAGACTTTCTTACTTAGTTGAATCTCAGACAGAGAGAGAGAGAGTGTGTGTGTGTGTGTGTGTTTGTGTGTGTGTGTGTGTGTTTGTGTGTGTGTGTGTGTGTGCGTGCGTGCGTGCGTGCGTGCGTGCGTGCGTGCGTGCGTGCGTGCGTGCGTGTGTGTGTGGTGTGTGTGTGTGTGTGTGTGTGTGTGTGTGTGTGTGAAATCTGATAGGCCATGGAAAGAATTGTTAGAGCTGGCTCATTCTAAAAAAAACACACTCAGATGGACGATAATATTTCAAAATAAAATAAAGATACAGATAGAAAAAATACGCAAGAGAAGCGAAACCTCGAAAATAAATATGTTATGCTCATCCAAAATATCATATTCAGAAAATGAAAAATATCTTATGCAACATATCTATGTCAATAAAAATGAGAAAGAGAGTTCATCGGTGCTATATAGAACCAATTGTGACCTATGGAAGCGAATCATGGACAGCAGACAAACAAATGAAAAGACGATTAGAGGCCACAGAGATGGGTTTCTCAGAAGAATGTTGAAAGTTCCCTGGACAGATAAAAAGACCAACGAGGAAGTTCTCAAAGAGGCCAACACAAAAAGGGAGCTCTTAAAAACATCAGAAGGAAGCAATCAACATTTTTCGGGCACATCATGAGAAGAGGAAAGTTGGAATAATTGGTTACAACTGACAAAATACATTAAATGAGAGATCGTGGACGACAAAGAGAGAAGATACTAGATAGCTTGGTGTCATGGCATGGCAAACAGGCAACAACAGAGTTAATACCATGCACTGTGGATAGAAAATTGAGGAAGGACATGATCGCCTACGCCAACCGCTATGACACATGATGATGATCTTTTCTTGCAGCGGTTTTTTTTTATTTGCCTCGTAAATTTGGTGTTTCTTTTCGAAACTATTGGTCGTTTCAAAATACTTTGAAGGTGTTTAAAATTCCATATCTCTGCAACCAATTGATTGATAATGCTGAAATTTTGCATATGGTCTTGTGATTTTTGGTCCCAAGAAGTACATTCATTTCCTCACCAACAAACGTATAGTTTTAAATATTCTTTATTTGAAGTATACAAATTTAAGGCATTTTGGTCAAACCATATATTTGGAGGAATTACCGCTTCATATGAGTGAGCACCCACGGACTTGTCATCTTGAACGTAATGCGCGCCAATTTCCCTGTTTTAAGCACTAAAAAACACATAAAACGCGTCATAGTTATAATTTTATATCCGGTGCATCCCATTTCCTGTCGTTTTGTTGTGATTTATGTGCAACGGCGTATCCTAATTATTGGGTAATTTCGTTAAATTTGTGATCTGTTAGTCAATGGGTATAAAAGTAAAGTTCCTTACATTGCAATCAGTGGCAATAAAGGTGTATAAATATTTTTGCATAGAAGCTAAGCGTGGAAAACTGTATCGAAGCATCTCAAAGCCAGAAAAGAGAACTATTCACGCATTGGGTATAAGCAAACGCTTTTTCAAACAAGTGCTTAAAGCTAACGGAGTGTCCAGTTCAATCAAGACTAGGACGCTAGGAAGAAAGAAAGTAGTAGATAGTTTTGACAAGGAAGTGATTAGAAGAGCAATTTGTAAAATGTTCGATTCCAAAGAAACTGTGACTTTAAGAAAACTGAAAATTCGAATGAAAGCAGAAAATGACATGTTGTGTCGAAAACAACATTATGGAGAACTGTTAGAAGCATCGGTTTTACGTTTAGAAAGTACGATAGTGGTAGAAATGTCATCTGCGAGAAGCCGCACTTAGTTTCTATGAGGAGTAAATATTTACGTGAAGTACGGGAAATGCGTAACCAAGGTTATGATATTGTATTTCTAGATGAATCTTGGATAAATTCTCACCACACAAGTGCAAAGGAATGGCAGTTATCAGATGGAAGTATTAAAAGATGTGTACCCACTGGAAAAGGACAGCGTATTATAATGGCACATGCAGGCAGCCGAAAAGAAGGGTTGGTGAAAAATGCAGAACTTATATTCACCTCTAATTATACTGACAACAGGGACTATCACACCGAGATGAATGGCCATATATTTAGAGAGTGGATTGAAAATACTCTTCTTCCAATTCTAGACAGACCATCCTGTCTGGTAATGGACAACGCGTCGTACCACAACGCTGTGGCAGAAGAAGACACAATTCCTACATCTACCAGTACAAAAGATGTTATAAAGATTTGGCTAAGAAAGGAAGGAATTCCATTTAACGAGGATTTTTGAAACCTGAATTACTGTCACTTGTTAAGAAATCGCAAAAGACCAAAGTATTCCAAATAGACAAAATCATTCAACAGCATGGTCATACGTGCTTGAGACTGCCCCCTTATCATCCACAATTAAACCCCATTGAACTCGTTTGGGCAAAAATTAAAGGGCAGGTGGCAGCTGAGAATACAAGTTTTAAACTATGCGATATAAAAGGACTGACATATGCTGCTCTATCACAGATTGACAAAGATTTTTGGTGCAAATGTGAAGATCATGTCTTAAAAGAAGAAAATGACTATTGGAAAAAGATGGACTATCGTTCGTTCAGCCCAGATTAGTAATCAATATGTTAGACTCCTCTGATTCAGAATAAATGAAATAATAATGGACGTTTTTATATGTCCGCATGATCAATCTTTAGCTAAAGTTGATAACGTTTTGAAAATGTAAAGATTCTTGATATGTGTACTGCAGGCATGCAAAGAAACTAAATCACTTTCATATGTCTTGTTTACGTAAAATAATGAAAGTCACATGGAAAGACATAAAACGAACAATGTAGCTCTTTACAGTGAAGAGGATCCCGTGCTTACATCGGACTCTTTAGTCACATGCGTACCCATAAACAATAACTTTGCTTGATATGTCATGCTCGTTATCGCTCGCAACGGATAATTAATTTTTTAAAATGTATTCTTTGTTGTATATTGTTTAAATAGTTTTCATTAATGGAACTGTTTATACGCTGATTTGTTTTAGACCGTCTGTAAAGGCTATAACATTGACATTCTCATAGTATTTTAAAGAAAGTAAACAATAGAAAGTAAACAGTTGATAAACGCCTCCAACTTTCAAGTTGTGTAGAGACGCCTATGTCGAGAAGCTGATTTCCATTAATGTACGGTAAATTATTTTCTCCAGGAGCAAAAAGATCCGTAAATTCACTGAGATCAAAGGAAAGTGCTGCTTCATGATGAAGCATACTTCCTACATCATTAAATTTTGTGAAAATCGGTGGGACCTTGGAAAAACAAGGCCAGATGCAAAAAATCAAGTTTGTAAGTGCAGGGAAAGAGGAGATATTTCATGTTAATCGTGAACATTTAGATTTGAAACGACCAATAGATGCATGCCTTGTTTGCATATAATATTCTCTCATTACAGAGAAATTCTGATCATAGTCGTGTAATATTCTCTCATTACAGAGAAATACTGATCATAGTCGTGTAATATTCTCTCATTACAGAGAAATATTGATCATGGTCATGTAATATTCTCTCATTACTGAGAAATACTGATCATGGTCGTGTAATATTCTCTCATTACAGAGAAATACTGATCATGGTCGTGTAATATTCTCTCATTACATAGACATACTGATCAAGGTCGTGTAAATTTCTCTCATTACAGAGAAATACTGATCATAGTCGTGTAATATTCTCTCATTACAGAAAAATACTGATCATAGTCGTGTAATATTCTCTCATTACAGAGAAATACTGATCATAGTCGTGTAATATTCTCTCATTACAGAGAAATACTGATCATGGTCGTGTAATACTCTCTCATTACAGAGACATACTGATCAAGGTCGTGTAATATTCTCTCATTACAGAAAAATACTGATCATAGTCGTGTAATATTCTCTCATTACAGAGACATACTGATCAAGGTCGTGTAATATTCTCTCATTACAGAGACATACTGATCAAGGTCGTGTAATATTCTCTCATTACAGAGACATACTGATCATGGTCGTGTAATATTCTCTTATTACAGAGAAATACTGATCATGGTCGCGTAATATTCTCTCATTGCAGAGAAATATTGATCATGGTCGTGTAATATTCTCTCATTGCAGAGACATATTGATCAAGGTCGTGTAATATTTTCTCATTACAGAGACATATTGATCATGGTCGCGTAATATTCTCTCATCGCAGAGAAATACTGATCATGGTCGTGTAATATTCTCTCATTGCAGAGAAATATTGATCAAGGTCGTGTAATATTCTCTCATTGCAGAGACATATTGATCAAGGTCGTGTAATATTTTCTCATTACAGAGACATATTGATCATGGTCGCGTAATATTCTCTCATCGCAGAGAAATATTGATCACGGTCGTGTAATATTCTCTCATTACAGAGAAATACTAAACATGGTCGTGTAATATTCTCTCATTACAGAGAAATACTAAACATGGTCGTTAATGAATCTATCAAACTTGATATATTGAGTGATGAATGTTATTGCGTCAAGGCAACTGTCACGTGATATGACATTTCCCAAATCCTCTCAGAGAAACAGCACAACGTATTTGACTAACACACATCATTTATATACACAATAATAAAACTGATGTGCTTGTTGTTGATGTTATGGATCCAGTAGTCTGTGAGCTGACGCCTTTCGGCCCAATGCCATGTAATAACATTTGCAGGTATTTATGAGTTCCTTTGTAGTTTCGTACAAGGTGTTCCATTTATCATCGGGTCTTTGAAGTAGTAGAGTTGCTCTGATGTCAGTGAGCTTTGGACAGTGAAAAAGTGATGTTTTACTGTTTTATGAGGGTGTTCACAAAGGGGACATGCTGGAGTTTGGTTTCGTTGTATTCTATTGATGTGGTTGTTCAGTGGAATATGATAGTAGTATAGTAGGGTCCAATTGGATATTATTTAGGTGCTAAATTAACAAAGATATATAGTGTGGTGCGCGGCGCACCACATGTACACGAGAGACAAGGGGAGTTAATCGGTCGTGCGACGGCGTGACCCCTCGTGCGGCGTGACCCCTCGGGCGGTGTGACCCCTCGGTGCTCCGGCGGTCGTCGGGTTGACCTCTAGTCCCGGTGACCACGGAAGTGACCTGTTTATGTCTGCTTTGTGCCTACTTTGGCGTTCTTGATGTACTTGATCGATAGTGATAGGTTAGTAGATTATACAACATCATGAAAAACGATCAATATAAAACAGAAGACAAAGATATATTTTATACTTTTATTATCTCAATAGGTGTATAACATACATTGATATTATATATCATTACAAACATATTCAGGACATTGAGTTAATATATAGTACAAGGATAACATTTATTTATAGCTATGTAGTTGGGTGCCTGCTTAGCTATGTGTCATTGATGAATCATAAGGGGTGAAACTGTTAGAGATTACTGGTTAGTCTAAGCTGGTAGTGTAAAGAGTTAAAAAGCTAGAGGTGTAGTCGAGACGTTATCATCAGCTACATTTCTTTTTATATAGAAATAGGAAAGAGCATTTCTTGTTTGACTGTAGGAAAATATGGAATTATTTAAGACTTTGAAACCTACATTTTTCCAACCCTTGGCCTTTTGCGTAGCGAGAACCTCTAAAAACATATCTTTATCTAATTTGTTGTGTTGCTTGCTTGGCCCTTTACAACTGACTTTAACGTAAGCCCCACTGCAATGGTACGTCTTACTACATAAGCAAGCCCGGGTGTTCGTTTGGTGTATGCTTTAACACCCTTACAGTTTACACAGTCTGGCTTGCTAGTATGTTCATCGCAAAACTCGGCAGGAAACCAGTCATTGTATACACTATTAAACTCATCCCGCAGACCTGACTTAACTATGCCCTCTAACTTAGGGGCGCTTAAAGCTAAGTATAAACTATCAGTATCTGTTTCACATAACTGAAAGTTGGACCTATCTACAAACTTAGCTAAGAACTCGAAATAAAAAATCTAACATACGAAGCTTTGCATATCGATACACGGAGAAACCGATTTGTAGGGGTAAGTCCCAACCTACCGGGCGTGGGAAAACGGTATTTGTACAAAAGTTTATACAGAACCTTCTAGGAGGTAACGTTAGAAACCTAGGAGGCAAGGGTAGAAACCAAAGAGGCAAGGGCAGAAACCTAGGAGGCAAGGGCAGAAACCTACGAGGGAAGGGCAGAAACCAAGGAGGGAAGGTCAGAAACAAAAGAGGGAAGGTCTGAAACCTAGGAGGCAAGGTCAGAAACCAACGAGGCAAGGGTAGAAACCAAAGAGGCAAGGGCAGAAACCTAGGAGGCAAGGGCAAAAACCTAGGAGGCAAGGGCAGAAACCAAGGAGGGAAGGTCAGAAACCAAAGAGGGGAAACCTAGGAGGCAAGGTCAGTAATCTAGGAGGCAAGGGCAGAAACCAAAGAGGCAAGGGCAGAAACCCAAGAGGGAAGGTCAGAAACCTAGGAGGCAAGGTCAGAAACCTAAGAGGCAAGGTCAGATACCTAGGAGGCAAGGGCAGAAACCAAAGAGGCAAGGGCAGAAACCTAGGAGGCAAGGGCAGAAACCAAAGATGGAAGGTCAGAAACCAAAGAGGGGAAACCTAGCAGGCAAGGTCAGAAACCTAGGAGGCAAGGCAGAAACCTAGGAGGTAAGGGCAGAAACCTAGGAGGCGAGGACAGAAACCTAGGAGGCAAGGTCAGAAACCTAGGAAGCAAGGTCAGAAACCAAAGAGGGGAAACCTAGGAGGCAAGGTCAGAAACCTAGGAGGCAAGGGCAGAAACCTAAGAGGCAAGGGCAGAAACCTAAGAGGCAAAGACAGAAACCTAGGAGGCAAGGGCAGAAACCTAAGAGGCAAGGTCAGAAACCTAGGAGGCAAGGGCAGGAACCTAGGAGGCAAGGGCAGAAACCTAGGAGGCAAGGACAGAAACCTTGGAGGCAAGGTCAGAAACCTAGGAAGCAAGGTCAGAAACCAAAGATGGGAAACCTAGGAGGCAAGGTCAGAAACCTAGGAGGCAAGGGCAGAAACCTAAGAGGCAAGGGCAGAAACCTAAGAGGCAAAGACAGAAACCTAGGAGGCAAGGCTTTTGAGCAAGGATTTGAACATTTCGTTCTGCACGATACAGGTGGTTGAACATTTCGTGCTGCACGATACAGGTAGATAAGCGGTATGCACGGCCCAAAAACCCCCTTTTCCTACTACTATGCTTATCTCAAGTGGGGTCTTATCTCAAGTGGCTGAGTCTGTCGATCGCTGGCTATACCCAGTGGTTCAAAAACGTGTGTGTTTGTCTACTACTAGTTTTTTTGTTGTTGATTTTTTTTTTGATGGAGTTTGATATGTAGGGGTGTCAAATATTATGTTTGGGTTATGCCTTGAGGTTATATTTCAATTTTTTATCGATTCCATGGGTGTAACCCTAAAAAATGGTAAGGGGGTAACAATTTCAAAAGTGATTTTTAAGTTAATTTTTGGTGTGGGGATGTCTAAAATAAAGTTTGGGGTATGCCTAGAGTGAAAATTTACGCTTTTCGTCGAATTCAGGGGCGTAGTCACCAAAAATGGTCAGGAGGTAAACTCATTAAATTGCCATCATACGTCAAAATCTATTTTTAGAAACTCCACGGGCATTGCGTCAGCGGTCAAAAACTATTTTTAGTAACACATCCGGTATTGCCTCAGAGTTCAGTTCTATTTTTAGTAACACCTCTGGGGTTTCAAGTGTATATATCTGAGAAGCTTGTAATCAGACATACGCTTACAGTTGTTGACGATGGATGTGTCTCGTACCTTCAAACACATAAAAGTAAGTGTTATCTTAGATCTTTAATGTTATAGTATGTTACTTTAGTAACCTATTTTCGAAACGTTGGTTTTTTTTAGTATCCACGTGTTATTTGTGTAACCTAAAATTATAGTCATCATCTAGTTTTAAGACATAGAGAGACACAGGGGCTGCGTTACTTTCACGCAAGCTCAAATAACGCGACAGGGTTAGACAAACCCTTGTTAGTTAACAACAGAAATGACTTTGAAACGTTTATCGATAGATTAAATGAAAGTGATATATTAGGTTATACAGACAAAAATAGGGAGACAACCAAATACACCTTGGAAGCCTTAGTCAGTACGAGTGTTTATGTTTATAAACTTCAAGATTATCCTATAGGGTGTCTGCTAGATACCCCACACTACATTGCATCAAATCAAGGTATTAATATCCTTCAAACCGATTCCCATTCTAAAGTTTACAATGATAATCTCGGCTTCTTCCGTTGTCTAGCTGTCCATCGAGGTGCCTCCTAGGTTTCTGCCCTTGCCTCCTAGGTTTCTGACCTTGCCTCGTAGGTTTCTGCCCTTGCCTCCTAGGTTTCTGCCCTTACCTCCTAGGTTTCTGCCCTTGCCTCTTTGGTTTCTGCCCTTGCCTCGTAGGTTTCTGACCTTGCCTCCTAGGTTTCTGACCTTGCCTCCTAGGTTTCTGCCCTTGTCTCCTAGGTTTCTGTCTTTGCCTCTTAGGTTTCTGCCCTTGCCTCTTAGGTTTCTGCCCTTGCCTCTTTGGTTTCTGACCTTACCTCCTAGGTTTCTGACCTTGCCTCCTAGGTTTCTGCCCTTGCCTCCTAGGTTTCTGACCTTGCCTCCTAGGTTTCTGTCTTTGCCTCCTAGGTTTCTGCCCTTGCCTCCTAGGTTTCTGCCCTTGCCTCCTAGGATCCTGCCCTTGCCTCCTAGGTTTCTGACCTTGCCTCTTAGGTTTCTGCCCTTGCCTCCTAGGTTTCTGTCTTTGCCTCTTAGGTTTCTGCCCTTGCCTCTTACGTTTCTGCCCTTGCCTCCTAGGTTTCTGACCTTGCCTCCTAGGTTTCCCCTCTTTGGTATCTGACCTTGCTTCCTAGGTTTCTGACCTTGCCTCCTAGGTTTCTGTCCTCGCCTCCTAGGTTTCTGACCTTGCCTCCTAGGTTTCTGCCCTTGCCTCCTAGGTTTCTGACCTTGCCTCCTAGGTTTCCCCTCTTTGGTTTCTGACCTTCCCTCTTTGGTTTCTGCCCTTGCCTCCTAGGTTTCTGCCCTTGCCTCTTTGGTTTCTGCCCTTGCCTCCTAGGTATCTGACCTTGCCTCCTAGGTTTCTGACCTTGCCTCCTAGGTTTCTGACCTTCCCTCTTGGGTTTCTGCCCTTGCCTCTTTGGTTTCTGCCCTTGCCTCCTAGGTTTCTGACCTTGCCTCCTAGGTTTCTGCCCTTGCCTCTTTGGTTTCTGCCCTTGCCTCCTAGGTATCCGACCTTGCCTCCTAGGTTTCTGACCTTGCCTCCTAGGTTTCTGACCTTCCCTCTTGGGTTTCTGCCCTTGCCTCTTTGGTTTCTGCCCTTGCCTCCTAGGTTTCTGACCTTGCCTCCTAGGTTTCTGCCCTTGCCTCCTAGGTTTCTGACCTTGCCTCCTAGGTTTCTGACCTTCCCTCTTGGGTTTCTGCCCTTGCCTCTTTGGTTTCTGCCCTTGCCTCCTAGGTTTTTGCCCTTGCCTCCTAGGTTTCTGCCCTTGCCTCTTTGGTTTCTGCCCTTGCCTCTTTGGTTTCTGACCTTGCCTCCTAGGTTTCTGACCTTCCCTCTTTGGTTTCTGACCTTCCCTCCTTGGTTTCTGCCCTTCCCTCGTAGGTTTCTGCCCTTGCCTCTTAGGTTTCTGCCCTTGCCTCCTAGGTTTCTGCCCTTGCCTCTTTGGTTTCTACCCTTGCCTCCTAGGTTTCTGACCTTACGTCCTAGAAGGTTCTGTATAAACTTTTGTACAAATACCGTTTTCCCACACCCGGTAGGATGGGACTTACCCCTACAGATCGGTTTCTTCGTGTATCGATATGCAAAGCTTCGTATGTTAGATTTTTTATTTCGAGTTCTTAGCTAAGTTTGTAGATAGGTCAAACTTTCAGTTATGTGAAACAGATACTGATAGTTTATACTTAGCTTTAAGCGCCCCTAAGTTAGAGGGCATAGTTAAGTCAGGTCTGCGGGATGAGTTTAATAGTGTATACAAAGACTGGTTTCCTGCCGAGTTTTGCGATGAACATACTAGCAAGCCAGACTGTGTAAACTGTAAGGGTGTTAAAGCATACACCAAACGAACACCCGGGCTTGCTTATGTAGTAAGACGTACCATTTGCAGTGGGGCTTACGTTAAAGTCAGTTGTAAAGGGCCAAGCAAGCAACACAACAAATTAGATAAAGATATGTTTTTAGAGGTTCTCGCTACGCAAAAGGCCAAGGGTGGGAAAAATGTAGGTTTCAAAGTCTTAAATAATTCCATATTTTCCTACAGTCAAACAAGCAATGCTCTTTCCTATTTCTATATAAAAAGAAAGGTAGCTGATGATAACGTCTCGACTACACCTCTAGCTTTTTAACTCTTTACACTACCAGCTTAGACTAACCAGTAATCTCTAACAGTTTCACCCCTTATGATTCATCAATGACACATAGCTAAACAGGCACCCAACTACATAGCTATAAATAAATGTTATCATTGTACTATATATTAACTCAATGTCCTGAATATGTTTGTAATGATTGGTTATTGGTTATTGGTTATGGAAGGCCTCGGCATCACAGCAAACGAATTAAAATCCATAATTGCTCAACCGCCCGTGCCAGTGGAATCATCCGAATTACCAACTCATCTCCCAAACAAAGAAAGGTAACTGTAGTCCCCATCGTAGCAGTCTCAGCACACGCCAAAAGACATAAGGCGAAACCGCGCAGAAAGTGAACACAGCCAACTGTTCCCTGTCATAAGATATCATCATGCATCGTAAACAAGCGGGATATCGAAGCAGGATCAAAACGGATGAGACACACAGCTCACGGTGTGCACAGAGCACTTTACTCAGTAGCTCCTGCAACAAGCCGGACTTGGAATATGAGGAAACTGCAAGAAGGAACACTTTTCAGACATAGCCTTCAATGGTTCCTGCCGCCTATCCACCATATACCATGGGAGTTCACGTCCTCCCGAAAATGATGATCGTCATAGCACTTGATGATTTTAGGCCGTCATTGATGACTCCAATTCCAAACATATAGACACACAGTGGTGGTAATTTGTCATTTTCAATCCAACAGAAGCCACATGACCTGTAGTTAGTAAAACCACAGAGAGAATATGATTTTGTGACCTTCACTGATTCACTCTTAGATGTGAATGTGTAGTTTACACAAGAGGAGAAGTTTTCAACTACAGTGATTCCATTTAAGGCAATTCTGGGATAGCAAGGCAAGTCTCCTTTATTGCAGCAGAACTTGATGTTCTCCGCTCCCTTCTTGTAGCTGCTGCCACACGATTCCGATGTCTCATTAACTTGGACATCATTCAAGAACAATGTCAGATTAACATTCCATAGATATGGCTCTGCTGATGAAGTGCTTGGTGCAACAGTTGTATCAATCATACTGGAGGCTCCTGGTCTGTGGTCATTAATATCACAGACTGCACATGGTGTTGTTATATTCAGTATTTCTTTCTGGGGTGTAAATATGTGGCACACACATGGAGAGTGGTTTGTGGTCACAGTAATCCCATTAAAGGCAATTCTAGGGTAGCATGGCAATGCTGTTTCAGAACAGCACAATCCTATGATGTTTTCTGTGTTCGCTATAAAGCTGCTGCTGCTACACAATCCTGACCAATTATAGGTGTGGACATTATTCACTTGCAATGACAAAACTGCTTTGTTTACATCATAAACCTCTGGAAGCGAATCATTTATGGGACTAATAGTACAATTTATTCTTCCATCGGGGATACCTGCATTGAGTCCCCAAAAAAAGGTCTTTGGTTAAAAAGCACATATGCGTTTGAGTTAAACACACAATGAGACCACTTCATAGATTCAAAATGATCCTTGCCAATGTCATCCGTTTGCACAAGTTAGGTCCTTAGCTACCAACGTCAAAAATGTCTGAAACGAAGCCATCCAATTAACGACTTTATCTTTAGCAAAGGTTCACGAACTGTGAACAAACATTTATGTTCAAACACTTGAAAACATTTTCAAAAATCTGCCAACTCGCAGCAATAACATTTATCGTGTTGTTCAATGTAAACATTGCTTGGTCCATAGCTCGAATATAAATCGTTTGTAATGATATATAATATCAATGTATGTTATACACCTATTGAGATAATAAAAGAATAAAATATATCTTTGTCTTCTGTTTTATATTGATCGTTTTTCATTGATGTTGTATAATCTACTAACCTATCACTATCGATCAAGTGCATCAAGAACGCCAAAGTAGGCACAAAGCAGACATAAACAGGTCACTTCCGTGGTCACCGGGACTAGAGGTCAACCCGACGACCGCCGGAGCAACGAGGGATCACACCGCCCGAGGGGTCACGCCGCACGAGGGGTCACGCCGTCGCACGACCGATTAACTCCCCTTGTCTCTCGTGTACATGTGGTGCGCCGCGCACCACACTATATATCTTTGTTAATTTAGCACCTAAATACTGTAATATCCAAATGGACCCTACTATACTACTTATGATCTGTTCTCTGTCTGAAGACCATCCTGGTTTGGCCTCTACTTTTGAAGTTGTTAATGTTGTCGGGGGGGAGTTGGCCTTTACATTCATTTAAAAAGATCTCTCCCTGTTTTTCCCATGGTCCATCCATTCAGCCAATCTTCTCTACTGTTAAGAGTTTACGATTTGTTTGGCTGTGTTTAAAGAGTTGTCGATGTTAAGTTGTGTCTGTCTGTATCCTCTCTTAGCTAATGTATCTGCTTTATCATTTCCTGGTGTGTTGGAGTGTCTGGGATCCATTGCATCACTAGTCTTATGTCATGTGTGCTAATGATGGTATCTATGTCTGTGGTGAGCTGTGCGAGTTCTGGCTTGTTTATGTTCCTAGCGCTTGTAGAGCTGATTTGGAATCAGTTGAAGTGACTACATTTGTTTTCTTTGATGGTATGGTATCAAAAACAGTATTCAGATGGTACACTGCTGTTTCTAAGGGTGTTATTTCTGTTTCATAATTGCTGCAGACTTCACCACAGTTCTTTTGCTGTTCCATCTGGATAATTTATCAAAATCCCAGATCCAGCTTTGATAGCTCCTTTTTTGGCTGCACAATCAGTATATATATATGCATCCAGTCATCTGGATAAGTATCAATCAGTAAGTTTTCCGAGCAGCGGTTGTCGTGGATACTGGGTTAGCATTTCTATCAATTCCGGCATGTATTTCTATACATATTAAATGTGTGTGCATAACCAGTAACAAATAACGATTTCTCCTATGAAATCTACGTATTCCTAACATTAATCTCTCTAACAAACACCGAATTCTCTAAAAGCCCTAAATCTCTTCCCCTAAAAATTATCTCCCCCTAAAAATGTCTCTCCCTAAAAATTATCTCCCCCTAAAAATGTATCTCCCACTAAAAATTATCTCCCCCTAAAAGTTATCTCCCCCTAAAAATGTATCTCCCTAAAAATTATCTCCCCCTAAAAATTATCTCCCCCTAAAAATGTATCTCCCACTAAAAATTATCTCCCTCGTCATAGGCTTCGCTCAGCTTGTTTAAATAGAGTCCAGCCTAGCTTGACTGATTTTGGGGAACATTTCAATAAAAACAGGAAAAACTGCTATGGTTACAGCTTTACGTGGGTGAGGAACAAAACAAAAGTACAACGACATTTCAGTTCAGTAGGCCTTCATCTGGAACAATAAACATCACGAATATATATATATATATATATATATGTAGATACACACAACAATCGAACTAAGTGACGACAATATGTTCATCATCATCATGTGCCATATCAGTTGGCGTAGGTGATCATGTCCCTCCACAATCTTCTATCTACAGTGCATCGTATCAGTTCTATTGTTGACTGTTTTCATGCCATGACACCAAGCTATCCAGTATTTTCTCTCTCTGTTGATAATATGTTAGACTATCTAAAAGAAAATATGTATGTTTCTATTTATCTCTCTCTCTCTCTCTATCTCTACATATCACACATATATGTATGTATATGTTGTTGTTTATTGTTCACCTATTTTCCTTTTAAATAGTCTAGCATGTTACCACCATGTAGTTAGATTTCCACATATTGTTTTTTGTTCCAGCTGAAGGTCTGCCGAAATGAAATGTCCTTTTGTATTATTCCTCGCCTATGCAAAGCTGTAATCATACCACTTTTTAAATATTTTTTTACATTTTCATTCTTATCGTCAGCTTTACAGCAGCTCTACATTTGTATGCATATTGATAGTTTTATAAATATCTTTATGCCTTTATGGACTATTCTTCATGATTCTATCCCCGTAATCGTAGTCTTCTCATAACTGAACATATGCAAACGTTATGCTCTCTTCTCTCCTCATCGATATCTGAGATGTGTTATGTCAGAACCATGTTAGAGTTATTGAGCTATTGAGTTATTGAGTTATTGAGTTATTGAGCTATTGAGCTATTGAGTTATTGAGTTATTGAGTTATTGAGTTATTGAGCTATTGAGTTATTGAGTTATTGAGCTATTGAGTTATTTGCGAGTCATCATCATTGCACTCCGAACATGTCCTTAGGTGCTCAGATCCCCTCCTCAGCAAGCCCCGCAGTGTCCAGCGAATGACGACTCCAGTTCTGTGTTGGTTGATAAGTCTTCTTACACGCCCACTAAGTTTCTCGTTTCTGGCTATGCTCATCTTAACTCCCATCTCTTTCATCCGAAGGGGAGACGTGGACTCATTGTTGTCGAAGTCCTGTGCCCTTCCCACATCTCGGAGGGATGTTTATAGATATTTATATGATATTATAGTTACATATCAAACGTTTTAATACTGCTTTCTACTTTTAAATTACTGAGGTGTTCTTTGTCAGTACCATCGGTTCAACCATACCATACGTTTTATACACGTCTCTCCTACTAAATAGTTTGCCCTACATGAGTGGATACATCAACAGAGATTGTCTTTGTAGATTTAAGGATAACTTTGTAAAGTGCATGCACCTTGAGGATAGCAATGTAAAGAGTAAATCTGGAGACTTTTCATGAGACTCGGTGTGTCGTAATACATTAAAGTTTGAAAATATCTATAAAGTAATCTACGTCATATGCAACAAATCTATGTCAAAACAAGTGAGAATGAGAGTTCATCGTACTATGTAGAGCCAATTCTAACCAATGGAAGCGAATCAAGGACAGAAAAGGAACAAATGAAAAGACGATTAGAGGCCACAGAGATGGAATTCCTCAGGAGAATGTTGAAAGTTCCCTGGACAGATAAAAAGACCAACGAGGATATTCTCAGGGAGGTCAACACAAAAAGGGAGCTACTAGGAAACATTAGAAGGAAACAATCAACATTGTTCGGACACATCATGAGAAGAGTAAAGTTGGAATACTTGGTTACAACTTGCAAAATACAGAGAAAGAGAGATCGTGGACGACAAAGAGAGGTGATACTGGGTAGCTTGGTGTCATGGCATAGAAAACAGTGTAAAACAGAATTGATACGATGCACAATAGATAGAAGATTGTGGAAGGAAATGTTCGCCTACGCCAACAGGTACAGCACACATGATGATGATGACGTAGTTGACAATTTGAAGTAAGATATTTATGTTGAAACCATGACAACTATTGCCTTATTAAAAAGTATCGCAATCACTGGAATACTTCTTGAAGTCACATACATTGAGCAACCGATGGAGAATTTGAAAAATACATATATAGGAAAACAACTATATGGTATTATATATATAGGTATGGTTAAAGCTTCACGCAACAAATCAGAACGGCGTTTCGGCGCAAAGTCCTTCAACAGGAACAAACATGCAACACACGTTCAACTATGTGATCTATATGTAATAATCTATATGGGAGCACGAGTTACCTCCACTAAACGATCCCTTATAAACATCGTTTAAACCTGTATTGACCACAAAGATATTCAATATTGCAGACAAAGTAATTAAACTCTCTGTAGCTGTGCTTCCGCTAAACACCCCGGAAGTAGGATCGTGATGAGAAATGATGACAGCCTGTCAGAAGGGCTCCCTTTTCTCGAGACATTGATACACAGAAATACTTTCAGACAGTCGCTTATCAACTGAGCTGAGGTCAGATATCAGCACCACACTGATATGCTTCGGCGAGACTGCAACGCGCTGAGGCCTCAATGTGACTTCTGTGGTCATTTATTTCCGAGACTGACGGTTAAACGAAACGGTTTTCAAACTTTGATAGACAAGTGGTTCTCAGCTTTAATTAACAAAATATCCGTACCAACACACATATCGTCACCGCTTTTGAGACATTAACATATTCTATTTCTCGTTCTTTCGCTTACTTTTATAAATGTGGGATTGCACACCTTTCTTCTAACTTTTATAAATGTGGGATTCCGCACCTTTCTTCTAACTTTTATAAATGTGGGATTCCGCACCTTTCTTCTTACTTTTATAAATGTGGGATTCCACACCTTTCTTCTTACTTTTATAAATGTGGGATTCCGCATCTTTCTTCTTACTTTTATAAATGTGGGATTCCACATCTTTCTTCTTACTTTTATAAATGTGGGATTCCGCACCTTTCTTCTTACTTTTATAAATGTGGGATTCCACACCTTTCTTCTTACTTTTATAAATGTGGGATTCCGCACCTTTCTTCTCACTTTTATAAATGTGGAATTCCGCATTTTTCTTCTTACTTTTATAAATGGGACATTCCGCACCTTTCTTCTCACTTTTATAAATGTGGAATTTCGCACCTTTATTCTCACCTTTATAAATGAGGGATTTTACACCTTTCTTCTCACTTTTATAAATGGGACATTCCGCACCTTTCTTCTCACTTTTATAAATGTGGAATTTCGCACCTTTCTTCTCACCTTTATAAATGAGGGATTTCGCACCTTTTTTTAAAAATTTCATTAATGCAAAATTGCTCACACTTTTCCTCTATACGGGCATAATTCCTCATACTTCTTCTTACTTCCATATATACGAGCACTCTCATTCTTTTCTTCACTTCCATAAAAACAATCATTCCCATTCTTTCCTCCACAACATTCGTAAATTCACCTTTACTCTCCAAGGTTAACGTTCAGTAAACTCATTCACATCTACCTTCACTTCATAAACTCCATGTACTCATCTCCAGCATCCATTAACTCACAGTAAACTCATTCACATCTACCTTCACTTCATAAACTCCATGTACTCATCTCCAGCATCCATTAACTCACAGTAAACTCATTCACATCTACCTTCACTTCATAAACTCCATGTACTCATCTCCAGCATCCATTAACTCATTCTCTTGTTTCCCTGGTATCCAACACTTGGCGTCCATGTGGTTAGCGGGGTAGAGTTCTGCCTTACAAAGGAAGAGTAAAACATCTCCTTTCCTCTGCTAGTCTTCGGGACAATCTAGGGCAAGATGGAGCTCCAGTTTAGTCCCCCCCCTCCCCGCATCAGGGTTATATGAAGCCATTGGAGCAGGTGGTGGATGGTGTCGTGGGAGAAACCGATAAGTAGTCCCGGTTATGGTCCCTACACCGCGATGGCAGGCGGATGATCTCATGTATAGAGACAATGGCTGCGATCTCCGACTAGTACAGTCACTGCCAAGAAGGAAATAAATGACAAACTACCTTCTTATATTGCCTAGAATAATCATGTTAAAACACTAGATAGTTTGGTGTCATGGCATGGAAAACAATCAACAACAGAACTGATACGATGCACGGTAGATAGAAGATTGTGGAAGGACGTGATCGCTTACTCCAACCGGTATGGCATATGATGATGATGATGATCCAATTATTGTTCCTCATATCTATTGATTCGTGTAGCTATCCTTCTAGCTCCATTGACCAATCTTAGTTCCAATTATTGGTCCTAATTCCACAGGTTCGAATAACTAATCCCCATTCCATCGGTTCCATAACTAACCCCCATTCCATCGGTTCCATAATTAATCCCCAATCTCACAATATATCGAGACTTCCACAATGTCTTGGATAAGTTAACTAACCCTCATTTCTCCAGTTCTTTCAACAAATTTCTCTGTCCATTCTCCGTTGCTAAAACAAGAATCATCCACTCGTCATCTTAAGATTCAACACAACTCTGCCTTATCATCCGTTCTTCTTCTTCTTTTTCCTCTTCTTTTTCTTCTTCTCCTTCTTCCTCAACGTTCAAGTCTTTTTATCATCCGAAATTGATTGACGGATGGCTGGGAACAACATCATAAAATAAGACTAGCTAGTCGCTCGGTTGGCGCTCTTTTTCAATGCATAATTTCACCAATCCTGCGCCTTGGCTGACACACTTCGTCCTCGGGCAAACCATCCTTTTTATCCTATGTATATATATGTATATATAAATTATGAGAGCCGCGATAGCTCAGTGGTTAGTGAACTGGACTACAAAGGACAAGGGGTAGAGTTCGATCCCAACCGACGGCCTCCGGGTTCACCCATGCTCTAATGGGTACCGGATTTTTTTCTGAGAAAGTGAAGCAGCATGGGCGTAATACCGACCACATTACCCTAAAAATCATGTGCCGAAGGTCTGTAAAATGTATGGTCACTAACACCAAATTCCCTATACGCCACTTGACGTGACGGGGGTACTTTACTTTTTTTTTTTTTTTACACATATCAATTAATTAAGTACCATGGCGAAGGTGATCATGTCTCTCCACAGCTTTCCATCTCGACAGTTATTTATCATTTCTGTTCTAGAACAATCTAGTCTCTTATATTGGATAAGTTTATGCAGTAAAGACAATGACAGTGTTTCTGCAACTAAAAATGAAATGTGATACTATTTTAGTCTGTGTGTAGCCATAGCGCAGAAACAGAAACCAGGAAAAACCTCCACTAGCGTGACGTATTCAGATGTGCCAGGTATTCCAGACTGAGGTCATTCTAGCCACAACCGCCCCTGCTCGCAAAGCTAAACTTCACGATAGTAGACACTTTAATGGGTTTACCTTTGTGTGTTAAGGCGATGTCTAAAAATAGGCTATGGAACATTTGTCCTATATTGACTATTTAACTTCGATTTATCATCATCATCATTATCAAGTACAGAGCCTGCTGGCGTAGGTGATCATGTCTCTCCACAACTTTCGATCTCGACAATTATTTATCATTTCTGTTGTTGACCTTCTGCCAAGCCATTCTCTTAAGCTGTCTGGTGTTTTTTTTTTTCCCTTTGCTTTCCACTATCTCTTGTTCCCTCAATTTTCCCAGTTATCACAATATATTCCATCTATCCCCTTCTCATTACATGGCCAAAAATTGATGATTGTTTTCTCCAAATATTGGATGTAAACTCTCTTTTAGGTTAGGCCATCTTCAGAACATTTTCATTACTTTTCATAGTTGTCCATGGTATTCTCAATATCCTTCTGTAAAATAACTCATATTTCTACAACCTCCAGTGATTATCTTGCCTGTTATCATATTGTCCATGATTGACATCCATATGTTAAGTCTTGCTCTACATAACATTTAAGAGTCTTTTTCTTGTTTCTATTGTCAAAAATGGATTGCACAGTATCTTCCTAATTTTTTTTTTAAACCTGCTTTTGTCTGAGCCATTCTGCATCTCACCTATGTTGTACATCTACCATCAGATGTTAACATTGTACTCAAATATTTAAATATTTTAGACGTGTCTATGTTAGTCACATCTCCTATCTTTGTGAGTGCATGTTTATGTTAGTCATGTCTCATATCTTTGTGTGTGCATGACTGTGTTTAGTCGTATCTCACATCTTAGTGTGTGTATATCTGTGTTAGTCATATCTCATATTTTAGAGTGTGTCTGTGTTAGTCACATCTCATATTTTAGTGTGTGTGTGTTAGTCATATCTCATATCTTGGTGTGTGTCAGTGTTAGTCATGCCTCATATCGTTGTTTGCATGTTTGTGTTAGTCACATCTCATATATTTGTGTGTGCATGTCTGTGTTAGTCAGCTCTAGTGACTCGGGCAGATGGTGTTCGTAAACCTGGGAGGGCTGACCATCTAAGGGCAGAATCCCCATACAGAAAAGACAATATGCTGCTTTGCAGGAAGATTAGGGACAATCAAAGGCTAAGGAAAGCAAACCTAAATAAAATGCTGGCTGAAATCGGATGCACTGGGCCACTGGCGCAGAACACAGTGCAACGTTTTAACAGGTATTCAATCAGAGTGGATCTAACAGACTCTAATTATGATGTTCTGTCTGTGGGGTCGATCAATTCACTTAAACAGACAGCTGTCTTCATGTGAGAGTCTGGAATCCTACTCTGACTGAGTCCTGATCGCAGAGAGAGAGAGAGAAATATTTAAATTCATTTACTTGTTTCAATATTGTTACCCTTGTCTTTATTGTGCAATGCGGTAACGTCTTTCTCTTTGTTGCTACTATTACTTCTGTCTTTTTTACAATTATTAACGCTTAGTCCTTTCTTTTTGCCTTCCATATATATATATAAAAATTGACAGAAGAACACCAACATATTTTAGGATGTCAGTTCCTTTTGACTGACAGCGTGGATGTATCTCGTTGCTTGGTCATTCGTGATGCCTGGTACGGCAGTTTCATTCATTCATTTTCTTCTCGGGCCGATGGCAGCACACAGAAGTCGTAGTTTTGCACGATCGATGATTTGCTACTAATGTTCTTGGATGTATCTTAGTCTCATGATTCAGCCTTTCCTTGTAGTTGAGCATATTAATTTATTTGTAGATTAGCATCATTGCACTCCGAATGTCTCCGCAGATATGTACTCCGATTCCCTCATCATGTCCCGAAGCGTGCAGCGACTGATAACTCCAACTCAGTGTCTTTATTCTTGATTATCTTTTAAGGCGGTCTCTGATTACTGGAATTGCTATTATTGAACACTGAGGCAGGCCCCTTGGTGCTCGTTTCTTTCAACAAGGACACATACGACTATCATATTTCTTCCATAACATAGTCTAAGAGGTTTTACCACTAGATCCGCATCTCTCAGACTGCATGAAGAAATCTTTCTCTCAAAACTTATTCATCTAACGTTCGTCCGTCCGTCGGTTCGTCTATCTATCTATCTATCTATCTATCTATCTATCTATCTATCTATCTATCTATCTATCTATCTATCTATCTATCTATCTATCTATCTATCTATCTATCTATCTATCTATCTATCTATCTATCTATCTATCTATCTATCTATCTATCTATCTATCTATCTATCTATCTATCTATCTATCTATCTATCTATCTATCTATCTATCTATCTATCTATCTATCTATCTATCTATCTATCTATCTATCTATCTATCTATCTATCTATCTATCTGTCTATCTGTCTGTCTGTCTGTCTGTCTGTCTGTCTGTCTGTCTGTCTGTCTGTCTATCTATCTATCTATCTATCTATCTATCTATCTATCTATCTATCTATCTATCTATCTATCTATATATCTATCTATCTATCTATCTATCTGTCTGTTCGTCCGTCCGTTCATCCGTCCGTCTGTCCGTCCGTCCCTCTGTCTGTCTGTCTCTCTGTCTGTCCGTTCTTCTGTCTGTCCGTCCTTAAGGCCGTCTGTATGTCTATCTATCTATCAATCTAACTCGCTATATATCTGTTTGTCTGTCCGTCCGTCTATCCGTCCGTCTGTCCGTCCGTCCGTCCGTCCGTCCCTCTGTCTGTCTATCTGTCTGTCCGTCCGTCCGTCGTCCGTTCGTCTGTCTGTCTGTCTATCTATCTCTCTATTTGTCTACCTGCCTGCCTGGTCTTCTGTATGCCTATCTTTCTATCTGATATCCTATTTCTTTGATCATTTATTCTTACAGTCCGCTTCCAATTATCCCAAAGCCTCAATATCTCTTACGATAATACAGAACATGTCATTGCCATCTTCTCCTCCGAATCTCCAAATTGTGCATCCACAGAATTTAATCTGAAAACATATTTCTCACATAAAAAGATTGCGCTCTCTTCTAAATGGGCGCTGAATTGATGGCTGCAAGGCAGGAATTAAGTAAACAGGAGCACATCACGAATACAATGGCTTCACAGATAGGATATTTCATACCGGGACTTGGGAAAGGACACTCTCCGTGCATGTAGTATGGACAGCATAAGGAAAAAATTAGTATACGATGATGATACGAGTTAAAATTCAAGGGAAATAATATGGGAGGTATGAAGCGTGAGAAATATGCAGTTAAACATTTATTTTTGTAAATAGTTCGATAATGTATGTTTGGATTTGGCGTAGTGATTTGAGAGTGTCAATAAAGCTCGTGATTGGGAAATATCGATGTGATGTGAAAACAAAAATACACAGTGTGATTTCATTTCGGCCTTGTTTTTATATTAATTGTCTAACGTTCTTGTCATGTGACATTTTGATGTTGATGTTAAAATTGTATATGTTTTATTAGTTGATGATTGACATACTAGGTTTGATGACTGTATTTCTTTTGGGTGTTTTTTTTTGTAATAACTTTTTTTATTTAATTGATTACTTTTGTCTTGTTTTATATCGAAACAAGTAAAAGAGTTCTTAACTGTAAAGTAGAGTCAGTCTTAGTATATGGGTGTGAATAATGGACAATAGAACTATAGACAAGAAAATATCTGGAGGCTGTAGTAATGTGGTTCTACGGAAGAATGTTGAGAATACCATGGACAGCTAAGAAGAGTAAATAAATGTTCTGAAAGAGGCCAAAGCAAAAAGAGGGTTAATATTCAATAGTAGGAAGAAACAATCATCATGTTCTGGCCATATAATGAGAAAAACAACGGCTGGAATATATTGTAACAACTGAGAAAATTGAGCGACGAAGAGATAGAGGGAAGCGAAGAGAAAAGATAACAGACAATGTAAGAGAATGGCTTAGCAGAAGGACAATAACAGAAATTATAAAAAAAACTGTCGAGACCGAAAGTTGTGGAAAGACATGATCACCTACGCCAGCAGGCCCGGTACCTGATGATTGATGTTTGATATGCAAGGGCGTTTGCTTTTTTAGTCAGAACAGTTCGGAACGCGTAAACTTCTAAAACTTTATCGATTACTGAGGTCGTCAACTCACTTACAGCATGTCGTTGTATTACATTTGATGAATGTAATATAATGCAATTTGTAATAAAATATCATCATCATGTGTCGTACCGGTTAGCGTAGGCGATCATACATTTCGACAATTATCTGTTTTTAGAGCAATGTAGCAATTCTGGGGTTCACTGTTTACCGAGTCAGGGCATCAAGATACTATTTTATTCCCGTCTTTGTCATGCGCGAATTCTCTTTCCCTTTATTTTGCCAGTTGTAACCATGTATTCCAACTTTCCTCTTCTCATGCTGTGCTCGAAAAATGTCGATTGTTTCTTCCTGATGTCTTTTTTTTTGTTAGGTTTCTGTTTGTGTTGGCCTTTATGAGCATTTTTTTCTATTTACGTTTCACTCTTTACTTTCGAGCTCCTCCTCATTTTCTCATCTTATGATTTTATATATCTCTACACCCATGCTACCTCCCCTCATGTAGCACATATGTTTCTCTCTCTTCTTATCGTACCATCAGACCTCCTCTCCTTGTCCACCTCTTCATATACTTGATCATCCGACATGTAGCTATAGATAATTGTACTTCGCCGTTTGTTGTCGTTGTCCCTGTATTCTGAAGAAGGCCACAGGCCGAAACGTCAGTATCGTGTTTTGTTCCTTCCTTGTAAAGCTATCACCATAGCTTAGAGTGAATATCACACCCCACTACTGGCTCCTTGCTACCATCTTTACCGCAGCATTGCAATTATTTGCCTGTTACCTTCTTTTTGAGCGTTTCCTCATTGGTCTTTTATTGTCCATGAAATAAAATATGACATCATTTAATAAATATCCATTTTAAAAAAAAATAAAGCACACAAGCGGTTCTGAGTCCTGGTGGTATATTACAAATATATTGAGACCTCACGACTCTACCGCTTCACATGGTCTCTTTGAGATAAACACTAACCTGTCTTTTATGTGTGTGTATTAATATGTGTTGTTATATAGCTGATGAAGACTTTTGCTGAAACGTCGTAGTCTTTTTCGTCTCTTTAACTGCTTAAGACCATTTTATGTTTATTTTGCAATTTACTAGTTTTACTCGACTGAGGTGTGAGAGTTCATGTAAACCTTTTGATTAAACATAATTCTTGTTATATTTATATTCTTTTATAACACTAGGGGTTGGTGTACGATTGAAAAAGCATCATGAATCTTCTCCATATCTTCAGTCAATCTTTCAAACAAAGTCGAGGCCTGTCCTTCCGTTGACGTTATCTTACCATCTCTTTCGAGGGGCCTCGGGTGCCTATTTGGGAAAACCACCCGACTGGACTACCGAGTTCGGACAACTCGTGTTCGATTCGCGCTGGGAGCAGTGTGAGTTGTACTCGTGGTTGGAATAAAAATACCTCCATGGTCAACCCAGCCGTTCGCAGAAATTGGTACCAGGGTATTACCATGGGAAGTAGAGGAATGTCGCTTCGCATCGTGAGTTTCGATGCATTGAAGTGACACTATCATGAAATCTTCGAACATTTCTAGATAGGCGGCCGAGCACATATGGGTGTGAACTCGCGTGCTAAGACGCCGGTTCGAGTCTCGTAATTTACCTTGAATGTGTGAAGAAAAGCATGAAGATAATTCTATATGTTTCATTGGGCATAAGAGAACCAAGTGCGTGATAGAGGGCATGGAGAGAGCTGAGAATGTTCCAGATGACATAAGAGAACTGAGTACGAGATAGAGGGCTTGGAGAGAGCTGAGAATGTTCCAGATGACATAAGAGAACTGAGTACGTGATAGAGGGCATGAAGAGAACTAAGAATGTTCCAGATGACATAAGAGAACTGTGTGTGTGATAGAGGGCATGAAGACAACTAAGAATGTTCCAGGTGACATAAGAGAACTGTGTGTGTGATAGAGGGCATGAAGAGAGCTGAGAATGTTCCAGATGACATAAGAGAACTGAGTACGAGATAGAGGGCATGAAGACAACTAAGAATGTTCCAGGTGACATAAGAGAACTGTGTGTGTGATAGAGGGCATGGAGAGAGCTGAGAATGTTCCAGATGACATAAGAGAACTGAGTAAGAGATAGAGGGCATGAAGAGAACTAACAATGTTCCAGATGACATAAGAGAACTGTGTGTGTGATAGAGGGCATGAAGAGAACTAAGAATGTTCCAGGTGACATAAGAGAACTGTGTGTGTGATAGAGGGCATGAAGAGAACTAAGAATGTTCCAGGTGACATAAGAGAACTAAGTGTGTGATAGAGGGCATGAAGAGAACTAAGAATGTTCCAGGTGACATAAGAGAACTGAGTGCGTGATAGAGGGCATGGAGAGAACTAAGAATGTTCCAGATGGCATAAGAGAACTGTGTGTGCGATAGAGGGCATAGAGAGAACTAAGAATGTTCCAGGGGACATAAGAGAACTGAGTGTGTGATAGAGGGCATGGAGAGAGCTGAGAATGTTCCAGATGACATAAGAGAACTGAGTGCGTGATAGAGGGCATGGAGAGAACTAAGAATGTTCCAGGTGACATAAGAGAACTGTGTGTGTGATAGAGGGCATAGAGAGAACTAAGAATGTTCCAGGTGACATAAGAGAACTGTGTGTGTAATAGAGGGCATGAAGAGAACTAAGAATGTTCCAGGCGACATAAGAGAACTGAGTGTGTGATAGAGGGCATAGAGAGAACTAAGACTGTTCCAGGTGACATAAGAGAACTGAGTGCGTGATATAGGGCATAGAGAGAACTAAGAATGTTCCAGGTGACATAAGAGAACTGAGTGCGTGATAGAGAGCATAGAGAGAACTAAGAATGTTCCAGGTGACATAAGAGAACTAAGTGTGTGATAGAGGGCATGGAGAGAACTAAGAATGTTCCAGGTGACATAAGAGAACTGAGTGCGTGATATAGGGTATAGAAAGAACTAAGAATGTTCCAGGTGACATAAGAGAACTGAGTGTGTGATAGAGGGCATAGAGAGAACTAAGAATGTTCCAGGTGACATAAGAGAACTGAGTGCGAGATAGAGGGAAATGGATAGAACTAAGAATGTTCCAGGTGACATAAAAGAACTAAGTGTGTGATAGAGGGCATAGAGAGAACTAAGAATGTTCCAGGTGACATAAGAGAACTGAGTGTGTGATAGAGGGCATAGAGAGAATTAAGAATGTTCCAGGTGACATAAGAGAAGTCAGTGCGAGATAGAGGGCATGGAGAGAACTAAGAATGTTCCAGGTGACATAAGAGAACTAAGTGTGTGATAAAGGGCATAGAGAGAACTAAGAATGTTCCAGGTGACATAAGAGAACTGAGTGCGTGATAGAGGGCATGGAGAGAACTAAGAATGTTCCAGGTGACATAAGAGTACTGAGTGTGTGATAGAGGGCATGGAGAGAACTAAGAATGTTCCAGGTGACATAAGAGAACTGAGTGTGTGATAGGGGCATGAAGAGAACTAAGAATGTTCCAGGTGGCATAAGAGAACTGAGTGTGTGATAGAGGGCATGAAGAGAACTAAGAATGTTCCAGGTGGCATAAGAGAACTGAGTGTGTGATAGAGGGCATAGAGAGAACCAAGAATGTTCCAGGTGGCATAAGAGTACTGAGTGTGTGATAGAGGGCATAGAGAGAACTAAGAATGTTCCAGGTGGCATAAGAGAACTGAGTGTGTGATAGAGGGCATGGAGAGAACTAAGAATGTTCCAGGTGGCATAAGAGAACTGAGTGTGTGATAGAGGGCATGAAGAGTACTAAGAATATTCCAAGGAGTATAAAGTGCATTAAGTACGTCCCAGTGAGCATAAAGTGGAATGAGTGTGTCCCAGAGAACATAGAGTGGATTAAGTGTGTCCCAGAGAGCATAGAGTGGATTAGATGTCAGAGAAAGCGTACAGTGGATTAAGTTCGTTTTATAGGGCATAAAGTGGATTAAGTGTGTCCCAGAGATATAAAGTGGATTAAATTTGTTCCAGAGAGTATACAGTGGAGCAAGTGTGGCGCAGACAGAATAAAGCGGATTAAGTATGTCCCAGATAGCATAAAGTGGATTAAGTGTGTCCCAAATAGCATAAAGTGGATTAAGTATGTCGCAGAGAGCATAAAGTGGATTAAGTGCGTTCAGGATAGCATAAAGTGGATTAAGTGCGTCCCAGATAGCATGAAGTGGATTAAGTACGAACCAGGTACCATAAAGTGGATTAGGTAGGTGCCAAATAAATTAACGTTGATTCGGTGATTCTCATAAATCATAAAGTGAAGGAAATCCCTCCCAGATACCATAAAGAGAACTAGGTAAATCAGTTATTATGAAGCCCACTGAGAATTGGAACAAGATCTTCACCGTGCTCTCTATTAAATTACATGACATTGACTTATGCTATAATATCACACTGACATGCATTTCTTTTTTAAACATTCCCTTAATTTTAACAATAAAAATATCATTATAAGCCACCTCCCTAGATCTGACCCCATTTTATCAGCTGATAATCTCTTGTCTATTTTGTCAGCAGTGGATTTTAGAGCTCTCGATGATAAGGTTTTTTTAATTTCAGAAATTTTTTTTATCTCAAAACCTAATTCTATAATTCGAGTTCAATCTAATTCTACCTCCTCCTGTTCGATGAGATGATTTAAAGAACAGTTCATGTTCAATTTAATCAAATTGGGCCAATTTTCGAAAATAATTAATGGCCAATTTGAGATGCTAATGATTTTCTCTTTCTTTTATTTTGACGAAATTAGCAGATAAATGGAGAGAACATTATTCCATCGTTAAAACCTATTCGGGATTATTCAGTACAAATGATGATGTTTGAAAAATGAGCATACAATGGCATAACACAGGTCAACCTGTAGACAGACAAGACAGTAGTATATCGACTTGATTTCTCATACAAACTTTTTTGTCACAACAATTTATTCACCAATTTTGAAATGTCTTTTTGTCTCTCAAAATCTGATGTACTACAGTGTCATGATGTGTGATTTTTTAGTGTATTTATTTAGTTAATTTACAGACATTAGAAAAATAAAGAAATAACGAAATAAAGAGAATGAAAGAATGAAAGAACGAAAGAAAGAGAAAAGGCAGAAAAAAAGAAAGAAAAAGAAAGATATAAGGAATAAAAAAGAAAGAAAGAAAAAAAGAAAGAAAGAAAGAAAGTAAGAAAGAAAGAAAGAAAGCCCATTGACGAACAACAAGATAAACACAAAGGACAGTAAACACATATAAGAGAGAACAAAAACGAAAGCAGAACATTAAAAACAAAGAATGCACAGAAAGAAAATAAAAACCACGTACAGCAGAAACAAGACAGGATTATAATAATAATAAAGATATTGTGAAGAAAATAAAAAGAAAGAAAGAAAGATAAATACTTCATTGTTTGTGGTTACTGATATAGAATATAATGTTTGCGGTTTTGCGATGACATTGCAGTTTTCAATAGCGATTAATGTTGCTTTTAATATAGGCCAGTGGCTGTTTCTAGTTACAATTTCCTGTCATTAGGGAACGACAGCAGGACTTGACGATAGGTTGTATGTCCTGTAATCTTGGGAACGTTTTCTTGGCGTGCCGTTTCGGTAAATCGAACTGCTCTCTCTGGTGAGTGTTTACTTTGTAAAGCGGGATAATTGAGAGAGAGAGAGAGAGAGAGAGAGAGAGAAAGTGAATGAGAGAGGTGGAAAGAGGTATAGAAAATACGGGAACAGTTGTGCAAGAGTAAATAAAAAAAAAAGAATTAAAATGATTAATGAAAATGCCGACACGAGAGTAGAATAGATACAGAAAGAAAAATAGAAATAAAAACTAAAATAAATTAGAGAGAAAATGAGGTGAAAAGAAAGAATAAATAAATAATGTGACAGAGGATGGAAATAAAAGAATCAGGCAGAAGGAGTGAGAGATAAAGGGAGTCTGATAAAAAGAGAAAGATTGATAATGGAGATGTTTCTTAAATAGAGAAAAATGGCAAAAGAAAACCCGATCAAGAATAAGAGTTTAAACAAGTAACAGAAAGAGAGAAGAGTTGGGATGGGGTTTTATGCAAAAAAATGTCAAAAGAAACATAATTAATGAAGTAATGATTCACACAGAGAGACAAAAACGAGTGGACGTATAGGAAATATAAAATAGTAAAACGTATTGACATGAAGCGTGCGCACGCATAGAGGGAGTGAGTGAAAGACATGA
Source organism: Megaustenia siamemsis (assembly GCA_032433765.1). Taxonomy (NCBI): domain Eukaryota; kingdom Metazoa; phylum Mollusca; class Gastropoda; order Stylommatophora; family Ariophantidae; genus Megaustenia; species Megaustenia siamemsis. The sequence continues at coordinate 27,310,636 of JAVIAB010000059.1, forward strand.
TAGAGTGACAGAGAGTGTGAGAGAAAGTGAGAGTGACAAAGTGTGTGAGAGAGTGAAAGAGAGAATGAGGGAGAGGGATAAGGAGATTGAGATATATTAATAGAGATAAAGACAGAGAGAGAGTGTGTGTGTGCCAGAGCGAAGGAGAGAGTGACAGAGAGATTAAGCGATATTAGTATAGAGAGAGAGTGTGTGAGAGAGAAAGAAAAAAATGATCGAGAGTGATAGAGAGAGTGTGAGAGAGAAAGAGAGAATTATCGAGAGTGATAGAGAGAGAGTGTGAGAGAATGAGAGATAGAATAAGATAGAGGATGCGAGAGAATGAGAGAGAGGGTGAAAGAGTGGTTTAGATCAATAAATAACCAGTAATGAAAGATATCAGAGATTCAGAAAATAACCGAACTTTATCGTTGATCCGAATCAATTCTCTGCAAATATTTTTGCTCATCTTCAAGTTTATAGCGCAAGTGGTCTATTTACCTTAATCTCTATCTGATGTTTCCCCCTAAATAGAACTACTTACCGAGTGCCACTGAAGCACTAGGAAACATAATAGCAGCAGAGGCCAACAGAAGAGCAAATGGCGACAATTGATATCTCCCATCAACGCTGGTTGCATGTGAGGAAAGAAAGATATTTTTTTCACTTTTAGTCCTTTGTTCAATTCAAAAACCTAGAAGTTTAGTGACAAAACGGCATTTCACAAACATCAGACATAGACTCAAGATGCAACAAAGATTGTCAACTCATTGGACAGCTATCACCACTATTGTCCAACAAGGAAATAGCTCTAGGGGCAAAATGGGCACTATACAATACAATCTTCATCCAAACGTCGTGCTACCAATGCCAGTCCCTGACCCCAGATGCAAGAACAATAAGTAAAATAACATCTACTGAGATGAAATGTGTCAGACGAATGACAGGAAACAGCCTCAGAGACAAGATCAGAAATGAAGAACTGAGAAAAAAGCTCGGAATAATTCCCGCCATAGAATATATAAAGAAACAACAGATAAAATGGTTTGGCCACGTGACAAGGCCTAGTGATCAAAACATAACACAACGAGCCCTCAATAAACGTTGCTAGAACACCAGACTGATCATGAAAAAAATGGATTAACAGAATATTAGAAGCACTAGGAAATATAACAGCAGCAGAGGCGAACAGAATAGCAAAAGATCGCAAATTATATCTCCCCTCGACGCTGAAAGGCAGACGAGGAAGGGAAGAAGAAGAAGTATTTTTTTGTTATCGCTGCATCTGTAACATTATATTTTTCCTTCGACGAGGACTTTCGATATGCTGTTATGTCTCTTTACGAGTGCAAATTCTTTCATTTATTTATCTCTGTTTCCAAATTTCTTGGTTTATCTTCTACCACAGACACCTTTTTCTTCCATGTGCCCACATCTCTAGGGTTTCCTGAACACGAGAAAAATTGGAGACTTTACAAGTATTGTTGAGTGATAAAACACGAGCAGAGGGTCGAGGGTTGAGAAATCTTCTAACTGCGAGTGAGCTTAAGAAAAGCCGATTTTGAAAGTGAAATTGTGGGAAAAGAGTTTATGAAAACAATACGTGCAGACCAAATGGCTTCTTAGAGTGTAAAAGTAGTAGGATATTAAAGGATATAAATATTTACAACGAACTTTTCATCGACAAACGGAGGCAGAGCAAGAAACTAGTAAAGGAATATAAACAGTGTTGCTAGCTAGAATGCTAAGGCTTTTGAATGTAACTAAGGTGCTTAATTCCTCAAGATAAACGGTAAGTAGATTAAGAATAATTATGAAACATGATCACACAACCTGTAAGACAGACAGACGGACGGACGGACGGACAGACAGACAGACAGACAGACGGACGGACGAACGGACAGACGGATGGATGGATGGCTGTATTGATGGATGGGTGGATCGATGGATGGATGGATAGGTGGGTAGGTGGGTTGGTGAGTGGGTGGATGAATGGATGGGTGAATAGACAGATCGATAAAAGGATGCATGGATGGATAGATAGAAATTGAAAATAAGAATAGAAGTAATATTCGGTGTTATTGTCATGGGATATTTATTCTCTTGTTTGATTGAAGCTGACAGGTCCGCATAGCTATTGTTAATAAAGATAACTAGAAATTAGATACGCACTTGAATAGACGTATCTGATTGGCACAGGCTTTAACAGCTAGTGCAAGTAATGGAAGCAGAAACGTGTAGTGCAAGATATAAACATAGAAACAGATAGCGCAAGTAACTGAAGCAGAGAAATTAGTGTAGTAGAGATTGTGCAAGTAGTGGAGGCAGAGAAACAGATAGTGTGAGCAAGTAGTAGAAACAGAGAAACAGCTGGTACAAATAGTGTGCATTCAGAAACAGATAGTTCAAGCAGTAGAAACAGAGAAACTGCTAGTACAGGTAGTGGACAAATAGAAACAGATAGTGTAAGTATTAGAAACATGAAACAGCCAGTATATGTAGTTGACACACAGAAACAGATAGTTCAATTAGTAGCAACAGAAAAACAGCTGGAAACAAATAGTGGGCACACATAAACAGATAGTTCAATTAGTAGCAACAGAGAAACAGCCAGTGCAACTAGTGAAAGCAGAGTAACAGACAGTGTAAGTAGGGAACACACAGAAACACATATTATAGGTGGTATATAGTATACTATAAATATTGTGCAAGTAGTAGAAACAAAGAAACAGCTAGGACAGGTATTGGAAATAAGAATGTGATAGTTTTGGTAGTAAAAACAGAGAAACAGCTAATACAGTTAGTGGGCACATAGAAACAGATAGTGCAAGTAGTAGAGAAACAGCTAGTACATGTGGTAAGTAAAGAGCTTGGTTACGCCGAGTGGCGTGTATATATTGTTAGTGACCATAATTTTGTATAGACCTTCGACACGAATTTTGGGGTAATGTGGTCGATATTATGCCCCTGCCATTTTACTTTCCCAGAAAAAAAAATCAGGTACCCATTTAAGACTGGGTGAACTCGGAAGCCGTCAATCAGGATAGAACATGATGTTCTAATGTAGAGGGCACACTTAAATAGATAGTGCAAGTAGTAGAAACAGAGAATCAATTAGTACATGTAGTGGACACACAATAATAGATAGTACAAGTAGTAGAAACAGAGAATCAACTAGTACATGTAGTAGACACACATAAATAGATAGTACAAGTAGTAGAAACAGAGAATCAATTAGTATATGTAGTGGACACACAATAATAGATAGTGAAAATAGTGGAAACAGAGAATCAACTAGTACATGTAGTGGACACACATAATAGATAGTTAAAATAGTGGAAACAGAGAATCAATTAGTACATGTAGCGGACACACATAAATAATAGTTAAAATAGTGGAAACAGAGAATCAAATAGTCCATGCAGTGGAGCCATAGAAAAATCTGGATGACGATACATTTCTTCCGTAACTATTTTTTAAGCTAAGCGTAACTTTTAATACATTAATTCTGTTAGACAGAGTAGGACTTCACGGAACCAGATAGTCAGATTCCTGCAATCTCAAGGGGGTGTCTCTAGATAGCACGAATGATTGAATAGACGTCTGACAGCCTTATCTGATAAACGTTTGACTATAAGATTAACAAGTAGTTTGATCAGTATGTTATTTAAGATTAGTGAAGAAATTAGAGAAATAACAAAGCAACGTAAAATATAAACTATAATCAAGGGAAGATGAGAAGGAAAAACGAAGGGATCTAAAAGAAGGCCCTCTAATGGGAACCAGAACGTTAAAGGAAAAAAAAGGTTGAGCAGCAGTAACATTAAAAAAGAACACTCAAGCGAGAAACAACAACAGCAGGCGTCGACTTCCGAGTCGAAATTGAAGAAATCGCCCGGAACTGAAAGCTGTGGCGAGATACAATGTGGATACAAGCCATGTTCTGATGTTTGATTAATAAGATCGTGGTCACAGACAGTCTAGAACGTCATCAGAATGTGCTGCCTTCGAATAGATAGATAGATAGTTAGATAGATAGATAGATAGATAGATAGATAGATAGATAGATAGATAGATAGATAGATAGATAGATAGATAGATAGATAGATAGATAGATAGATAGATAGATAGATAGATAGATAGATAGATGGATGGATGGATGGATGGATGGATGGATGGATGGATGGATGGATGGATGGATGGATGGATGGATGGATGGATGGATGGATGGATGGATGGATGGATGGGTGGGTTTGAGTGTGATCTGGATGGATGGATGGATATTTCTATTTCAAGATTACCTTTAGTAAGCTGCTGTGTCTTTTAACGTGCCCCCAAAAATCTCATTTGTCTTCTTTGAATTGTACCAGAATATCAGTTTTGAATTCAAATTTAGATAATGTACTAGAATGTCAGTTGTAGACTATAATATCAGTGTTGGACAATGGAACTATTCGAAATTGTAAAGTGAATGTCATTGTCAACTTGCTTTCGGGTTAAACGTCTTCTTCTTTCCTTCCTCGTTTGCCTTTCAGCGTCGAGGGGAGATATAATTTGAGGGCTTTTGCTCATATGTTCGCCTCTGTTGCTGTTATGTTTCCTAGTATTACCAATATTCCGTTGATCCATCTTTTTCGTGGTCGACCTTTGGGTCTGGTGTTCTCGTCACGTCTATCAAAGACTCACTGTGTTGTGTTTTTATCTTTCTGCATGGCCACGTGGCCCAGCCATTTAATATGTTTCTTTATATATTCTATTGTGGGGGTTATTCCTAGCTTTTTACTCAGTTCTACATTTCTGATCTTATCTCTCAGACTGTTTTCTGTTATTCGTCTAACACATTTAATCTCAGTAGAGGTTATTTTTCTTATTGTTCTGACTTGTTTTTGTGATGGTTAATGAATCTTAACGAGGAATGGAATGTATAGAAGTATAGAATAACTTGACTTGTTCAACTCATGCACGAATTACTTTATGTTAACAATATTGCGAACTGAACTTCTGAACAAATATTGAATAATCATAATTGCCTTTTCTCGAGCTTGTAGACAGTTTGAAGTAAGCTGATGTTGATCGTTGGTTTAAACCTCTGGCTTTGCCATTATAAAAAAAGTAATGTTTGTTCTTGTCATGCTAAGCCTTGCTTAACACTTTTATGATTTGTGCAAAGTACATACATAAACATAAGAAGAATTATGGGAGGGGGGGTACAAAGTACATACATAAACATAAGAAGAATTATGGGAGGGGGGGTACAAAGTACATACAGAAACATAAGACGAACTATAGGAGGAGAGGTACAAAGTACATACAGAAACATAAGACGAACTATTCGAGGGGGTACAAAGTATATACAGTAACATAAGACGAACTATGGGAGGGGGGTACAAAGTATATACAGTAACATAAGACGAACTATGGGAGGGGGGTACAAAGTATATACAGTAACATAAGACGAACTATGGGAGGGGGTACAAAGTATATCCAGAAACATAATACGAACTATGTACAAAGAACATAAGACGAACTATGGGAGGGGGGTACAAAGTATATACAGTAACATAAGACGAACTATGGGAGGGGGGTACAAAGTATATACAGTAACATAAGACGAACTATGGGAGGGGGTACAAAGTATATACAGTAACATAAGACGAACTATGGAGGGGGTACAAAGTACACATAGAAACATAAGACGAACTATGGGGGGGGGGGAGGTTTACGAAGTACACACAGAAATATAAGATGAATTGTGGTGGGTGGGGGAGGGGGATAGGTGGTTTTACAAAGTTTATACAGAAACATAAAATGAATTGTGGCGGGTGGGGGAGGGGGGTAGGTGGTTTTACAAAGTTTATACAGAAACATAAGATGCATTGTGGCGGGTGGGGGTGTGGTACAAAGTACATACAGAAACATAAGATGAATTGTGGCGGGTGGGGGTGTGGTACAAAGTACATACAAAAACATAAGATGAATTGTCGAGTATATATATTATATAGAGTAATATAGCTCTACCACTAACATGAGTTGTGAAGGCTCATGATCTCCATTCCTGCCGAATAACAGACACATCTGTGTAATTGATTACGTCACTCTCAGAAAATAGTGAAAATCAAGGCCTTGTGATCTGCCTCAACGAACCTGGTGTTTTGTCTTCGATCTCTGCCAATACGAAAACCACAGGAAGTGTTCTACAAACCCTCTGACGGCACTGGTGCCCATTCTTCTCCTGGTTTTGTGTTGTTGGCTGATATCACCTGCTGAACCTCTTAACAATTTTCCTCCTTTTAATCTGATGCCTTTATCATCATTATCATCATCATCATCATCATCATCATCATCATCATCATGTGCCATATCGGTTGGCGTAGGTGATCATGTACTTCCACAATTTTCTATCTACAATGCATCTTATCAGTTCTGTTGTTGACTGTTTTCCATGCCATGATACCAAGCTATCCAGTATTTTCTCTCTTGGTCGCCCGCGATCTCTCTTTCCTTTTATTTTGCCAGTTGTAACCAAGTATTCCCACTTTCCTCTTCTCATGATGTGCCCGAAAAATGTTGATTGCTTCTTTCGGATGTTTTTAAGAGCACCCTTTTTGTGTTGGCCTCTTTGAGAACTTCCTCATTGGTCTTTTTAGCTGTCCAGGGAACTTTCAACATTCTTCTGAAAAATCCCATCTCTGTGGTCTCTAATCGTCTTTTCCTGCTGCATTCTGATCTCACAAATTCACGTTATATCAGATGCTGAGAGTCTGCACTGATTCGAAGGTAGTTATGTACTGTGTATCTCCCTCTACACCCGAACGGGTACACGAGGAAGTTAAGAAAGAAAGAAGGAAAGAATGACAGAAGGAAACAAAAGACAGAACGAAAGAGATAAAGAAAGAAAGAGATAAAGAACGAAAGAAAGAAAGAAAGAAAGAAAGAAAGAAAGAAAGAAAGAAAGAAAGAAAGAAAGAAAGAAAGAAAGAAAGAAAGAAAGAAAGAAAGAAAGAAAGAAAGAAAGAAAGAAAGAAAGAAAGAAAGAAAAAGAAAGAAAGAAAGAAAGAAAGAAAGAAAGAAAGAACCCTTATTTACAGACACTATCACCTACGAGTGTACTAAAAGTGCTGATATTGATTCTGTCAATCCGTCTCCTATAAATGACACTCAACCCAGCGAAGAACGCCCTCATCAACCAGAAAGTCGACATTTTTCTACCAGGTGATCGTCGATAATTGAGCAACTAATAACACCCCAGACTGGATTAAAACGTCACCGTTATTGTTTAGGCGCTTCAGTTGACCCATTCATCTTATTCTTTATATAGGGGCACATTTTAGGGTTTGTTTATTTTGATCTTCAATTAATTTTTAACAATCTTTATTTTTATCTTCTTTTGGGCAGTTCCATTTCTTTTCAAGTTAATGCTACATTTGTGTTTTCTCGGCTTTCATTATTTCATTAATTTGTCTCTTTGAGAGACGAGATCAGAAACGAAGAACTGAGAAAAAAAAAGCTAGTAATAGCCCCCGCCATAGAATATATAAAAAACAACAGATAACATGATTTGGCCACGTGACAAAGCAGAGTGATCAAAACACAAAACAACGAGCCTTCAATAAACGTTGCGAGAACACCATACTCAATGGTAGACCACGAAAAAAAAATGGATTGATGGAATATTAGAAGCACAAGTAAAAATAGCAGCAGCAGAATCGAACAGAAGAGCAAAAGACCGCAAATTATATCTCCCCTCGACGCTGAAAGGCAAATAAGGACGGAAAAAAAGAAGAAAAAAGAAGATCAATGTGCCGACTGCTACTACAGCGTATTTGTATAAACTGTTTGTTGCAAAATAGTTTATTCCCGCCTTTAGTAAAACAGCACGCGATGTTGAAGCAGTTGATCTGCATTAAATGAAGTAAGTTACAGTGTTCTCCAGTGTTAGGTAGGGGCAAGCCAATCCACGCATGTTGGCATTGACGTAATTTTTCATATCCAAACAAGACACAGGCAGTCGTCTTCTTCATTTGTCTTTCAGCGTCGAGGGGAGATACACAATTTGTGGTCTTTTTTTTTTCCTGCGGACACTCGTGCTATTATGTTTCCTTGTGTTTATAATATTCCATCAATCCATCTTTTCCGTTGTCGCCCCTTGGGTCTATGTTCTCGAAACATTTATTAAACTCTCTCTGAGTTGTGTTTTGGTCATTCTGTCTTATGACGTGGCAACATAATTGATCTGTTGTTTCTTTATGTAATCCATGGTTGGAATTTATTCCAGCTCTTTTCACAGCCCTTCATGTGGGATCTTATCTCCCAAGCTATTTCATGCCATTCGTCTAGCACATTTAATCACAGTAGTGGCTATTTAATTCTGACCTATGGAAGCGAATCATGGACAATAGACAAACAAATGAAAAGACGATTAGAGGCCACAGAGATGGGATTTCTCAGAAGAATGTTGAAAGTTCCATGGACAGCTAAAAAGACCAATGAGGAAGTTCTCAAAGAGGCCAACACAAAAAGGGTGCTCTTAAAAACATCAGAAAGAAGCAATCAACATTTTTCGGGCACATCATGAGAAGAGGAAAGTGGGAATACTTGATTACAACTGGCAAAATAAAAGGAAAGAGAGATCGCGGGCGACCAAGAGAGAAAATACTGGATAGCTTGGTATCATGGCATGGAAAACAGTCAACAACAGAACTGATACGATGCATTGTAGATAGAAGATTGTGGAAGTACTTGATCACCTACGCCAACCGGTATGGCACATGATGATGAGTGGCTATTTGTTCTATTCTACTTGAGCCTACAGTCCAAGTGTAGCACTGGTAGCACAACGTTGGAATGAAGATTGACACAGGCACTGAAGTATGAAATAAAACACGGAGACTCATTCTGTAACCAGTTGCTACAACTAGAAGTGTTCTCCCTTCCCAAGTGTAAAGATAGCAATATTCATTTATCTAAGAGCAAAGGCATCAAGATGGGAGCCGCGATAGTCCAGTGGTTAGTGAACTGGACTACAAAGGACAAGAGATCAGGTTCAATACTGATAGACGGCTTCGTTTTTCACCCAGCCTTTAATGGGTACCGGATTTTTCTGAGAAATTATAGCGACACGGGCGTAAAACCGACCACATTACACCAAAAATCTTGTGCCGATGGTCAGTAAAAATGTATGGTCACTAACACCATATTCCCTATGCGCCACTTGGCGTGACGGGGGCTCTTTACTTTTTTTTTTTTTTAAAGGCATCAAGATGTATAGAGATGCGAGGATGCTTTAAAATGTTGATGATAAAAATGATCATTTTAAAAGAAGGAAAAATTGGTATGGTAACAGTTTTACGCAGGTGAGAAACAAAATAAAAGTGTAACGACGTTTCGGCCTAAAAAGCCTTCAGCTGGAACAACAACACAAAAAACATTATAGGGATATACATATATATCTATTTCTGTTTATATATGTGAGATTTGTATTGACCTGTAGAATATATGTGTAGATTTCTGTGTATGTCCCAAAATATATTTGTGTGTTATTATTGTTGTATGTTATTCCAGATGAATACTTTTTGGCCGAAACGTCGTTTGACTTTTGTTTTGTTTCTGCCCTGCCAAAAGCAGTTAACATACCACTTTTTCCTTTCTTTAATATTCATTTATATAAAGTGGTTTGGGAACTGTATTACGCAACTGCCTTAAGAGTGTTCGTTGTAAATTTATAGCAATCCGCTCTACGGTCCAGTAAGCTTGTGAACAACTAACTCACTTGCTGAGGAGGGGATTTGAGCACCTTTGGACATGTTCAGAGTGCAATGATGATGACCCGCTAATAACTCAATAACAATTAACTCTCATATTTCTAACGATCAATATAATGATCAATAATAAAATATCAAATATGATACCTGCTTTCTGGCTATGCAGTTGTTAATCAGCTCTGTTCTTGACCTCCTAGCAAGCTACTGTCTTTAATGTGTCTGTTATCTTTCCTCTCGTCCATCTTCCCAGTAAATTCCCAGAGATAATGAACTGGCAAGACCTGTGTCCCCATACTGATTTAAGAGCTTTCCATTTTTCGATATTTTGTTAGAGCATCGTTAGCCCCGTAAGAACTACAAATGATACGGACTGTGAACTAAAAACATTGTTTATTATTTCATTTAACCCATGTCTGTGATCTGAACGGATTTGGTGGGAGGGAGGTAGGTAACCACAATGCGACTGGGGAATAAAGGCCGCATAGACTGTGGAGTCGCCTTTTATAATAATGGTTATCACCTGGTTCAGTTAAACACCTTGACAAATAATGGTTTTCAATTGCTTCAGTTAAACACCTTGTCAAATAATGTTTATAATGTGTGTATCTGTATATATATATATATATATATATATATATATATATATATATATCATCATCATCTAGTACCGGGCCTGCTGGCGTAGGTGATCATGTCTCTCCCACAACTTTCGATCTCGGCAGCTATTTATCATTTCTGTTGTTGACCTTCTGCCAAGCCATTCTCTTAAGCTGTCTGTTATTTTTTCTCTTTGCTTCCCTCTATCTCTTCGTCCCTCAATTTTTCTAGTTGTTACAATATATTCCAGTTATTGTCTTCTCATTACATGGCCAAAAAATGATGATTGTTTCTTCCTAATATTGGAAATTAGCTCTCTTTTTGCTTTGGCCTCTCTCAGAACATCTTCATTACTATTTTTAGCTGTACATGGTACTGTCAACATTCTTCTGTAAAACCGCATTTATACAGACTCCAGTGATTTTCTTGTCTGTTGTCCTATTGTCCATGATTCGCATCCATATGTTAAGACTGGCTCTACATAACATTTAAGAACTCATTTTCTTCTTTCTATTGTCAAAAATGGATTGCATAGTGTTTTCCTCAATTTTTGGAAAGCTGCTTTTGCCTGAGCCATTCTGCATCTCATCTCTTTTGTACATCTTCCATCTGAGGTTAACAAAGTTCCCAAATATTTAAATTCATTTTCCTGTTTTAATATTGTTCCACTTGTCTTTATTTTGCACTGAGGTGATGTCTGTCTTTTTCTTTGTTGTTACCATTACCTCTGTCTTTTTGCTATTAAGGCTGAGTCCTTTATGTTTTGCTTTATTATATATATATATATTCTCATGCATTTCTTCATTACACCTACAAATTTGCAAATGCCAAGAAATTAAGTTAAATATGGAAATTCAAAAAGGTTAAATTCAATTGTTTAGTAGGTCCTATTTATATGGTTGTTACACTTAGGAAAAAGAACCACAAAATAAGACAGTAACGAATATGGAGTTGTCATTAATGGATGATTGCGATGAAAAAAAAAAAGAATCGAAACTGCTCGGCAAAATTACAAACATAGAACTATGGGAAAGTAACAGTCAGCTACCAGTGGACATAGACGAAACGCTGAACATGATAAATAATGTTGAATCATTCTGAGATTATAATACGATATGCGCTGTTTTAGAATCCTGAGGAAAGGAGACAGATCGAAAGGTCAAACTACATTTAAAGAAGACAAACCGAAGGATCAAACTACATTTAAAGAAGACAAACTGAAGGGTCAAGCTACATTTAAAGAAGACAAACCGAAGGCTCAAACTACATTTAAAGAAGACAAACTGAAGGGTCAAGCTACATTTAAAGAAGACAAACCGAAGGATCAAACTACATTTAAAGAAGGCATACTGAAGGGTCAAACTACATTTAAAGAAGACAAACTGAAGGGTCAAGCTACATTTAAAGAAGACAAACCGAAGGATCAAACTACATTTAAAGAAGACAAACCGAAGGATCAAAATACATTAATAGAAGACAAACCGAAGGGTCAAACTACATTAAAAGAAGACAAACCGAAGGATCAAACTACATTTAAAGAAGACAAACCGAAGGATCAAAATACATTAATAGAAGACAAACCGAAGGGTCAAACTACATTTAAAGAAGGCAAACCGAAGGGTCAACTACATTTAAAGAAGGCAAACCGAAGGGTCAAGCTACATTTAAAGAAGGCAAACCGAAGGGTCAAACTACATTTAAAGAAGGCAAACCGAAGGGTCAAACTACATTTAAAGAAGGCAAACCGAAGGGTCAAACTACATTTAAAGAAGGCAAACCGAAGGGTCAAACTACATTTAAAGAAGGCAAACCGAAGGGTCAAACTACATTTAAAGAAGGCAAACCGAAGGGTCAAACTACATTTAAAGAAGGCAAACCGAAGGGTCAAACTACATTTAAAGAAGGCAAACCGAAGGGTCAAACTACATTTAAAGAAGGCAAACCGAAGGGTCAACTACATTTAAAGAAGGCAAACCGAAGGGTCAAGCTACATTTAAAGAAGGCAAACCGAAGGGTCAACTACATTTAAAGAAGGCAAACCGAAGGGTCAAGCTACATTTAAAGAAGGCAAACCGAAGGGTCAAACTACATTTAAAGAAGGCAAACCGAAGGGTCAAACTACATTTAAAGAAGACAAACCGAAGGGTCAAACTACATTTAAAGAAGACGGGAGAAAGAAAAAATGACGAAGATGGGAAAGACATGGAGTGATGTCAAGAGAATGATACCGGCATGGCATCTTTGAAAGTGTTGAACATCTATGCTCCACAGAGGTTAGTTGTTGAAAGTCCAAGAGATTTTTTTTATTACTTCATTGTACAATTTATTGAGTCTACCAGGAAAAGGTGAAATTTTTAAGAAACTGCAAATAACGATTATATGTAGTCACTGCGCAGCGTACATAATTGTAAAGCTTTGATATAATCACAGAGAAGTTCTATATTTTACCAGAAATCGTACTGTCTTCCAAATACTTTGGTTTTACACTACAACAACTTGTCCGTCTTGTTCAATGTATCCAGAAAATCAATTTTGTTCATTTCACTACATCAACAAAGGTACATTAAACCAAGTAAATTAAGCAAAACATGAAAAAAAAAAATAGTTGTCCCTCCTTGTAAAATGCTTTATAACGCCCATATAGACAGCGTACAGGAATACCCATAAAAAAAGTGCATAAAATTCTATGGAGACAGAATGGCGAAAAAAAAAAAACGTGGAAAAAGCAACGTGATGCTTTGGCCAGCAATCTCATTTCACACCTTGTCACATTTAATGGATATCTAGACTTAGCGACATTCAGGTTTGTTTTATGGCGATCCTTTTTATGGAAAGCTGTCTAGCGACAAAGGGAAATTCCCGCTCGTGTTTTCTACGTCATTGACAGCTGATACAGGGGAAACGTGACTTCACTTCTTGACCGATAACTGTATGTCTTGCTTTGTCCCTATTGGTGGGAATTCATTGTCATGTTCAAACAGAAATATGGTGTGTGTGCTCGTGAGCAGAAAACCTAGCATCTGTGCTTGGGTGAAATATTTGGATGTTAGACTAGTAGAGACTGTCTTGAAGGAACTGTCAACTATATATATATATATATATATATATACATATGATTATATACGGCCTTTGGCGTCTTGACAGATGGTTGGTAGCAAACAATCATGATAATTCAGTAGTTTGGTAGAAGTTTTAGTGTCTAATGCTGGATGCTATTTTGTTGAACAGTTTCTCTTGTGGCTGAATCTGCCAATATTAGATAGACAGATCAAGCCACAGAACGAATAAGATGTATTCGTGGTGTCTGATCTCGTCTCATTTCTCCTGCTCCTTTTCTCTTCTGAATTTGATATCAGCACTGTCTTGAAAGTTGCGGTGCCATTTTTTAAATTTTTATTCTCCGTGTGTTACGATCTACGATTTTTTATATGTCTATGTTTGTCTGTTGGTTTTACCAGACTAGTTTCTACTTTTCTGATGTGACCACCATTCACACAATCTGTTTGGTTATGGTTAGTCGAAGGTCCCGGTATCACATCAAACGAATTAAAATCCATAATTGCTCAACCGCCCGTGCCAGTGGAATCATCCAAATTAAAACTCATCTCATTGAAGGATCCATACAAAGAAAGGCACCTGCAGTCTCCATCAAAGCTAAAGTACACACCAAAAGACATAAGGCCAAGCGGCACCAAAAGTGAACGCAGCTGAACTGTATCGCCATTCATCGTAAACAATCGGAATATCGAAACACGATCCGGATGAAAAGAAACAACCAAGACAATATGTTTACACAACGGTTTAGAGAAGGCATTCGTCGACTTGTTAAAATAACCAGTGTCCTTAAAAGTATACCAAAGTAGCCATTATTTTAATAAATAGTTTAAACTTTAAATATAAATATATATATATATAGCTAAAAATGTTTAATCTTCTTTTAGATTTAGAATAATTTTTGTCAATATATTTTAAACCTTCTTTCTTCTTTGATTATCCGTCTTGTTTTAAGCTAATGCTTAGACTTGCAATCATTCAGAAAAAGAATCTGTTCGTGGTCTCTATTTTCATTAAAATGCTCAGATTTATATAATTTCATCTGTCTCTTTTATCTGCAGTTATCGAAGCTGTCATTAACAATATTGTCTTTATTTACTTATTCTTCATTCTTCAAAATATTTAATTCTTATTTTCTGAAAGTATTTTTACGTATTCCACTTCATTTTTCACCACACCGTTTCAATAAGAAAAAGATACAAGGTACCCTCAATGTGTGTATGTTGTATATGATGTTAGTACCAACAGTTTGTCCTCTACCATCAGTGCAATTATTCATGATGCTAATATCAAACTTAATTGCTTAAGAAAAACTGCTGGTACAAATTTTCAGAGGTGGTTACCCCCAAAATTATGTTGGATGTTGAAAAAATATTTAAGCATAAACGTCATCACAACTTTTTGTTGTTATCATCATCATTAAGTGCCGTCTTCGCATCGAAGATTGGCTACCATGGAGCGCCATTCCGGTATGTCTCTTGCTTTGATAGTGCAGGTTGTCATATGCTGACTTGTACATCTTTTGATCTTACTCGTCCATGCTAGTCTTAATCTGCCTATTTTAGCTTGTATTTCCCTTCCAAGATCACTTTTAGGAAGCTGCTGTGTCTTTTAACAGGGCCCAAAAATCTCATTTGTCTTGTTTGAATCGTTTTTAGTAGTTCTCTTTTCATGTTTAGTTGTTTTAAGACTTCATCGTTTGTTTTCTTTTTTGTTTTATCCAATTTTTCCTACTCTGCTACAAATCTACATTTCAAAGGTTTACATTTTATGTTCTGTTTTTCTTATAACATCCTCTGTTACAAGCTACCACACAAGATATCCGTACCGTTGATAGGTCATAAAAGAACATGTATATATATATATATATATATATAACGAAAAAGGTGTAAGAGTAGGATGAAGAATATTGTTGGTTTTAATGTGAAGAACTTGGCACTTTGTTTATCACAGATATTTTAGTTCATTTGCTCAAATGCCCATTTGTAGTTGTTGTTAGTATCACCACCACTGAAAACAAGACTAATACATAGGTACTCAGATAATCCATTCAAGAATTTCGAGAAGATTGGCGGAAAGTCCAGGACAACGTGCTCGAACTCAATAGCACGGTCTAGGATCCACCGTGTCTCGGGCAGCAACAAAGTTCAAGGCCTACAATTTTCGTTATATATATATATATACAAAGAGATATTTGAGGATTTGGTAGTGTAGAATGGTAGAACTTCTGCCTATGAACAGAAAGGGATGGATCCGGGGTCAAAGCCTTCATTTCTTTTTTTCAAAACTAGGAAATGTAATCAGTGTTTTTTGTGGCGTTACTTCACCCTGATCTCTTTGATAGTGAGACCCGATGTCCGGCCATTTCGTATAACGACAATAATCAGGACGTCCGGTGTGCACTTGCGTACGTTAAAGAACCCCTTTCAGCTAAAAACGAAAAGTGTAGGCCATGACATTTGTCCGCTGCCGGAGACACCGTGGATATTAGACTGTGTTACAGAGTTCGTGCAAGTGGGCCTGGACTCAATTTTTGCCGATTATTTTGAAATTCTGGAGTGGAATATCGGTGTACCCATAGATTTGTCTTGTATTCAGTAGTGATGATTGTAAAATTAACTACATATGAGCATTTGACCAAATTCTTCTCCTCTTCTTCTTTCCTCATTGGCCTTTCAGCGTCGAGGGGAGATATAATTTGCAGTCGTTTGCTCTTCTGTTCGCCTCTGCTGCTGTTATGTTCCCTAGTGTTTCCAGTATTCTGTCGATCCATCTTCTTTCATGGTCAGCCTTTGGGTCCGGTGTTCTCACAATGTTTATTGAGGGCTTTTTGTGTTGTGTTTTGCTCTTTCTGCCTTGTCACGTGACCAAACCATTTTTTTTCTGTTGTTTCTTTATATATTCTATGGCTGGAGATAATCCAAGCTTTTTTCTTAGTTCTTCATTTCTAATCTTATCTCTCAGGCTGTTTCCTGTTATTCGTCTAACATATTTCATCTAAGTAGAGATGATTTTTCTTAATATTAGACATTGAGCAAATTAAGTAAAATATCTGTGATAAACAACATGCCAATTCCTTCATATTAACCATATATAAAGAAAATATTCTTCCGCTCACTCTTACGCCTTTTTCATCTCAAAATTCTCTCACATCAACAAAATCACATCATAATTTCCTTATACAACGAGCCGCCCTCACAACTCAAATGCCCATAAATACATTTCATAATTATCTAAAAGTAAAAATAAAATTATTTCTCAACTTTTCAATACTCCCAATTCAACGATTGTCAAGCCCTCCTTTCAGCAGTCGACGAATTCCTATAATATTATCTACTTCATCTTTCTGGACCCAAATTGAAGACTGAAATCATATCCGACCGCCAAAATTATCTCCCATTCACAAAATTCCCCGTCATTACTTTCGGGAAACCCCGTTCATAAGAAACCTGCTCTGATCCATTTGTTGCCCTGAAGCAGAGATTTCTTTGGAAACTCACCAAGTTCTAATCAATACTCAATGAATGATTCATGACGATCAAGAAATATGAATTTTCTTAACAAGTTTTTTCATCTCTCTGTAAATATTATGTTATAATTTATGAATACGAGATTTTTCATGTTATTAAAAAAAATAGGCATATTACCAAGTGTGTCATTTGTTTATTAACACAGCTATAGTGATAAGCTTAATAGGAAAGAGAGATGGTGTACGCAGATAATTTGTAGAATATTTCATCTGTCATCATCTCATAAAGTTGAGGGTCGTTGGTGAACTAGTAACAGACCTCATTAACCCTCTCCATTAACCTCTATCTGCAGTTTCTCTTCGGATACTGCAGTCTAGGTTTATCCTTTATTTTATGTTATCTATCTATCTATCTATGTATTTCAAACAAAGAGGGAAGAATGCTAACAGACAACAAATATATATTTATATTTTACTAGCCGCCCTCTTATATATTATTTTATATTTTATTTATATATATACATAGATAGATGGCAAGAATATATAATAGAATTATTTCATGACGAAAGGGACAAAAAGCTAGACATAAAATGTACATACAACTATAAAATCCTGAAATTTGAAGTAGAAAAAGCTATAAAAACAATGAAAAAGGGAAAGGCAGCAGGACCTGACAATATACAGATAGAGATGATACAGGTTCTAGAAGAGTTTGGCATCGAAGTGATCACAGACATATGCAATGACATATACCATATAGGATACATACCAAACGATCTAAAAACATCAACTTTCATTGCATTGCCTAAAAAGAATAGTGCAGTTGAATGCAGTGATTTCAGAACAATAAGCCTAATGAGCCAGGTAACAAAAATTGTACTAAAAGTAATACAGGGAAGGATTCAGAATAAAATCAATACTGAATTGGATGAGCAACAATTTGGATTCAGGAAAAACAGTGGGACAAAAGAAGCCATATTCAACATGAGAACTTGATTGAAAAGTACACAGAAGTAAACAAACAAATATATGCCTGCTTTATAGACTACACCAAAGCTTTCGATAGAATACACCATAACCAACTCATAGACTCCCTAAAGGATATAAATCTAGACGACATAGACATACGACTAATATGTAATTTGTACTGGGAGCAAACAGCAATAATAAGATATAACAAGGAGAACTCTACACCCATGGACATAAAAAGAGGAGTAAGACAAGGATGCATCCTATCACCAAGCTTGTTCAATCTATACACTGGGCAAATCTTTAAAAACATCTCAGAGATACCAGGCCTAAACATTAATGGAAAGATAATCAATAACCTAAGATATGCTGATGATACTGTTCTACTAGCAGAAAATCCTAAAGACCTACAACAATTGCTTAATGTGATAAACTTAACAAGCAAAAAATATGGACTGGAGATGAATATCAAAAAGACTAAAACTATGATAATAAACAAAGAAAATTCTCAAGACCTACAATTAAATATCACAGTTGAGGGAATACATCTGGAGACAGTCCAGAGCTACAACTTCCTGGGACATACTATAACCAATGATGGAAAATGTGAAATTGAAATAAACAAAAGAATAGGTATGGCAAAAAGTAATTTTAATGCCATGAAAAATATATAACAACAAAACAAATATCAGCAGGGCTGAAAATAAGAATGGCAAAATGTTACATCTTCTCAATATTCCTGTATGGTGCAGAAACATGGACATTAGACAAGAAAACAGAACAGAAAATTGAAGCCTTTGAAATGTGGATTTATAGAAGAATAGGTAGAATTATGAAAACACCATCTTGTCCTCCGATTGCTTTATCCCTTTGTAAATATGTGCGGAGGTATGGTCTTAGTCAGCTGTAGGTCGTTGAACCTGAAATAAGCAATCTCAAGTGTAAATCCAATAGCTGAATAGAAAGTTGTATCCTTCAAGACTTAATGCTGCAGGAGAGTCCTTCAACCAAATATTTTAAATTAAAGAAACAGAAAATTATATGCACTTATCTTTCGAAATAAAATAAACGGAGAAACTGACGTAAATATGATAACAGATAATGTAACGATAGCTTCAAGAAATGAATAAATAAATACAAGTAAGTAAAGAACCCCGTCACACCAAGTGGCATATAGGGAATTTAGTGTTAGTGACCATAATTTTTTTATAGACCTTCGGCACGTGATTTTTGAGGTAATGTGGTCGGTATAACGCCCGTGCCGCTTCACTTTCCCAGAAAAAAATCTGACACCCATTTACGTCTGGGTGAACCCGGAAGCCATCGATCAGGATCGAACCCGATCTCTTGTCTGTTGTAGTCCAGATCACTAACCACTGAACTATCGCGGCTTCCCCAAGAAATGAATAATGGAAGGTATATTTCTTGACGAGCAATGAGGAAGTATAACAGGACCTAAACATTGACAAGAACCGGCTTATAAGTCACATCTTACATGGGAACTTATAATAATATGGCCACGTCAAAAGACACAGGGGGCTGGAAAGAACAATAATGTAAGGTATAAATGATTCCGGGAGCCGCTTGGTGTGATGGGGGCTCTTTACTTTCCAACCGACGACTTCCGGGTTCACCCAACCTTTAATGGGTACCTGATTTTTTTTCAGGGAAAGTGAAGCGGCACGGGCGTAATACCGACCACATTACCCCAAAAATCATGTGCCGAAGGTCTGTAAAATGTATGGTCACTAACATCATATTACCTATACGCCATTTGGCGTGACGGGGGTACTTTACTTTTTTTTTTATAAATGATTCCGGGAGCCGCGATAGCTCAGTGGTTAGTGAACTGGACTACAAAGTGCAAAGGGATAAGGTTCTATCCCAATCGACGGCTTCCGGGTTCACCCAGTCTTAAATGTGTACCGGATGTTTTTTTCTGGGAAAGTTAAGCGGCACGGGCATAATACCGACCACATTACCCCAAAAATCATGTGCCGAAGGTCTGTAACATTTATAGTCACTAACACCATATTCCCTATACGCCACTTGGCGTGACGGGGGCTCTTTACTTTTTTTACTTTTTATGAATGATTCCATGAAGACAGTGGCAGACTAAGAATATGGTGGTTTCAATGCACCAAAAAGAGACATTTAAGTTGTCAACAGAAGAAGTGACAGATCACATGAGTCTGAGACCCTTTCAGACGGGTTATGATGAGTATAATGGTCTGCAGAGTGCATGCAAACCGATGACGGTGGTATTTCATGAACGATGAAGAATGAAACGAGTTAGAAGACGATGGATCAAAGACATGGAACTCTTCTTTTAGACTACACTCACCGAGGCAATCAACAAAGGTAAACACTAAAAACATTTCAGCAGATTTTAAAGCGACACTATTTTCTGCACGGGCAACTTAATTATGATAGTGATGGGAAAGACAAAATATATGACAACAGCGTAGTTCGTATAACATAGTGTAGTTCATATAACATAGTGTAGTTCATATAACATAGTGTAGTTCATATAACATAGTATAGTTCATATAACATAGTGTAGTTCATATAACATAGTGTAGTTCATATAACATAGTGTAGTTCATATAACATAGTATAGTTCATATAACATAGTGTAGTTCATATAACATAGTGTAGTTCATAAAACATACCGTAGTTCATATAACACAGCGTAGTTCATATAACATAGCGTAGTTCATATAACATAGAGTAGTTCATATAACATAGGGTAGTTCATATAACATAACGTAGTTCATATAACATAGTGTAGTTCATATAACATAGTGTAGTTCATATAACATAGTATAGTTCATATAACATAGTGTAGTTCATATAACATAGTGTAGTTCATATAACATAGTATAGTTCATATAACACAGTGTAGTTCATTTAACATAGGGTAATTCATATATCATAGTGTAGTTCATATAACATAGCGTAGTTCATATAACATAGTGTAGTTCATATAACATAGCGTAGTTCATATAACATAGTGTAGTTCATATAACATAGTGTAGTTCATATAACATAGTGTAGTTCATATAACATAGTGTAGTTCATATAACATAGTATAGTTCATATAACATAGTGTAGTTCATATAACATAGTATAGTTCATATAACATAGTGTAGTTCATATAACATAGTATAGTTCATATAACATAGTATAGTTCATATAACATAGTGTAGTTCATATAACATAGTGTAGTTCATATAACATAGTATAGTTCATATAACAGAGTGTAGTTCATATAACATAGTGTAGTTCATATAACATAGTATAGTTCATATAACATAGTGTAGTTCATATAACATAGTATAGTTCATATAACATAGTGTAGTTCATATAACACAGCGTAGTTTATATAACATAGCGTAGTTCATATAACATAGCGTAGTTCATATAACACAGCGTAGTTTATATAACATAGCGTAGTTCATATAACATAGCGTAGTTCATATAACATAGTGTAGTTCGTATAACATAGTGTAGTTCATATAATATAGTGTAGTTCATATAACATAGTGTAGTTCATATAACATAGTGTAGTTCATATAACATAGCGTAGTTCATATAACATAGTGTAGTTCATAAAAACATATTTTAGTTCATATAACATAGCGTAGTTTATATAACAGTGCGTAGTTCATATAACACAGCATAGTTCATATAACATAGTGTAGTTCATATAACATAGTGTAGTTCATATAATATAGTGTAGTTCATATAACATAGCGTAGTTCATATAACATAGTGTAGTACATATAACATAGTGTAGTTCATATAACATAGCGTAGTTCATATAACATAGTGTAGTTCATATAACATAGCGTAGTTTATATAACACTGCGTAGTTCATATAACACAGCGTAGTTCATATAACATAGTGTAGTTCATATAACATAATGTAGTTCATATAACATAGTGTAGTTCATATAACATAGTGTAGTTCATATAACATAGTGTAGTTCATATAACACAGTGTAGTTCATATAACATAGGGTAATTCATATATCATAGTGTAGTTCATATAACATAGCGTAGTTCATATAACATAGTGTAGTTCATATAACATAGAGTAGTTCATATAACATAGTGTAGTTCATATAACATAGCGTAGTTCATATAACATAGAGTAGTTCATATAACATAGCGTAGTTCATATAACATAGCGTAGTTCATATAACATAGCGTAGTTCATATAACATAGTGTAGTTCATATAACATAGTGTAGTTCATATAACATAGTATAGTGCATATAACATAGTGTAGTTCATATAACATAGTGTAGTTCATATAACACAGTATAGTTCATATAACACAGTGTAGTTCATATAACATAGGGTAATTCATATATCATAGTGTAGTTCATATATCATAGCGTAGTTCATATAGCATAGTGTAGTTCATATAACATAGAGTAGTTCATATAACATAGTGTAGTTCATATAACATAGTGTAGTTCATAGTGTAGTTCATATAACATAGTGTAGTTCATATAACATAGTATAGTTCATATAACATAGTGTAGTTCATATAACATAGTATAGTTCATATAACATAGTGTAGTTCATATAACATAGTATAGTTCATATAACATAGTATAGTTCATATAACATAGTGTAGTTCATATACATAGTGTAGTTCATATAACATAGTATAGTTCATATAACATAGTGTAGTTCATATAACATAGTGTAGTTCATATAACATAGTATAGTTCATATAACATAGTGTAGTTCATATAACATAGTATAGTTCATATAACATAGTGTAGTTCATATAACATAGTGTAGTTCATAAACATAGCGTAGTTCATATAGCACAGCGTAGTTCATATAACATAGTGTAGTTCATATAACATAGTGTAGTTCATATAACATAGTATAGTTCATATAACATAGTATAGGTTCATATAACATAGTGTAGTTCATATAACATAGTGTAGTTCATAAAACATAGTGTAGTTCATATAACATAGTATAATTCATATAACATAGTATAGTTCATATAACATAGTGTAGTTCATATAACATAGTGTAGTTCATATAACATAGTATAGTTCATATAACATAGTGTAGTTCATATAACATAGTGTAGTTCATATAACATAGTATAGTTCATATAACATAGTATAGTTCATATAACATAGTATAGTTCATATAACATAGTATAGTTCATATAACATAGCGTAGTTCACATATCATAGTGTAGTTCATATAACATAGTGTAGTTCATATAACATAGTGTAGTTCATATAACATAGTATAGTTCATATAACATAGTGTAGTTCATATAACATAGTATAGTTCATATAACATAGTGTAGTTCATATAACATAGTGTAGTTCATATAACATAGTATAGTTCATATAACATAGTATAGTTCATATAACATAGTATAGTTCATATAACATAGCGTAGTTCATATAACATAGTGTAGTTCATATAACATAGTGTATTTCATATAACATAGTGTAGTTCATATAACATAGTATAGTTCATATAACATAGTGTAGTTCATATAACATAGTATAGTTCATATAACATAGTGTAGTACATATAACATAGTGTAGTTCATATAACATAGTATAGTTCATATAACATAGTGTAGTTCATATAACATAGTATAGTTCATATAACATAGTGTAGTTCATATAACATAGTGTAGTTCATAAAACATAGCGTAGTTCATATAACACTAGCTTAGTTCATATAACATAGCGTTGTTCATATAACATAGCGTAGTTCATATAACATAGTGTAGTTATATAACATAGTGTAGTTCATATAACATAGCTTAGTTCATATAACATAGCGTAGTTCATATAACATAGTGTAGTTCATATAACATAGTGTAGTTCATATAACATAGTGTAGTTCATATAACATAGTGTAGTTCATATAACATAGTGTAGTTCATATAACATAGCGTAGTTTATATAACACTGCGTAGTTCATATAACACAGCGTAGTTCATATAACATAGTGTAGTTCATAAAACATAATGTAGTTCATATAACATAGTGTAGTTCATATAACATAGTGTAGTTCATATAACATAGCGTAGTTCATATAACATAGTGTAGTTCATATAACATAGGGTAATTCATATAACATAGCGTAGTTCATATAACATAGAGTAGTTCATATAACATAGCGTAGTTCATATAACATAGTGTAGTTCATATAACATAGTGTAGTTCATATAACATAGTGTAGTTCATATAACATAGTATAGTTCATATAACATAGTATAGTTCATATAACATAGTGTAGTTCATATAACATAGTATAGTTCATATAACATAGTGTAGTTCATATAACATAGTATAGTTCATATAACATAGTGTAGTTCATATAACATAGTATAGTTCATATAACATAGTATAGTTCATATAACATAGTGTAGTTCATATAACATAGTGTAGTTCATATAACATAGTATAGTTCATATAACATAGTGTAGTTCATATAACATAGTGTAGTTCATATAACATAGTGTAGTTCATATAACATAGCGTAGTTCATATAACATAGTGTAGTTCATAAAAACATATTGTAGTTCATATAACATAGCGTAGTTTATATAACAGTGCGTAGTTCATATAACACAGCATAGTTCATATAACATAGTGTAGTTCATAAAACATAGTGTAGTTCATATAATATAGTGTAGTTCATATAACATAGCGTAGTTCATATAACATAGTGTAGTTCATATAACATATTGTAGTTCATATAACATAGCGTAGTTCATATAACATAGTGTAGTTCATATAACATAGCGTAGTTTATATAACACTGCGTAGTTCATATAACACAGTGTAGTTCATATAACATAGTGTAGTTCATATAACATAATGTAGTTCATATAACATAGCGTAGTTCATATAACATAGAGTAGTTCATATAACATAGGGTAGTTCATATAACATAGCGTAGTTCATATAACATAGCGTAGTTCATATAACATAGTGTAGTTCATATAACATAGTGTAGTTCATATAACATAGTGTAGTTCATATAACATAGTGTAGTTCATATAACATAGTATAGTTCATATAACATAGGGTAGTTCATATAACATAGGGTAATTCATATAACATAGTGTAGTTCATATAACATAGCGTAGTTCATATAACATAGAGTAGTTCATATAACATAGTGTAGTTCATATAACATAGTGTAGTTCATATAACATAGTGTAGTTCATATAACATAGTATAGTTCATATAACATAGTGTAGTTCATATAACATAGTATAGTTCATATAACATAGTGTAGTTCATATAACATAGTATAGTTCATATAACATAGTATAGTTCATATAACATAGTGTAGTTCATATAACATACTGTAGTTCATATAACATAGTGTAGTTCATATAACATAGTGTAGTTCATATAACATAGTATAGTTCATATAACATAGTGTAGTTCATATAACATAGTATAGTTCATATAACATAGTGTAGTTCATATAACATAGCGTAGTTTATATAACATAGCGTAGTTCATATAACAGCGTAGTTCATATAACATAGCGTAGTTTATATAACATAGCGTAGTTCATATAACATAGCGTAGTTCATATAACATAGTGTAGTTCATATAACATAGTGTAGTTCATATAACATAGTGTAGTTCATATAACATAGTGTAGTTCATATAACATAGCGTAGTTCATATAACATAGTGTAGTTCATATAACATAGTGTAGTTCATATAACATAGCGTAGTTATATAACATAGCGTAGTTTATATAACACTGCGTAGTTCATATAACACAGCGTAGTTCATATAACATAGTGTAGTTCATATAACATAGTGTAGTTCATATAACATAGTGTAGTTCATATAACATAGTGTAGTTCATATAACATAGCGTAGTTCATATAACATAGTGTAGTTCATATAACATAGTATAGTTCATATAACATAGTGTAGTTCATATAACATAGTGTAGTTCATATAACATAGTATAGTTCATATAACACAGTGTAGTTCATATAACATAGGGTAATTCATATAACATAGTGTAGTTCATATAACATAGTGTAGTTCATATAACATAGTGTAGTTATATACATAGTGTAGTTCATATAACATAGTATAGTTCATATAAAATAGTGAAGTTCATATAACATAGTATAGTTCATATAACATAGTGTAGTTCATATAACATAGTATAGTTCATATAACATAGTGTAGTTCATATAACATAGTGTAGTTCATATAAATAGTGAAGTTCATATAACATAGTATAGTTCATATAACATAGTGTAGTTCATATAACATAGTATAGTTCATATAACATAGTATAGTTCATATAACATAGTGTAGTTCATATAACATAGTGTAGTTCATATAACATAGTATAGTTCATATAACATAGTGTAGTTCATATAACATAGTGTAGTTCATATAACATAGTATAGTTCATATAACATAGTGTAGTTCATATAACATAGTGTAGTTCATATAACATAGTGTAGTTCATATAACATAGCGTAGTTCATATAACACAGTGTAGTTCATATAACATAGGGTAATTCATATAACATAGCGTAGTTCATATAACATAGAGTAGTTCATATAACATAGCGTAGTTCATATAACATAGCGTAGTTCATATAACATAGCGTAGTTCATATAACATAGTGTAGTTCATATAACATAGTGTAGTTCATATAACATAGTATAGTTCATATAACATAGTGTAGTTCATATAACATAGTGTAGTTCATATAACATAGTATAGTTCATATAACATAGTGTAGTTCATATAACATAGGGTAGTTCATATAACATAGTGTAGTTCATATAACATAGCGTAGTTCATATAACATAGCGTAGTTCATATAACATAGTGTAGTTCATATAACATAGTGTAGTTCATATAACATAGTGTAGTTCATATAACATAGTGTAGTTCATATAACATAGTATAGTTCATATAACATAGTATAGTTCATATAACATAGTGTAGTTCATATAACATAGTATAGTTCATATAACATAGTGTAGTTCATATAACATAGTATAGTTCATATAACATAGTGTAGTTCATATAACATAGTATAGTTCATATAACATAGTATAGTTCATATAACATAGTGTAGTTCATATAACATAGTGTAGTTCATATAACATAGTATAGTTCATATAACATAGTGTAGTTCATATAACATAGTGTAGTTCATATAACATAGTATAGTTCATATAACATAGTGTAGTTCATATAACATAGTATAGTTCATATAACATAGTGTAGTTCATATAACACAGCGTAGTTTATATAACATAGCGTAGTTCATATAACATAGCGTAGTTCATATAACACAGCGTAGTTCATATAACATAGTGTAGTTCATATAACATAGTGTAGTTCATATAATATAGTGTAGTTCATATAACATAGCGTAGTTCATATAACATAGTGTAGTTCATAAAAACATATTGTAGTTCATATAACATAGCGTAGTTTATATAACAGTGCGTAGTTCATATAACACAGCATAGTTCATATAACATAGTGTAGTTCATATAACATAGTGTAGTTCATATAATATAGTGTAGTTCATATAACATAGCGTAGTTCATATAACATAGTGTAGTTCATATAACATAGTGTAGTTCATATAACATAGCGTAGTTCATATAACATAGTGTAGTTCATATAACATAGCGTAGTTTATATAACACTGCGTAGTTCATATAACACAGTGTAGTTCATATAACATAGTGTAGTTCATATAACATAGCGTAGTTCATATAACATAGCGTAGTTCATATAACATAGCGTAGTTCATATAACATAGTGTAGTTCATATAACATAGTGTAGTTCATATAACATAGTGTAGTTCATATAACATAGTATAGTTCATATAACATAGTGTAGTTCATATAACATAGTATAGTTCATATAACATAGGGTAGTTCATATAACATAGGGTAGTTCATATATCATAGTGTAGTTCATATAACATAGCGTAGTTCATATAACATAGAGTAGTTCATATAACATAGTGTAGTTCATATAACATAGTGTAGTTCATATAACATAGTGTAGTTCATATAACATAGTATAGTTCATATAACATAGTGTAGTTCATATAACATAGTATAGTTCATATAACATAGTGTAGTTCATATAACATAGTGTAGTTCATATAACATAGCGTAGTTCATATAACATAGTGTAGTTCATATAACATAGCGTAGTTTATATAACATGCGTAGTTCATATAACATAGTGTAGTTCATATAACATAGTGTAGTTCATATAACATAGCGTAGTTCATATAACATAGCGTAGTTCATATAACATAGCGTAGTTCATATAACATAGTGTAGTTCATATAACATAGTGTAGTTCATATAACATAGTGTAGTTCATATAACATAGTATAGTTCATATAACATAGTGTAGTTCATATAACATAGTATAGTTCATATAACATAGGGTAGTTCATATAACATAGGGTAGTTCATATATCATAGTGTAGTTCATATAACATAGCGTAGTTCATATAACATAGAGTAGTTCATATAACATAGTGTAGTTCATATAACATAGTGTAGTTCATATAACATAGTGTAGTTCATATAACATAGTATAGTTCATATAACATAGTGTAGTTCATATAACATAGTATAGTTCATATAACATAGTGTAGTTCATATAACATAGTATAGTTCATATAACATAGTGTAGTTCATATAACATAGTGTAGTTCATATAACATAGTGTAGTTCATATAACATAGTGTAGTTCATATAACATAGTATAGTTCATATAACATAGTGTAGTTCATATAACATAGTATAGTTCATATAACATAGTGTAGTTCATATAACATAGTGTAGTTCATATAACATAGCGTAGTTCATATAACATAGCGTAGTTCATATAACACAGCGTAGTTTATATAACATAGCGTAGTTCATATAACATAGCGTAGTTCATATAACATAGCGTAGTTCATATAACATAGAGTAGTTCATATAACATAGTGTAGTTCATATAACATAGTATAGTTCATATAACATAGTATAGTTCATATAACATAGTGTAGTTCATATAACATACTGTAGTTCATATAACATAGTGTAGTTCATATAACATAGTGTAGTTCATATAACATAGTATAGTTCATATAACATAGTGTAGTTCATATAACATAGTATAGTTCATATAACATAGTGTAGTTCATATAACATAGCGTAGTTTATATAACATAGCGTAGTTCATATAACAGCGTAGTTCATATAACACAGCGTAGTTTATATAACATAGCGTAGTTCATATAACATAGCGTAGTTCATATAACATAGTGTAGTTCATATAACATAGTGTAGTTCATATAACATAGTGTAGTTCATATAACATAGTGTAGTTCATATAACATAGCGTAGTTCATATAACATAGTGTAGTTCATAAAAACATATTGTAGTTCATATAACATAGCGTAGTTATATAACATAGCGTAGTTCATATAACACTGCGTAGTTCATATAACATAGCGTAGTTCATATAACATAGTGTAGTTCATATAACATAATGTAGTTCATATAACATAGTGTAGTTCATATAACATAGTGTAGTTCATATAACATAGCGTAGTTCATATAACATAGTGTAGTTCATATAACATAGTATAGTTCATATAACATAGTGTAGTTCATATAACATAGTGTAGTTCATATAACATAGTATAGTTCATATAACACAGTGTAGTTCATATAACATAGGGTAATTCATATAACATAGTGTAGTTCATATAACATAGCGTAGTTCATATAACATAGCGTAGTTCATATAACATAGAGTAGTTCATATAACATAGTGTAGTTCATATAACATAGTGTAGTTCATATAACATAGTGTAGTTCATATAACATAGTGTAGTTCATATAACATAGTATAGTTCATATAACATAG
The DNA here is from genome assembly GCA_032433765.1 of Megaustenia siamemsis. NCBI lineage: Eukaryota > Metazoa > Mollusca > Gastropoda > Stylommatophora > Ariophantidae > Megaustenia > Megaustenia siamemsis. The sequence continues at coordinate 27,340,433 of JAVIAB010000059.1, forward strand.
TGTAGTTCATATAACATAGTGTAGTTCATATAACATAGTGTAGTTCATATAACATAGTGTAGTTCATATAACATAGTGTAGTTCATATAACATAGTGTAGTTCATATAACATAGTGTAGTTCATATAACATAGCGTAGTTCATATAACATAGTGTAGTTCATATAACATAGCGTAGTTCATATAACACTGCGTAGTTCATATAACATAGTGTAGTTCATATAACATAGTGTAGTTCATATAACATAGCGTAGTTCATATAACATAGCGTAGTTCATATAACATAGCGTAGTTCATATAACATAGCGTAGTTCATATAACATAGTGTAGTTCATATAACATAGTGTAGTTCATATAACATAGTGTAGTTCATATAACATAGTACAGTTCATATAACATAGTGTAGTTCATATAACATAGTATAGTTCATATAACATAGTGTAGTTCATATAACATAGGGTAGTTCATATAACATAGTGTAGTTCATATAACATAGCGTAGTTCATATAACATAGTGTAGTTCATATAACATAGTGTAGTTCATATAACATAGTGTAGTTCATATAACATAGTGTAGTTCATATAACATAGTATAGTTCATATAACATAGTGTAGTTCATATAACATAGTATAGTTCATATAACATAGTGTAGTTCATATAACATAGTATAGTTCATATAACATAGTGTAGTTCATATAACATAGTGTAGTTCATATAACATAGTGTAGTTCATATAACATAGTGTAGTTCATATAACATAGTATAGTTCATATAACATAGTGTAGTTCATATAACATAGTGTAGTTCATATAACATAGCGTAGTTCATATAACATAGTGTAGTTCATATAACATAGCGTAGTTTATATAACATGCGTAGTTCATATAACATAGTGTAGTTCATATAACATAGTGTAGTTCATATAACATAGCGTAGTTCATATAACATAGCGTAGTTCATATAACATAGCGTAGTTCATATAACATAGTGTAGTTCATATAACATAGTGTAGTTCATATAACATAGTGTAGTTCATATAACATAGTATAGTTCATATAACATAGTGTAGTTCATATAACATAGTATAGTTCATATAACATAGTGTAGTTCATATAACATAGGGTAGTTCATATAACATAGTGTAGTTCATATAACATAGCGTAGTTCATATAACATAGAGTAGTTCATATAACATAGTGTAGTTCATATAACATAGTGTAGTTCATATAACATAGTGTAGTTCATATAACATAGTATAGTTCATATAACATAGTGTAGTTCATATAACATAGTATAGTTCATATAACATAGTGTAGTTCATATAACATAGTATAGTTCATATAACATAGTGTAGTTCATATAACATAGTGTAGTTCATATAACATAGTGTAGTTCATATAACATAGTGTAGTTCATATAACATAGTATAGTTCATATAACATAGTGTAGTTCATATAACATAGTGTAGTTCATATAACATAGTGTAGTTCATATAACATAGTGTAGTTCATATAACATAGTGTAGTTCATATAACATAGTATAGTTCATATAACATAGTGTAGTTCATATAACATAGTGTAGTTCATATAACATAGCGTAGTTCATATAACATAGCGTAGTTCATATAACATAGCGTAGTTTATATAACATAGCGTAGTTCATATAACATAGCGTAGTTCATATAACATAGCGTAGTTCATATAACATAGAGTAGTTCATATAACATAGTGTAGTTCATATAACATAGTATAGTTCATATAACATAGTATAGTTCATATAACATAGTGTAGTTCATATAACATAGTGTAGTTCATATAACATAGTGTAGTTCATATAACATAGTGTAGTTCATATAACATAGTATAGTTCATATAACATAGTGTAGTTCATATAACATAGTATAGTTCATATAACATAGTGTAGTTCATATAACATAGCGTAGTTCATATAACATAGTGTAGTTCATATAACATAGTGTAGTTCATATAACATAGTGTAGTTCATATAACATAGTGTAGTTCATATACATAGTGTAGTTCATATAACATAGTATAGTTCATATAACATAGTGTAGTTCATATAACATAGTGTAGTTCATATAACATAGTATAGTTCATATAACATAGTGTAGTTCATATAACATAGTATAGTTCATATAACATAGTGTAGTTCATATAACATAGTGTAGTTCATATAACATAGCGTAGTTCATATAACATAGTGTAGTTCATATAACATAGCGTAGTTCATATAACATAGCGTAGTTCATATAACATAGTGTAGTTCATATAACATAGTGTAGTTCATATAACATAGCGTAGTTCATATAACATAGCGTAGTTCATATAACATAGCGTAGTTCATATAACATAGTGTAGTTCATATAACATAGTGTAGTTCATATAACATAGTGTAGTTCATATAACATAGTATAGTTCATATAACATAGTGTAGTTCATATAACATAGTATAGTTCATATAACATAGTGTAGTTCATATAACATAGGTAGTTCATATAACATAGTGTAGTTCATATAACATAGCGTAGTTCATATAACATAGAGTAGTTCATATAACATAGTGTAGTTCATATAACATAGTGTAGTTCATATAACATAGTGTAGTTCATATAACATAGTATAGTTCATATAACATAGTGTAGTTCATATAACATAGTGTAGTTCATATAACATAGTGTAGTTCATATAACATAGTGTAGTTCATATAACATAGTGTAGTTCATATAACATAGTGTAGTTCATATAACATAGTGTAGTTCATATAACATAGTATAGTTCATATAACATAGTGTAGTTCATATAACATAGTATAGTTCATATAACATAGTGTAGTTCATATAACATAGTGTAGTTCATATAACATAGCGTAGTTCATATAACATAGCGTAGTTCATATAACATAGCGTAGTTCATATAACATAGCGTAGTTCATATAACATAGCGTAGTTCATATAACATAGCGTAGTTCATATAACATAGAGTAGTTCATATAACATAGTGTAGTTCATATAACATAGTATAGTTCATATAACATAGTATAGTTCATATAACATAGTGTAGTTCATATAACATAGTGTAGTTCATATAACATAGTGTAGTTCATATAACATAGTGTAGTTCATATAACATAGTATAGTTCATATAACATAGTGTAGTTCATATAACATAGTATAGTTCATATAACATAGTGTAGTTCATATAACATAGCGTAGTTCATATAACATAGCGTAGTTCATATAACAGCGTAGTTCATATAACATAGCGTAGTAGTTCATATAACATAGCGTAGTTCATATAACATAGCGTAGTTCATATAACATAGTGTAGTTCATATAACATAGTGTAGTTCATATAACATAGTGTAGTTCATATAACATAGTGTAGTTCATATAACATAGCGTAGTTCATATAACATAGTGTAGTTCATAAAACATAGTGTAGTTCATATAACATAGCGTAGTTTATATAACATAGCGTAGTTCATATAACATGCGTAGTTCATATAACATAGCGTAGTTCATATAACATAGTGTAGTTCATATAACATAGTGTAGTTCATATAACATAGTGTAGTTCATATAACATAGTGTAGTTCATATAACATAGCGTAGTTCATATAACATAGTGTAGTTCATATAACATAGTATAGTTCATATAACATAGTGTAGTTCATATAACATAGTGTAGTTCATATAACATAGTGTAGTTCATATAACATAGTGTAGTTCATATAACATAGGTAGTTCATATAACATAGTGTAGTTCATATAACATAGCGTAGTTCATATAACATAGCGTAGTTCATATAACATAGAGTAGTTCATATAACATAGTGTAGTTCATATAACATAGTGTAGTTCATATAACATAGTGTAGTTCATATACATAGTGTAGTTCATATAACATAGTATAGTTCATATAACATAGTGTAGTTCATATAACATAGTATAGTTCATATAACATAGTGTAGTTCATATAACATAGTGTAGTTCATATAACATAGTATAGTTCATATAACATAGTGTAGTTCATATAACATAGTGTAGTTCATATAACATAGTATAGTTCATATAACATAGTGTAGTTCATATAACATAGTGTAGTTCATATAACATAGTATAGTTCATATAACATAGAGTAGTTCATATAACATAGTGTAGTTCATATAACATAGTGTAGTTCATATAACATAGTGTAGTTATATACATAGTGTAGTTCATATAACATAGTATAGTTCATATAACATAGTTTAGTTCATATAACATAGTGTAGTTCATATAACATAGTGTAGTTCATATAACATAGCGTAGTTCATATAACATAGCGTAGTTCATATAACACAGCGTAGTTCATATAACATAGTGTAGTTCATATAACATAGCGTAGTTCATATAACATAGTGTAGTTCATATAACATAGGGTAGTTCATATAACATAGCGTAGTTCATATAACATAGAGTAGTTCATATAACATAGCGTAGTTCATATAACATAGCGTAGTTCATATAACATAGCGTAGTTCATATAACATAGTGTAGTTCATATAACATAGTGTAGTTCATATAACATAGTATAGTTCATATAACATAGTGTAGTTCATATAACATAGTGTAGTTCATATAACATAGTATAGTTCATATAACATAGTGTAGTTCATATAACATAGTGTAGTTCATATAACATAGTGTAGTTCATATAACATAGCGTAGTTCATATAACATAGTGTAGTTCATATAACATAGTATAGTTCATATAACATAGTGTAGTTCATATAACATAGTATAGTTCATATAACATAGTGTAGTTCATATAACATAGTATAGTTCATATAACATAGTGTAGTTCATATAACATAGTATAGTTCATATAACATAGTATAGTTCATATAACATAGTGTAGTTCATATAACATAGTGTAGTTCATATAACATAGTATAGTTCATATAACATAGTGTAGTTCATATAACATAGTGTAGTTCATATAACATAGTATAGTTCATATAACATAGTGTAGTTCATATAACATAGTATAGTTCATATAACATAGTGTAGTTCATATAACATAGCGTAGTTTATATAACATAGCGTAGTTCATATAACATAGCGTAGTTCATATAACATAGCGTAGTTCATATAACATAGCGTAGTTCATATAACATAGCGTAGTTCATATAACATAGTGTAGTTCATATAACATAGTGTAGTTCATATAACATAGTGTAGTTCATATAACATAGCGTAGTTCATATAACATAGTGTAGTTCATATAAAACATATTGTAGTTCATATAACATAGCGTAGTTTATATAACAGCGTAGTTCATATAACACAGCATAGTTCATATAACATAGTGTAGTTCATATAACATAGTGTAGTTCATATAACATAGTGTAGTTCATATAACATAGCGTAGTTCATATAACATAGTGTAGTTCATAAAAACATATTGTAGTTCATATAACATAGCGTAGTTTATATAACAGTGCGTAGTTCATATAACATAGCATAGTTCATATAACATAGTGTAGTTCATATAACATAGTGTAGTTCATATAACATAGTGTAGTTCATATAACATAGCGTAGTTCATATAACATAGTGTAGTTCATATAACATAGTGTAGTTCATATAACATAGCGTAGTTCATATAACATAGTGTAGTTCATATAACATAGCGTAGTTTATATAACACTGCGTAGTTCATATAACACAGTGTAGTTCATATAACATAGTGTAGTTCATATAACATAATGTAGTTCATATAACATAGCGTAGTTCATATAACATAGCGTAGTTCATATAACATAGCGTAGTTCATATAACATAGTGTAGTTCATATAACATAGTGTAGTTCATATAACATAGTGTAGTTCATATAACATAGTATAGTTCATATAACATAGTGCAGTTCATATAACATAGTATAGTTCATATAACATAGGGTAGTTCATATAACATAGGGTAATTCATATAACATAGTGTAGTTCATATAACATAGCGTAGTTCATATAACATAGTGTAGTTCATATAACATAGTGTAGTTCATATAACATAGTGTAGTTCATATAACATAGTGTAGTTCATATAACATAGTATAGTTCATATAACATAGTGTAGTTCATATAACATAGTATAGTTCATATAACATAGTGTAGTTCATATAACATAGTATAGTTCATATAACATAGTGTAGTTCATATAACATAGTGTAGTTCATATAACATAGTGTAGTTCATATAACATAGTATAGTTCATATAACATAGTGTAGTTCATATAACATAGTATAGTTCATATAACATAGTGTAGTTCATATAACATAGTGTAGTTCATATAACATAGCGTAGTTCATATAACATAGCGTAGTTCATATAACATAGCGTAGTTTATATAACATAGCGTAGTTCATATAACATAGCGTAGTTCATATAACATAGGTAGTTCATATAACATAGAGTAGTTCATATAACATAGTGTAGTTCATATAACATAGTATAGTTCATATAACATAGTATAGTTCATATAACATAGTGTAGTTCATATAACATACTGTAGTTCATATAACATAGTGTAGTTCATATAACATAGTGTAGTTCATATAACATAGTATAGTTCATATAACATAGTGTAGTTCATATAACATAGTATAGTTCATATAACATAGTGTAGTTCATATAACATAGCGTAGTTCATATAACATAGCGTAGTTCATATAACAGCGTAGTTCATATAACATAGCGTAGTTTATATAACATAGCGTAGTTCATATAACATAGCGTAGTTCATATAACATAGTGTAGTTCATATAACATAGTGTAGTTCATATAACATAGTGTAGTTCATATAACATAGTGTAGTTCATATAACATAGCGTAGTTCATATAACATAGTGTAGTTCATAAAACATAGTGTAGTTCATATAACATAGCGTAGTTATATAACATAGCGTAGTTTATATAACACTGCGTAGTTCATATAACACAGCGTAGTTCATATAACATAGTGTAGTTCATATAACATAATGTAGTTCATATAACATAGTGTAGTTCATATAACATAGTGTAGTTCATATAACATAGCGTAGTTCATATAACATAGTGTAGTTCATATAACATAGTATAGTTCATATAACATAGTGTAGTTCATATAACATAGTGTAGTTCATATAACATAGTATAGTTCATATAACACAGTGTAGTTCATATAACATAGGTAAGTTCATATAACATAGTGTAGTTCATATAACATAGGTAGTTCATATAATATGCACTAATATCTTCAGTAATAAAGAAAAGACGATGGTCATACGTTGGACATGTGATGAGAAGAGATAATAATCGAATAGCAAAGCAAGCCCTCATATGGGAAAAAACAGGTAAAAGAAAAAGAGGAAGACCCAGGGAGACACTGAGAAGAACATTGATGAGAGAGGCAAGAGCAGCAGGAATCGGCTCCCTCATGAGATAGAACTGCTTGCACAGAACAGAGACAGATGGCGAGATTTAATAAATATCTTAAAAGAAAACTGCTAGAACAAAAATTCATATAGGAGAACGTGTATCTTGGTCTACGCCCTATGGGCCGGTTACGGCTCGAAAGGTCAATAGATAGATAGATAGTTCATATAACATAGCGTAGTTCATATAACATAGTGTAGTTCATATAACATAGTGTAGTTCATATAACATAGTGTAGTTCATATAACATAGTGTAGTTCATATACATAGTGTAGTTCATATAACATAGTATAGTTCATATAAAATAGTGTAGTTCATATAACATAGTATAGTTCATATAACATAGTGTAGTTCATATAACATAGTATAGTTCATATAACATAGTATAGTTCATATAACATAGTGTAGTTCATATAACATAGTGTAGTTCATATAACATAGTATAGTTCATATAACATAGTGTAGTTCATATAACATAGTGTAGTTCATATAACATAGTATAGTTCATATAACATAGATTAGTTCATATAACATAGTGTAGTTCATATAACATAGTGTAGTTCATATAACATAGTGTAGTTTATATACAATAGTGTAGTTCATATAACATAGTATAGTTATATAACTACACTATGTTATATGAACTACATATAACATAGTGTAGTTCATATAACATAGTGTAGTTCATATAACATAGCGTAGTTTATATAACATGCGTAGTTCATATAACACAGCGTAGTTCATATAACATAGTGTAGTTCATAAAACATATGTAGTTCATATAACATAGTGTAGTTCATATAACATAGTGTAGTTCATATAACATAGCGTAGTTCATATAACACAGTGTAGTTCATATAACATAGGGTAATTCATATAACATAGCGTAGTTCATATAACATAGAGTAGTTCATATAACATAGCGTAGTTCATATAACATAGCGTAGTTCATATAACATAGCGTAGTTCATATAACATAGTGTAGTTCATATAACATAGTGTAGTTCATATAACATAGTATAGTTCATATAACATAGTGTAGTTCATATAACATAGTGTAGTTCATATAACATAGTATAGTTCATATAACATAGTGTAGTTCATATAACATAGGGTAATTCATATAACATAGTGTAGTTCATATAACATAGCGCAGTTCATATAACATAGCGTAGTTCATATAACATAGTGTAGTTCATATAACATAGTGTAGTTCATATAACATAGTGTAGTTCATATAACATAGTGTAGTTCATATAACATAGTATAGTTCATATAACATAGTATAGTTCATATAACATAGTGTAGTTCATATAACATAGTATAGTTCATATAACATAGTGTAGTTCATATTACATAGTATAGTTCATATAACATAGTGTAGTTCATATAACATAGTATAGTTCATATAACATAGTATAGTTCATATAACATAGTGTAGTTCATATAACATAGTGTAGTTCATATAACATAGTATAGTTCATATAACATAGTGTAGTTCATATAACATAGTGTAGTTCATATAACATAGTATAGTTCATATAACATAGTGTAGTTCATATAACATAGTATAGTTCATATAACATAGTGTAGTTCATATAACACAGCGTAGTTTATATAACATAGCGTAGTTCATATAACATAGCGTAGTTCATATAACACAGCGTAGTTTATATAACATAGCGTAGTTCATATAACATAGCGTAGTTCATATAACATAGTGTAGTTCATATAACATAGTGTAGTTCATATAACATAGCGTAGTTCATATAACATAGTGTAGTTCATAAAAACATATTGTAGTTCATATAACATAGCGTAGTTATATAACAGTGCGTAGTTCATATAACATAGCATAGTTCATATAACATAGTGTAGTTCATATAACATAGTGTAGTTCATATAACATAGTGTAGTTCATATAACATAGCGTAGTTCATATAACATAGTGTAGTTCATATAACATAGTGTAGTTCATATAACATAGCGTAGTTCATATAACATAGTGTAGTTCATATAACATAGCGTAGTTATATAACACTGCGTAGTTCATATAACACAGTGTAGTTCATATAACATAGTGTAGTTCATATAACATAGTGTAGTTCATATAACATAGCGTAGTTCATATAACATAGAGTAGTTCATATAACATAGTGTAGTTCATATAACATAGCGTAGTTCATATAACATAGCGTAGTTCATATAACATAGTGTAGTTCATATAACATAGTGTAGTTCATATAACATAGTGTAGTTCATATAACATAGTATAGTTCATATAACATAGTGCAGTTCATATAACATAGTATAGTTCATATAACATAGGGTAGTTCATATAACATAGGGTAGTTCATATAACATAGTGTAGTTCATATAACATAGCGTAGTTCATATAACATAGAGTAGTTCATATAACATAGTGTAGTTCATATAACATAGTGTAGTTCATATAACATAGTGTAGTTCATATAACATAGTATAGTTCATATAACATAGTGTAGTTCATATAACATAGTATAGTTCATATAACATAGTGTAGTTCATATAACATAGTATAGTTCATATAACATAGTGTAGTTCATATAACATAGTGTAGTTCATATAACATAGTGTAGTTCATATAACATAGTGTAGTTCATATAACATAGTATAGTTCATATAACATAGTATAGTTCATATAACATAGTGTAGTTCATATAACATAGTGTAGTTCATATAACATAGTATAGTTCATATAACATAGTGTAGTTCATATAACATAGTGTAGTTCATATAACATAGTATAGTTCATATAACATAGAGTAGTTCATATAACATAGTGTAGTTCATATAACATAGTGTAGTTCATATAACATAGTGTAGTTCATATACAATAGTGTAGTTCATATAACATAGTATAGTTCATATAACATAGTGTAGTTCATATAACATAGTGTAGTTCATATAACATAGTGTAGTTCATATAACATAGTGTAGTTCATATAACATAGCGTAGTTCATATAACACTGCGTAGTTCATATAACACAGCGTAGTTCATATAACATAGTGTAGTTCATAAAACATAGTGTAGTTCATATAACATAGTGTAGTTCATATAACATAGTGTAGTTCATATAACATAGCGTATTTCATATAACATAGTGTAGTTCATATAACATAGGGTAGTTCATATAACATAGCGTAGTTCATATAACATAGAGTAGTTCATATAACATAGCGTAGTTCATATAACATAGCGTAGTTCATATAACATAGCGTAGTTCATATAACATAGTTTAGTTCATATAACATAGTGTAGTTCATATAACATAGTATAGTTCATATAACATAGTGTAGTTCATATAACATAGTGTAGTTCATATAACATAGTGTAGTTCATATAACATAGCGTAGTTTATATAACATAGCGTAGTTCATATAACATAGCGTAGTTCATATAACATAGTGTAGTTCATATAACATAGTGTAGTTCATATAACATAGTGTAGTTCATATAACATAGTGTAGTTCATATAACATAGCGTAGTTCATATAACATAGTGTAGTTCATATAACATAGGGTAGTTCATATAACATAGTGTAGTTCATATAACATATCGTAGTTCATATAACATAGTGTAGTTCATATAACATAGAGTAGTTCATATAACATAGTGTAGTTCATATAACATAGCGTAGTTCATATAACATAGTGTAGTTCATATAACATAGTGTAGTTCATATAACATAGCGTAGTTCATATAACATAGCGTAGTTCATATAACATAGTGTAGTTCATATAACATAGTGTAGTTCATATAACATAGTGTAGTTCATATAACATAGTGTAGTTCATATAACATAGTGTAGTTCATATAACATAGTGTAGTTCATATAACATAGCGTAGTTCATATAACATAGTGTAGTTCATATAACATAGTGTAGTTCATATAACATAGCGTAGTTCATATAACATAGTGTAGTTCATATAACATAGTGTAGTTCATATAACATAGCGTAGTTCATATAACATAGTGTAGTTCATATAACATAGTGTAGTTCATATAACATAGTGTAGTTCATATAACATAGTGTAGTTCATATAACATAGTGTAGTTCATATAACATAGCGTAGTTTATATAACATAGCGTAGTTCATATAACACAGCGTAGTTCATATAACATAGTGTAGTTCATATAACATAATGTAGTTCATATAACATAGTGTAGTTCATATAACATAGTGTAGTTCATATAACATAGCGTAGTTCATATAACACAGTGTAGTTCATATAACATAGGGTAATTCATATAACATAGTGTAGTTCATATAACATATCGTAGTTCATATAACATAGTGTAGTTCATATAACATAGAGTAGTTCATATAACATAGTGTAGTTCATATAACATAGCGTAGTTCATATAACATAGTGTAGTTCATATAACATAGTGTAGTTCATATAACATAGCGTAGTTCATATAACATAGCGTAGTTCATATAACATAGTGTAGTTCATATAACATAGTGTAGTTCATATAACATAGTATAGTTCATATAACATAGTGTAGTTCATATAACATAGTGTAGTTCATATAACATAGTATAGTTCATATAACATAGTGTAGTTCATATAACATAGTGTAGTTCATATAACATAGTGTAGTTCATATAACATAGTGTAGTTCATATAACATAGTATAGTTCATATAACATAGTATAGTTCATATAACATAGTGTAGTTCATATAACATAGTATAGTTCATATAACATAGTGTAGTTCATATAACATAGTATAGTTCATATAACATAGTGTAGTTCATATAACATAGTATAGTTCATATAACATAGTATAGTTCATATAACATAGTGTAGTTCATATAACATAGTGTAGTTCATATAACATAGTATAGTTCATATAACATAGTGTAGTTCATATAACATAGTGTAGTTCATATAACATAGTATAGTTCATATAACATAGTGTAGTTCATATAACATAGTATAGTTCATATAACATAGTGTAGTTCATATAACACAGCGTAGTTATATAACATAGCGTAGTTCATATAACATAGCGTAGTTCATATAACACAGCGTAGTTTATATAACATAGCGTAGTTCATATAACATAGCGTAGTTCATATAACATAGTGTAGTTCATATAACATAGTGTAGTTCATATAACATAGCGTAGTTCATATAACATAGTGTAGTTCATAAAAACATATTGTAGTTCATATAACATAGCGTAGTTTATATAACAGTGCGTAGTTCATATAACACAGCATAGTTCATATAACATAGTGTAGTTCATATAACATAGTGTAGTTCATATAACATAGTGTAGTTCATATAACATAGTATAGTTCATATAACATAGTGTAGTTCATATAACATAGTATAGTTCATATAACATAGTGTAGTTCATATAACATAGTATAGTTCATATAACATAGTATAGTTCATATAACATAGTGTAGTTCATATAACATAGTGTAGTTCATATAACATAGTGTAGTTCATATAACATAGTATAGTTCATATAACATAGTGTAGTTCATATAACATAGTGTAGTTCATATAACATAGTATAGTTCATATAACATAGTGTAGTTCATATAACATAGTGTAGTTCATATAACATATTGTAGTTCATATAACATAGCGTAGTTATATAACATGCGTAGTTCATATAACATAGCATAGTTCATATAACATAGTGTAGTTCATATAACATAGTGTAGTTCATATAACATAGTGTAGTTCATATAACATAGTATAGTTCATATAACATAGTGTAGTTCATATAACATAGTGTAGTTCATATAACATAGTGTAGTTCATATAACATAGTATAGTTCATATAACATAGTATAGTTCATATAACATAGTGTAGTTCATATAACATAGTGTAGTTCATATAACATAGTGTAGTTCATATAACATAGTGTAGTTCATATAACATAGTATAGTTCATATAAACATAGTGTAGTTCATATAACATAGTATAGTTCATATAACATAGTGTAGTTCATATAACATAGTGTAGTTCATAAAACATATTGTAGTTCATATAACATAGCGTAGTTTATATAACATAGCGTAGTTCATATAACATAGCATAGTTCATATAACATAGTGTAGTTCATATAACATAGTGTAGTTCATATAACATAGTGTAGTTCATATAACATAGCGTAGTTCATATAACATAGTGTAGTTCATATAACATAGTGTAGTTCATATAACATAGCGTAGTTCATATAACATAGTGTAGTTCATATAACATAGTGTAGTTCATATAACATAGCGTAGTTCATATAACATAGTGTAGTTCATATAACATAGTGTAGTTCATATAACATAGTGTAGTTCATATAACATAGTGTAGTTCATATAACATAGTGTAGTTCATATAACATAGCGTAGTTTATATAACATGCGTAGTTCATATAACACAGCGTAGTTCATATAACATAGTGTAGTTCATATAACATAATGTAGTTCATATAACATAGTGTAGTTCATATAACATAGTGTAGTTCATATAACATAGCGTAGTTCATATAACACAGTGTAGTTCATATAACATAGGGTAATTCATATAACATAGTGTAGTTCATATAACATATCGTAGTTCATATAACATAGTGTAGTTCATATAACATAGAGTAGTTCATATAACATAGTGTAGTTCATATAACATAGCGTAGTTCATATAACATAGAGTAGTTCATATAACATAGTGTAGTTCATATAACATAGCGTAGTTCATATAACATAGCGTAGTTCATATAACATAGTGTAGTTCATATAACATAGTGTAGTTCATATAACATAGTATAGTTCATATAACATAGTGTAGTTCATATAACATAGTGTAGTTCATATAACATAGTATAGTTCATATAACATAGTGTAGTTCATATAACATAGTATAGTTCATATAACATAGTGTAGTTCATATAACATAGTATAGTTCATATAACATAGTATAGTTCATATAACATAGTATAGTTCATATAACATAGTGTAGTTCATATAACATAGTATAGTTCATATAACATAGTGTAGTTCATATAACATAGTATAGTTCATATAACATAGTGTAGTTCATATAACATAGTATAGTTCATATAACATAGTATAGTTCATATAACATAGTGTAGTTCATATAACATAGTGTAGTTCATATAACATAGTATAGTTCATATAACATAGTGTAGTTCATATAACATAGTGTAGTTCATATAACATAGTGTAGTTCATATAACATAGTGTAGTTCATATAACATAGTGTAGTTCATATAACATAGCGTAGTTTATATAACATAGCGTAGTTCATATAACATAGCGTAGTTCATATAACACAGCGTAGTTTATATAACATAGCGTAGTTCATATAACATAGCGTAGTTCATATAACATAGTGTAGTTCATATAACATAGTGTAGTTCATATAACATAGCGTAGTTCATATAACATAGTGTAGTTCATAAAACATAGTGTAGTTCATATAACATAGCGTAGTTTATATAACAGTGCGTAGTTCATATAACACAGCATAGTTCATATAACATAGTGTAGTTCATATAACATAGTGTAGTTCATATAACATAGTGTAGTTCATATAACATAGTATAGTTCATATAACATAGTGTAGTTCATATAACATAGTATAGTTCATATAACATAGTGTAGTTCATATAACATAGTATAGTTCATATAACATAGTATAGTTCATATAACATAGTGTAGTTCATATAACATAGTGTAGTTCATATAACATAGTGTAGTTCATATAACATAGTGTAGTTCATATAACATAGTATAGTTCATATAACATAGTGTAGTTCATATAACATAGTGTAGTTCATATAACATAGTGTAGTTCATATAACATAGTGTAGTTCATATAAACATAGTGTAGTTCATATAACATAGCGTAGTTTATATAACAGTGCGTAGTTCATATAACATAGCATAGTTCATATAACATAGTGTAGTTCATATAACATAGTGTAGTTCATATAACATAGTGTAGTTCATATAACATAGCGTAGTTCATATAACATAGTGTAGTTCATATAACATAGTGTAGTTCATATAACATAGTGTAGTTCATATAACATAGCGTAGTTCATATAACATAGTGTAGTTCATATAACATAGTGTAGTTCATATAACATAGTGTAGTTCATATAACATAGTGTAGTTCATATAACATAGTGTAGTTCATATAACATAGCGTAGTTTATATAACATAGCGTAGTTCATATAACACAGCGTAGTTCATATAACATAGCGTAGTTCATATAACATAGTGTAGTTCATATAACATAGTGTAGTTCATATAACATAGTGTAGTTCATATAACATAGCGTAGTTCATATAACACAGTGTAGTTCATATAACATAGGTAATTCATATAACATAGTGTAGTTCATATAACATATCGTAGTTCATATAACATAGTGTAGTTCATATAACATAGAGTAGTTCATATAACATAGTGTAGTTCATATAACATAGCGTAGTTCATATAACATAGAGTAGTTCATATAACATAGTGTAGTTCATATAACATAGCGTAGTTCATATAACATAGCGTAGTTCATATAACATAGTGTAGTTCATATAACATAGTGTAGTTCATATAACATAGTATAGTTCATATAACATAGTGTAGTTCATATAACATAGTGTAGTTCATATAACATAGTATAGTTCATATAACACAGTGTAGTTCATATAACATAGGGTAATTCATATAACATAGTGTAGTTCATATAACATAGCGTAGTTCATATAACATAGCGTAGTTCATATAACATAGAGTAGTTCATATAACATAGTGTAGTTCATATAACATAGTGTAGTTCATATAACATAGTGTAGTTTATATACATAGTGTAGTTCATATAACATAGTGTAGTTCATATAAAATAGTGTAGTTCATATAACATAGTATAGTTCATATAACATAGTGTAGTTCATATAACATAGTATAGTTCATATAACATAGTATAGTTCATATAACATAGTATAGTTCATATAACATAGTGTAGTTCATATAACATAGTGTAGTTCATATAACATAGTATAGTTCATATAACATAGTGTAGTTCATATAACATAGTGTAGTTCATATAACATAGTATAGTTCATATAACATAGTGTAGTTCATATAACATAGTGTAGTTCATATAACATAGTGTAGTTCATATAACACAGCGTAGTTTATATAACATAGCGTAGTTCATATAACATAGCGTAGTTCATATAACACAGCGTAGTTTATATAACATAGCGTAGTTCATATAACATAGCGTAGTTCATATAACATAGTGTAGTTCATATAACATAGTGTAGTTCATATAACATAGTGTAGTTCATATAACATAGCGTAGTTCATATAACATAGTGTAGTTCATAAAACATATTGTAGTTCATATAACATAGCGTAGTTCATATAACATGCGTAGTTCATATAACACAGCATAGTTCATATAACATAGTGTAGTTCATATAACATAGTGTAGTTCATATAATATAGTGTAGTTCATATAACATAGCGTAGTTCATATAACATAGTGTAGTTCATATAACATAGTGTAGTTCATATAACATAGTATAGTTCATATAACATAGTGTAGTTCATATAACATAGTGTAGTTCATATAACATAGTATAGTTCATATAACATAGAGTAGTTCATATAACATAGTGTAGTTCATATAACATAGTGTAGTTCATATAACATAGTGTAGTTTATATACAATAGTGTAGTTCATATAACATAGTATAGTTATATAACTACACTATGTTATATGAACTACATATAACATAGTGTAGTTCATATAACATAGTGTAGTTCATATAACATAGTGTAGTTCATATAACATAGTGTAGTTCATATAACATAGCGTAGTTTATATAACATGCGTAGTTCATATAACACAGCGTAGTTCATATAACATAGTGTAGTTCATAAAACATAATGTAGTTCATATAACATAGTGTAGTTCATATAACATAGTGTAGTTCATATAACATAGCGTAGTTCATATAACACAGTGTAGTTCATATAACATAGGGTAATTCATATAACATAGCGTAGTTCATATAACATAGAGTAGTTCATATAACATAGCGTAGTTCATATAACATAGCGTAGTTCATATAACATAGCGTAGTTCATATAACATAGTTTAGTTCATATAACATAGTGTAGTTCATATAACATAGTATAGTTCATATAACATAGTGTAGTTCATATAACATAGTGTAGTTCATATAACATAGTATAGTTCATATAACACAGTGTAGTTCATATAACATAGGGTAGTTCATATAACATAGTGTAGTTCATATAACATAGCGTAGTTCATATAACATAGCGTAGTTCATATAACATAGTGTAGTTCATATAACATAGTGTAGTTCATATAACATAGTGTAGTTCATATAACATAGTGTAGTTCATATAACATAGTATAGTTCATATAACATAGTATAGTTCATATAACATAGTGTAGTTCATATAACATAGTATAGTTCATATAACATAGTGTAGTTCATATAACATAGTATAGTTCATATAACATAGTGTAGTTCATATAACATAGTATAGTTCATATAACATAGTATAGTTCATATAACATAGTGTAGTTCATATAACATAGTGTAGTTCATATAACATAGTATAGTTCATATAACATAGTGTAGTTCATATAACATAGTGTAGTTCATATAACATAGTATAGTTCATATAACATAGTGTAGTTCATATAACATAGTATAGTTCATATAACATAGTGTAGTTCATATAACACAGCGTAGTTTATATAACATAGCGTAGTTCATATAACATAGCGTAGTTCATATAACACAGCGTAGTTTATATAACATAGCGTAGTTCATATAACATAGCGTAGTTCATATAACATAGTGTAGTTCATATAACATAGTGTAGTTCATATAACATAGCGTAGTTCATATAACATAGTGTAGTTCATAAAAACATATTGTAGTTCATATAACATAGCGTAGTTTATATAACAGTGCGTAGTTCATATAACACAGCATAGTTCATATAACATAGTGTGGTTCATATAACATAGTGTAGTTCATATAATATAGTGTAGTTCATATAACATAGCGTAGTTCATATAACATAGTGTAGTTCATATAACATAGTGTAGTTCATATAACATAGCGTAGTTCATATAACATAGTGTAGTTCATATAACATAGCGTAGTTTATATAACACTGCGTAGTTCATATAACACAGTGTAGTTCATATAACATAGTGTAGTTCATATAACATAATGTAGTTCATATAACATAGCGTAGTTCATATAACATAGAGTAGTTCATATAACATAGGGTAGTTCATATAACATAGCGTAGTTCATATAACATAGCGTAGTTCATATAACATAGTGTAGTTCATATAACATAGTGTAGTTCATATAACATAGTGTAGTTCATATAACATAGTATAGTTCATATAACATAGTGCAGTTCATATAACATAGTATAGTTCATATAACATAGGGTAGTTCATATAACATAGGGTAATTCATATATCATAGTGTAGTTCATATAACATAGCGTAGTTCATATAACATAGCGTAGTTCATATAACATAGTGTAGTTCATATAACATAGTGTAGTTCATATAACATAGTGTAGTTCATATAACATAGTATAGTTCATATAACATAGTGTAGTTCATATAACATAGTATAGTTCATATAACATAGTGTAGTTCATATAACATAGTATAGTTCATATAACATAGTGTAGTTCATATAACATAGTGTAGTTCAAATAACATAGTGTAGTTCATATAACATAGTGTAGTTCATATAACATAGTATAGTTCATATAACATAGTGTAGTTCATATAACATAGTATAGTTCATATAACATAGTGTAGTTCATATAACATAGTGTAGTTCATATAACATAGCGTAGTTCATATAACATAGCGTAGTTCATATAACACAGCGTAGTTTATATAACATAGCGTAGTTCATATAACATAGCGTAGTTCATATAACATAGCGTAGTTCATATAACATAGAGTAGTTCATATAACATATTGTAGTTCATATAACATAGTGTAGTTCATATAACATAGTGTAGTTTATATACAATAGTGTAGTTCATATAACATAGTATAGTTCACATAAAATAGTGTAGTTCATATAACATAGTATAGTTCATATAACATAGTGTAGTTCATATAACATAGTATAGTTCATATAACATAGTATAGTTCATATAACATAGTGTAGTTCATATAACATAGTGTAGTTCATATAACATAGTATAGTTCATATAACATAGTGTAGTTCATATAACATAGTGTAGTTCATATAACATAGTATAGTTCATATAACATAGAGTAGTTCATATAACATAGTGTAGTTCATATAACATAGTGTAGTTCATATAACATAGTGTAGTTTATATACAATAGTGTAGTTCATATAACATAGTATAGTTCATATAACATAGTGTAGTTCATATAACATAGCGTAGTTCATATAACATAGTGTAGTTCATATAACATAGTGTAGTTCATATAACATAGCGTAGTTTATATAACACTGCGTAGTTCATATAACACAGCGTAGTTCATATAACATAGTGTAGTTCATAAAACATAATGTAGTTCATATAACATAGTGTAGTTCATATAACATAGTGTAGTTCATATAACATAGCGTATTTCATATAACACAGTGTAGTTCATATAACATAGGGTAATTCATATAACATAGCGTAGTTCATATAACATAGAGTAGTTCATATAACATAGCGTAGTTCATATAACATAGCGTAGTTCATATAACATAGCGTAGTTCATATAACATAGTTTAGTTCATATAACATAGTGTAGTTCATATAACATAGTATAGTTCATATAACATAGTGTAGTTCATATAACATAGTGTAGTTCATATAACATAGTGTAGTTCATATAACATAGCGTAATTTATATAACACTGCGTAGTTCATATAACACAGCGTAGTTCATATAACATAGTGTAGTTCATATAACATAATGTAGTTCATATAACATAGTGTAGTTCATATAACATAGTGTAGTTCATATAACATAGTGTAGTTCGAATAACATAGCGTAGTTCATATAACACAGTGTAGTTCATATAACATAGGGTAATTCATATATCATAGTGTAGTTCATATAACACAGCGTAGTGTTGCTTTTGCCAGAACCTTTCCAAGATCATATACAGATCTTGGAAAGGTTCTGGCAAAAGCAACATACAAAGAATTAGACAACAAAGTGAAAAGTTCGGCAAGAAGAGATACAAGAGCTTATATAGACAACTTGGCAGAGAAAGCAGAGACAGCTGCAATTACAGGAGACAGCAGAACTCTTTATACTGTACAAAAGATGCTGACAAACACCTATACATCCAGTGGAACACCAATTCTAGACAAATCTGGATTAATGCTAACAACAAGCGCAGACATAAAAGCCCGTTGGGCGGAACACTTCAAAGAAATTCTTAACCGTCCACTACCTCACAGTTTAATAGATGTTGAAGCTGAAACACCAGCAGCAGAATTAGATGTAAATTTAGATGACTTCACCTTGAGTGAAATAGAAACCACCTTAAAGCTAATGACCAATAACAAGGCTGCTGGAGAGGATAAGTTAACAGCTGAGATCCTCAAGGCAATTGATAGCCATAATTTAATACATCTCCAAAAAATGTTCAACATCATTTGGAAAACAGAGAAGACGCCTCATAAATGGAAAAAAGGAATCATTGTTAAGATCCCAAAAAAGGGCAATCTTAGAGATTGTAACAATTGGAGAGGCGTGACACTTTTGTCAGTTGCCTCAAAATTATTCTGTAAAATCATCCTAAATAGAATAAAGGATTCAATAGATACAGTAATGCGTGAAGAACAGGCTGGGTTTAGAAAAGGGAGAAGCTGTCTTGACCACATTTTCACTCTACGACTTATATTGGAGGAACACATTGAAAAGCAAAAACCTTTTGTACTTAACTTCATCGACTTCAAAAAGCATTTGATAGTATTCATAGAGATTCTTTGTGGAAAATTCTGAAGCAATATGGCTTACCATCAAAAATCATAAATATTATCAAAGACATGTATGATGGTTACACATGTGCAGTTCGAACAGAGGAAGGACTGAGCGAATGTTTCCCAATAGAAACTGGGGTTAAACAAGGATGTATTTTATCGCCCTTGTTATTTGGAATTGTTATGGACTTCATAATGAAGAAATGCTGCACTGGTAATAAAGGCATCGAATGGATACAAGGAGACCATTTGGAGGACCTGGACTTTGCTGATGACATAGTTCTCATCAGCAATCAGATAAAAACGATGCAGGAAAACACAAATGAACTATCATCAATAGCCAGCAAAATTGGGCTTGAGGTCAATCATGAAAAGACTAAAGTCATGAAAAGTTTAATTCCAACAAGTGACAAAATATACATGGAAAACAAACCAGTAGAAGAGATCGATCACTTCATCTATCTTGGAAGTCACATTGATCGAGAAGGGGATACGAGCAAAGAAATTAGAATCAGACTGGCTAAAGCAGCAATGTCTTTCAGAAGCCTTGAAAAGTTGTGGAAATCAAAACTCATTAGCACAAACACAAAACTTAGGCTATTCAAATCAAATGTACTATCAACCCTTACGTATGCGTGTGAAAGCTGGAAAACAACAAGAGATATAGAAACAAAGTTGAACGCATTCGAAAATAAATGTCTAAGGAAAATACTTGGTATAGAATGGAACGAATTCAAAACAAACGAGGAAATTAGAGAAATCGCCAATCAACCACTAATATCTTCAGTAATAAAGAAAAGACGATGGTCATACGTTGGACATGTGATGAGAAGAGATAATAATCGAATAGCAAAGCAAGCCCTCATATGGGAAACAACAGGTAAAGAAAAAGTGGAAGACCCAGGGAGACACTGAGAAGAACATTGATGAGAGAGGCAAGAGCAGCAGGAATCGGCTCCCTCAATGAGATAGAACTGCTTGCACAGAACAGAGACAGATGGCGAGATTTGATAAAATATCTTTAAAAGAAAACTGCTAGAACAAAATTCATATAGGAGAAGGTGTATCTTGGTCTACGCCCTATGGGCCGGTTACGGCTCGAAAGGTCAATAGATAGATAGATAGTTCATATAACATAGCGTAGTTCATATAACACAGTGTAGTTCATATAACATAGGGTAATTCATATATCATAGTGTAGTTCATATAACATAGCGTAGTTCATATAACATAGTGTAGTTCATATAACATAGAGTAGTTCATATAACATAGTGTAGTTCATATAACATAGTGTAGTTCATATAACATAGTGTAGTTCATATAACATAATGTAGTTCATATAACATAGTGTAGTTCATATAACATAGTATAGTTCATATAACATAGTATAGTTCATATAACATAGTATAGTTCATATAACATAGCGTAGTTCATATAACATAGTGTAGTTCATATAACATAGTGTAGTTCATATAACATAGTATAGTTCATATAACATAGTGTAGTTCATATAACAGTATAGTTCATATAACATAGTGTAGTTCATATAACATAGTATAGTTCATATAACATAGTGTAGTTCATATAACATAGTATAGTTCATATAACATAGTGTAGTTCATATAACATAGTATAGTTCATATAACATAGTGTAGTTCATATAACATAGTGTAGTTCATATAGCATAGTGTAGTTCATATAAAACAGTGTAGTTCATATAACATAGTGTAGTTCATATAACATAGCGTAGTTCATATAACACAGTGTAGTTCATATAACACAGTGTAGTTCATATAACATAGCGTAGTTCATATAACATAGTGTAGTTCATATAACATAGTGTAGTTCATATAACATAGTGTAGTTCATATAACATAGTGTAGTTCATATAACATAGTATAGTTCATATAACATGGTATAGTTCATATAACATAGTATAGTTCATATAACATAGCGTAGTTCATATAACATAGTGTAGTTCATATAACATAGCGTATTTCATATAACATAGTGTAGTTCATATAACATAGTATAGTTCATATAACATAGTGTAGTTCATATAACATAGTATAGTTCATATCACATAGTGTAGTTCATATAACATAGTATAGTTCATATAACATAGTATAGTTCATATAACATAGTGTAGTTCATATAACATAGTATAGTTCATATAACATAGTATAGTTCATATAACATAGTGTAGTTCATATAACATAGTGTAGTTCATATAACATAGTATAGTTCATATAACATAGTGTAGTTCATATAACATAGTATAGTTCATATAACATAGTGTAGTTCATATAACATAGTGTAGTTCATAAAACATAGCGTAGTTCATATAACACTGCGTAGTTCATATAACATAGCGTAGTTCATATAACATAGCGTAGTTCATATAACATAGTGTAGTTATATAACATAGTGTAGTTCATATAACATAGCTTAGTTCATATAACATAGTGTAGTTCATATAACATAGTGTAGTTCATATAACATAGCGTAGTTTATATAACACTGCGTAGTTCATATAACACAGCGTAGTTCATATAACATAGTGTAGTTCATATAACATAATGTAGTTCATATAACATAGTGTAGTTCATATAACATAGTGTAGTTCATATAACATAGTGTAGTTCATATAACACAGTGTAGTTCATATAACATAGGGTAATTCATATATCATAGTGTAGTTCATATAACATAGCGTAGTTCATATAACATAGTGCAGTTCATATAACATAGAGTAGTTCATATAACATAGTGTAGTTCATATAACATAGCGTAGTTCATATAACATAGAGTAGTTCATATAACATAGCGTAGTTCATATAACATAGCGTAGTTCATATAACATAGTGTAGTTCATATAACATAGTATAGTTCATATAACATAGTGTAGTTCATATAACATAGTGTAGTTCATATAACATAGTATAGTTCATATAACACAGTGTAGTTCATATAACACAGGGTAATTCATATATCATAGTGTAGTTCATATAACATAGCGCAGTTCATATAACATAGCGTAGTTCATATAACATAGAGTAGTTCATATAACATAGTGTAGTTCATATAACATAGTGTAGTTCATATAACATAGTGTAGTTCATATAACATAGTGTAGTTCATATAACATAGTGTAGTTCATATAACATTGTATAGTTCATATAACATAGTGTAGTTCATAGAACATAGTATAGTTCATATAACATAGTGTAGTTCATATAACATAGTATAGTTCATATAACATAGTGTAGTTCATATAACATAGTGTAGTTCATATAACATAGTATAGTTCATACAACATACTGTAGTTCATATAACATAGTATAGTTCATATAACATAGTGTAGTTCATATAACATAGTGTAGTTCATAAAACATAGCGTAGTTCATATAACACTGCGTAGTTCATATAACATAGCGTAGTTCATATAATATAGCGTAGTTCATATAACATAGTGCAGTTATATAACATAGTGTAGTTCATATAACATAGCTTAGTTCATAAAACATAGTGTAGTTCATATAACATAGCGTAGTTCATATAACATAGTGTAGTTCATATAACATATTGTAGTTCATATAACACAGTGTAGTTCATATAACATATTGTAGTTCATATAACATAGTGTAGTTCATATAACATAGCGTAGTTTATATAACACTGCGTAGTTCATATAACACAGCGTAGTTCATATAACATAGTGTAGTTCATATAACATAGTGTAGTTCATATAACATAATGTAGTTCATATAACATAGTGTAGTTCATATAACATAGTATAGTTCATATAACATAGTGTAGTTCATATAACATAGTGTAGTTCATATAACATAGTATAGTTCATATAACATAGTGTAGTTCATATAACACAGTGTAGTTCATATAACATAGTATAGTTCATATAACATAGTGTAGTTCATATAACATAGTGTAGTTCATATAACATAGTATAGTTCATATAACATAGTGTAGTTCATATAACATAGTATAGTTCATATAACATAGTGTAGTTCATATAACACAGCGTAGTTTATATAACACAGTGTAGTTCATATAACATAGCGTAGTTCATATAACATAGTGTAGTTCATATAACATAGTGTAGTTCATATAACATAGTGTAGTTCATATAACATAGTGTAGTTCATATAACATAGTATAGTTCATATAACATGGTATAGTTCATATAACATAGTATAGTTCATATAACATAGCGTAGTTCATATAACATAGTGTAGTTCATATAACATAGCGTATTTCATATAACATAGTGTAGTTCATATAACATAGTATAGTTCATATAACATAGTGTAGTTCATATAACATAGTATAGTTCATATAACATAGTGTAGTTCATATAACATAGTATAGTTCATATAACATAGTATAGTTCATATAACATAGTGTAGTTCATATAACATAGTATAGTTCATATAACATAGTATAGTTCATATAACATAGTGTAGTTCATATAACATAGTGTAGTTCATATAACATAGTATAGTTCATATAACATAGTGTAGTTCATATAACATAGTATAGTTCATATAACATAGTGTAGTTCATATAACATAGTGTAGTTCATAAAACATAGCGTAGTTCATATAACACTGCGTAGTTCATATAACATAGCGTAGTTCATATAACATAGCGTAGTTCATATAACATAGTGTAGTTATATAACATAGTGTAGTTCATATAACATAGCTTAGTTCATATAACATAGTGTAGTTCATATAACATAGTGTAGTTCATATAACATAGCGTAGTTTATATAACACTGCGTAGTTCATATAACACAGCGTAGTTCATATAACATAGTGTAGTTCATATAACATAATGTAGTTCATATAACATAGTGTAGTTCATATAACATAGTGTAGTTCATATAACATAGTGTAGTTCATATAACACAGTGTAGTTCATATAACATAGGGTAATTCATATATCATAGTGTAGTTCATATAACATAGCGTAGTTCATATAACATAGTGCAGTTCATATAACATAGAGTAGTTCATATAACATAGTGTAGTTCATATAACATAGCGTAGTTCATATAACATAGAGTAGTTCATATAACATAGCGTAGTTCATATAACATAGCGTAGTTCATATAACATAGTGTAGTTCATATAACATAGTATAGTTCATATAACATAGTGTAGTTCATATAACATAGTGTAGTTCATATAACATAGTATAGTTCATATAACACAGTGTAGTTCATATAACACAGGGTAATTCATATATCATAGTGTAGTTCATATAACATAGCGCAGTTCATATAACATAGCGTAGTTCATATAACATAGAGTAGTTCATATAACATAGTGTAGTTCATATAACATAGTGTAGTTCATATAACATAGTGTAGTTCATATAACATAGTGTAGTTCATAAAACATAGCGTAGTTCATATAACACTGCGTAGTTCATATAACATAGCGTAGTTCATATAACATAGCGTAGTTCATATAACATAGTGTAGTTATATAACATAGTGTAGTTCATATAACATAGCTTAGTTCATATAACATAGTGTAGTTCATATAACATAGTGTAGTTCATATAACATAGCGTAGTTTATATAACACTGCGTAGTTCATATAACACAGCGTAGTTCATATAACATAGTGTAGTTCATATAACATAATGTAGTTCATATAACATAGTGTAGTTCATATAACATAGTGTAGTTCATATAACATAGTGTAGTTCATATAACACAGTGTAGTTCATATAACATAGGGTAATTCATATATCATAGTGTAGTTCATATAACATAGCGTAGTTCACATAAAATAGTGAAGTTCATATAACATAGTATAGTTCATATAACATAGTGTAGTTCATATAACACAGTGTAGTTCATATAACATAGTATAGTTCATATAACATAGTGTAGTTCATATAACAT
This sequence comes from Megaustenia siamemsis, assembly GCA_032433765.1. Lineage (NCBI taxonomy): Eukaryota > Metazoa > Mollusca > Gastropoda > Stylommatophora > Ariophantidae > Megaustenia > Megaustenia siamemsis. Next base: position 27,367,931 of record JAVIAB010000059.1, read on the forward strand.
AGTGTAGTTCATATAACATAGTATAGTTCATATAACATAGTGTAGTTCATATAACATAGTATAGTTCATATAACATAGTGTAGTTCATATAACACAGCGTAGTTTATATAACATAGCGTAGTTCATATAACACAGCGTAGTTCATATAACATAGTGTAGTTCATATAACATAGTGTAGTTCATATAACATAGCGTAGTTCATATAACATAGTGTAGTTCATATAACATAGCGTAGTTTATATAACACTGCGTAGTTCATATAACACAGCGTAGTTCATATAACATAGTGCAGTTCATAAAACATAATGTAGTTCATATAACATAGCGTAGTTCATATAACATAGTGTAGTTCATATAACATAGCGTAGTTCATATAACACAGTGTAGTTCATATAACATAGGGTAATTCATATATCATAGTGTAGTTCATATAACATAGCGTAGTTCATATAACATAGTGTAGTTCACATAACATAGAGTAGTTCATATAACATAGTGTAGTTCATATAACATAGTGTAGTTCATATAACATAGTATAGTTCATATAACATAGTGTAGTTCATATAACATAGTGTAGTTCATATAACATAGTATAGTTCATATAACATAGTGTAGTTCATATAACATAGTATAGTTCATATAACATAGTGTAGTTCATATAACATAGTGTAGTTCATAAAACATAGCGTAGTTCATATAACACAGCGTAGTTCATATAACATAGCATAGTTCATATAAAATAGCGTAGTTCATATAACATAGTGTAGTTCATATAACATAGCTTAGTTCATATAACATAGTGTAGTTCATATAACATAGAGTAGTTCATATAACATAGTGTAGTTCATATAACATAGCGTAGTTCATATAACATAGAGTAGTTCATATAACATAGCGTAGTTCATATAACATAGCGTAGTTCATATAACATAGCGTAGTTCATATAACATAGTGTAGTTCATATAACATAGTGTAGTTCATATAACATAGTATAGTTCATATAACATAGTGTAGTTCATATAACATAGTGTAGTTCATATAACATAGTATTGTTCATATAACACAGTGTAGTTCATATAACATAGGGTAATTCATATATCATAGTGTAGTTCATATAACATAGCGCAGTTCATATAACATAGCGTAGTTCATATAACATAGAGTAGTTCATATAACACAGCGTAGTTCATATAACATAGTGTAGTTCATATAACATAATGTAGTTCATATAACATAGCGTAGTTCATATAACATAGTGTAGTTCATATAACATAGCGTAGTTCATATAACACAGTGTAGTTCATATAACACAGTGTAGTTCATATAACATAGGGTAATTCATATATCATAGTGTAGTTCATATAACATAGCGTAGTTCATATAACATAGTGTAGTTCATATAACATAGAGTAGTTCATATAACATAGTGTAGTTCATATAAAATAGTGTAGTTCATATAACATAGTGTAGTTCATATAACATAGTATAGTTCATATAACATAGTGTAGTTCATATAACATAGTGTAGTTCATATAACATAGTATAGTTCATATAACATAGTGTAGTTCATATAACATAGTATAGTTCATATAACATAGTGTAGTTCATATAACATAGTGTAGTTCATAAAACATAGCGTAGTTCATATAACACAGCGTAGTTCATATAACATAGCATAGTTCATATAAAATAGCGTAGTTCATATAACATAGTGTAGTTATATAACACAGTGTAGTTCATATAACATAGCTTAGTTCATATAACATAGTTCTTTTACCTGTTGTTTCCCATATGAGGGCTTGCTTTGCTATTCGATTATTATCTCTTCTCATCACATGTCCAACGTATGACCATCGTCTTTTCTTTATTACTGAAGATATTAGTGGTTGATTGGCGATTTCTCTAATTTCCTCGTTTGTTTTGAATTCGTTCCATTCTATACCAAGTATTTTCCTTAGACATTTATTTTCGAATGCGTTCAACTTTGTTTCTATATCTCTTGTTGTTCATATAACATAGTGTAGTTCATATAACATAGCGTAGTTTATATAACAGTGCGTAGTTCATATAACACAGCATAGTTCATATAACATAGCGTAGTTCATATAACACAGTGTAGTTCATATAACATAGTGTAGTTCATATGACATAGTGTAGTTCATATAACATAGCGTAGTTCATATAACATAGTGTAGTTCATATAACATAGTGTAGTTCTTATAACATAGCGTAGTTCATATAACATAGTGTAGTTCATAAAACATATTGTAGTTCATATAACATCTATCTATCTATCTATCTATTGACAGAATGCGTTCAACTTTGTTTCTATATCTCTTGTTGTTCATATAACATAGTGTAGTTCATATAACATAGCGTAGTTTATATAACAGTGCGTAGTTCATATAACACAGCATAGTTCATATAACATAGCGTAGTTCATATAACACAGTGTAGTTCATATAACATAGTGTAGTTCATATGACATAGTGTAGTTCATATAACATAGCGTAGTTCATATAACATAGTGTAGTTCATATAGCATAGTGTAGTTCTTATAACATAGCGTAGTTCATATAACATAGTGTAGTTCATAAAACATATTGTAGTTCATATAACATCTATCTATCTATCTATCTATTGACCTTTCGAGCCGTAACCGGCCCATAGGGCGTAGACCAAGATACACCTTCTCCTATATGAATTTTTGTTCTAGCAGTTTTCTTTTAAAGATATTTTATTAAATCTCGCCATCTGTCTCTGTTCTGTGCAAGCAGTTCTATCTCATTGAGGGAGCCGATTCCTGCTGCTCTTGCCTCTCTCATCAATGTTCTTCTCAGTGTCTCCCTGGGTCTTCCTCTTTTTCTTTTACCTGTTGTTTCCCATATGAGGGCTTGCTTTGCTATTCGATTATTATCTCTTCTCATCACATGTCCAACGTATGACCATCGTCTTTTCTTTATTACTGAAGATATTAGTGGTTGATTGGCGATTTCTCTAATTTCCTCGTTTGTTTTGAATTCGTTCCATTCTATACCAAGTATTTTCCTTAGACATTTATTTTCGAATGCGTTCAACTTTGTTTCTATATCTCTTGTTGTTCATATAACATAGTGTAGTTCATATAACATAGCGTAGTTTATATAACAGTGCGTAGTTCATATAACACAGCATAGTTCATATAACATAGCGTAGTTCATATAACACAGTGTAGTTCATATAACATAGTGTAGTTCATATGACATAGTGTAGTTCATATAACATAGCGTAGTTCATATAACATAGTGTAGTTCATATAACATAGTGTAGTTCTTATAACATAGCGTAGTTCATATAACATAGTGTAGTTCATATAACATAGCGTAGTTTATATAACACTGCGTAGTTCATATAATACAGCGTGGTTCATATAACATAGTGTAGTTCATATAACATAATGTAGTTCATATAACATAGTGTAGTTCATATAACATAGTGTAGTTCATATAACATAGCGTAGTTCATATAACACAGTGTAGTTCATATAACATAGGGTAATTCATATATCATAGTGTAGCTCATATAACATAGCGTAGTTCATATAACATAGTGTAGTTCATATAACATAGAGTAGTTCATATAACATAGTGTAGTTAATATAACATAGCGTAGTTCATATAACATAGCGTAGTTAATATAACATAGCGTAGTTCATATAACATAGCGTAGTTCATATAACATAGCGTAGTTCATATAACACAGTGTAGTTCATATAACATAGTGTAGTTCATACAACATAGTGTAGTTCATATAACATAGTGTAGTTCATATAACATATTGTAGTTCATATAACATAGTGTAGTTCATATAACACAGCGTAGTTCATATAACATAGTGTAGTTCATATAACACAGCTTAGTTTATATAACATAGCGTAGTTCATATAACATAGTGTAGTTCATATAACATAGCGTAGTTCATATAACATAGTGTAGTTCATATAACATAGCCGAGTTCATACAACATAGTGTAGTTCATATAACATAGTGTAGTTCATATAACATAATGTAGTTCATATAACATAGTGTAGTTCATATAACACAGCGTAGTTCATATAACATAGTGTAGTTCATATAACACAGCGTAGTTCATATAACATAGTGTAGTTCATATAACACAGCGTAGTTTATATAACATAGCGTAGTTCATATAACATAGTGTAGTTCATATAACACAGCGTAGTTCATATAACATAGTTTAGTTCATATAACACAGCGTAGTTTATATAACATAGCGTAGTTCATATAACATAGCGTAGTTCATATAACATAGCGTAGTTCATATAACATAGTGTAGTTCATATAACATAGTGTAGTTTATATAACACTGCGTAGTTTATATAACACAGCGTAGTTCATATAACATAGTGTAGTTCATATAACATAGCGTAATTCATATAACATAGCGTAGTTCATATAACATAGCGTAGTTCATATAACATAGTGTAGTTCAAATAACACAGTGTAGTTCATATAACACAGTATAGTTCATATAACATAGTGCAGTTCATATAACATAGTGTAGTTCATATAACATAGCGTAGTTCATATAACACAGCGCGCCTGGCAGTAACAGAGCTGAAAGCTGTCAGTGATTCATAAACTGATGGCTTGCCTCAGGATTGATGAACCAAAACCATTCAGACCCTACTCCACCTCTGCGCGGTGCCTCTAGTAACAAACTAACCAATGGTGTGTGACCAAGCGAGTAGGAAGAGAAGAGGGAAAGCTTCCCGATACTCAAAAATGATGTGCTGAAGTCGGATGTGTTGGGCCAAAAGGCCCAAATGTCACAGTTCTACTGCAAACACAACGCTATTACGCGCATTTAACGCCTTTCACTTTCGCGAGCTTTCACCTCTGACGAAGTCCCTAGAGACTAGGAATTGAATTTTGCATGTCAATCCGTATTTACCTGGCAGCCGCGTGTACAGGGGCCCCTCGCCGTACAGGCAAATAACTTCGTCTTCTGAAGTACACATATTTTCCGTCGATGAGTACTGGACGTTTCATGCCGGGCCTCGTTGCTGTGATCAGGAGTGGTTGCCGCAGAGAGAAATCACAAATAAAAATCCCAACTGGTGCAGCCGTGATTTGAACCCACAACATCTCTGTCTCGAGATTGCCGTTTTGTCTCTATACCAACCAGTCCCGCTCATCATCATGTGCCATACCGGTTGGCGTAGGTGATCATGTCCTTCCACAATCTTCTATCTACAGTGCATCGTATCAGTTCTGTTGTTGACTGTTTTCCATGCTATGAAACTAAGCTATCCAGTATTTCTCTCTTTGTCGTCCGCGATCTCTCTTTCCTTTTATTTTGCCAGTTGTAACCAAGTATTCCAACTTTCCTCTTCTCATGATGTGCCCGAAAAATGTTGATTGTTTCTTTCTGATGGTTTTTAGGAGCTCCCTTTTTGTTTTGGCCTCTTTGAGAACTTCACTCACTGGTCTTTTTAGCTGTCCAGGGAACTTTCAACATTCTTCTGATAAATCCCATCTCTGTGACCTCTAATCGTTTTTTCATTTGTTTTTCTACTGTCCATGATTCGCTTCCATAAGTCAGAATTGGTTCTATATAGCACCGATGAACTCTCTTTCTCATTTCTATTGACATAGATTTGTTGCATAAGATATTTTTCATTTTCTGAAATGCTATTTTGGCCTGAGCTATTCTGCTTTTTATTTCCTGTGGTGCATCTCCCATCTGATGTTATTATTGTGCCCGAGTATTTGAAACGTTGAACTTGTTTCAGATTTGTCCTGTTTATTTGTATGCTGCATGCTGGTGACGAATGTTTCTTCGATACGACCATTACTTCTGTATTCTTACTATTCAGACTGAGACCTTTCTTGTTGCTTAGTCCTGCTCCAGTCCCATATCGTCCTTTAAAGGGCGGATGACGAAGTGTTTAACGAATTCATTCAGTTGTCACTGGGATAACGCTAGAAAGAAAGATGTAACCCAGCAAACTTATTTTTTTCCACTTTAAATTTGTATCTTGAACGAAATGGAAAGAAAAAATGAGTAAAACGTGCGGCACAAAATTCTCTCCTCGTTTGTTGATTCTCCCTGTCTGCTTCCTAAGCCGAGATAAGATTCTCTTCAGTTCTCTCTATATCTGAACAGTGAGTACACAAACGAGAGCTATTCTGTCAGATAGTCTTCTCATGGCTTGGAGTCTGTCGTTTGTCTGATTGGTCGGTAGAGAAGTTTTTGAAGCGGCAACGCCAAAATTGCAATGTGAAATATAGAGGGATAAGACTCTTTGATAGTTTTGAAAAAAATCGAGAACGGGAGAAGTAACTAGTGCAGGAAAGGAGTGTCTATAAGATTCTTGGATAATTATGATGAGAAATAAGAGATGAAGATTTTTTTTTAATGGTAGTAAAAATAAAATTTCAGGTATAAGAAACAATAATGTGATTACAATAATATTTTAATGGGATAAGATTCACATAAAAAATTTAATCAGGATAATTTTAGGGGATAAGTTTCATATAACATTGTTGGTTGAGAGGATAATGTTAAAAGAATATATTTTAATTAATAGCATTTATATGCACATGTTGTTAAAGAATGATAATTAATATTTTACTAGATAGGTTTTCTATAATATATATTTTATGAATGATATCTTTATTTTGCTTCCAGTAGTTAGATGACGATCGGGTATCGATTGTAGCACATGATGTCCCCTAACGAAAGAGGGTTTTTCCATTGGAATTCCCCTTAACGTTGTTGTGATTTCTATTATTGTGGCGATTCATGATTGTACAAGGAAGTTACGATGGTGGTTTGCTGTTGCCTTCCGTCGGTTTGTTTACGGTTGGCTCCGCTAGCCTTTGACTAAAAAGTCTCACCCACAAGGCAGTGGGGTTGTTTTACTTCGGGGTAACCTCCCTTAGCCTTTTACTCTCCCGAGCTCACCTGCACGGCAGTATATAGTAAATGACATAGTCTGTAGAAATGTGGTTTTACAAAAGAATGTTGACAATACCATGGACCGCTCAGAAGAGTAATGAAAACGTTCTGAAACAGGCCAAAGCAAAATGAGAGCTGATTTCCAATATTAGGAAGACACAATCATCATTTGTTTGGCAATGTAATGAGAAGAGAACAACTGTAATATATTGTAACAACTGGGAAAATTGAGGGACGATGAGATAGAGGGAAGCAAAGAGAAAAGATACCAGACATTTTAAGAGAATGGCTTGGCGGAAGGTCAACAACAGAAATTATAAATAACTGTCGAGATTGAAAGTTGTGGAGAGACATGATCACCTACGCCAGTAGGCTTGGTACTTCATGATGATGACTTTATAAAATCAAATATTTCAAAACATGCCTGCTTGCCACCTCTATTTTATCTATTTATGTTTTTGTGGTTGAAAATGTTATAAATAAAATATCAATTACCGCCCTTTTGGCTACTAGGACATTGTCTATGGTGATGAGAAAATAGAAGATAACCTGCCAAACTTGTCGTTTGTGGCGATTAAGGAGGTTATAGGGGACAAGGTCTTAGTCAGTACAACGGAGTTCGTTCATGTGAGCTGAAGCCTTATTGGATGCTTTCACGAGTGTCCGGCGGGCGTGCTTCATGCTAGTGAACGCGCTGACCTCAGCATTATGGAGTTGTCCGCTGTACAACGAAGATAGTCTTCGAGTAAACTGAACCATAATGAATGTTTATATCTGTGTGCAGAATGTGTAGAGAAGCTATACATCATCATCCTGTACCATGCCTGCTGGCGTAGGTGGTCATGTCTCTCCATAACCCTCGATCTCGACAGCTATTTATTATTTCTGTTGTTGATCTTCTGCCAAGCCATTCTCTTAAGCTGTCTGGTATCTTTTCTCTCTGCTTCCCTCTATCTCTTCGTCCCTCAATTTTCTCACTTGTTTCAATATATTACAACTGTTCTCGTCTCATTACATGGCCAAGAAATTATGATTGTTTCTTCCTAATTTTGGAAACTAGCTCTCTTTTGCTGTGACCTGTTTCAGAACGTCTTCATTTTTTACTCTTCTTATCTGTCCATGATATTCTCATAGTATAGTTATACAGTGTATTTATAATTGCATTTAATATCTGTGATGAGCAATTGCATATTAAACACACGATTCTTGCAAATGCAAATAGTATATTATATTTGAAGTAGATCGCCTCTCAAATAATTAATCTTCAACTGATAACTAATTTAAATAAAGGGAAGAGAATACGAACATTTTGATAATGAACCCACTTATTGTGAAATAAATTAATTAATTGATTTCAGTAGAAAAGAACAGAATCGCCGTAAAGATTATAGTAAAGTAAAGTACCCTCGTCACGCCAAGTGGCGTATAGGGAAATATGGTGTTAGTGACCCTATATTTTACAGACCTTCAGCACATGATTTTTGGGGTAATGTGGTCGGTATTACGCCCGTGCTGATTTACTTTCCCAGAAAAAAAAATCCGGTACCCATTTAAGGCTGGGTGAACCCGGAAGCCGTCGGTTGGGATCGAACCCTACCCCTTGTCCTTTGTAGTCCAGTTCACTAACCACTGAGCTATCGCGGCTCCACCTTAAAGATTATAGCCAGCCGTATATTATATCAATTAGAGTAAATTATTATTTCCTGGTATTGCACGGTTTATTACAACAAGATAAACGTGTCAGCTGTTCTACTCTTCACAGACAGGTTAAATTATCAACCTACATAACACATACCGCAGAATTTCCCCAATTCAGACCAGGCAACATTGGTCAACAGACTCAAATTTGCAACTGAATATGTATAAAGATAAATATAAGCTCCAGATAACAGCATTGATCACAAGCACTTCATGGCGCTCATATATGTATTTATGTTTATGCGCTTATAAACCCGAAATGTAAACACTGAAGGTCATATTACCTTGAATCATTATACACAAGATGCAACAAAGCTTGTCAAATCATTGAATAGTTATCATTACTATTGTCTAACAAGGAAATAACTCTAGAGGCAAAACGGGCAATTTACAATACGATCTTCATCCAAACGTTGTGCTACCAATGCCACTCCTGGATCCTAGATGCAAGACAATAAAAAAAATAACCTCTACTGAGGTTGAATGTTTTAGACGAATGACAGGAAACAGTCGGAGAGATAAGATCAGAAATAAAGAAGTGAGGGAAAAGCTAGGAATCGTCTCCGCTATAAAAATAAACGAAACAACAGATAAAATGGTTTTGGCCACGTGATTAGACATAAAGATCAAAACACAACACGGCCCTCAAAAAACATTGCAAGAATACCTAACTCAAGGGCCGACCACGAAAAATATAGATTGACGGACTGTTATAAACACTAGGAAACAAAAACAGCAACGAGGCAAACAGAAGAGCAAAAGATTACAAATGGCATCTCACCACGACGCTGAAAGGCAAATGAAGAAGGAAAAAAAGGGAGAAGAAGAATCGTCATTGAAATTTATTAATATAATTAACTTGCTTCGGAAAATACATTCTCGGTATTAGGCTTATGGAATCAGCTTGTAGCTAATAACCTGTCTCAATTTTTGACTTAATGTAATCAGCCCTTTAAAGCCGTGTATGCGCAGAGCTTACACTGTAAGTTCGAGAGCTATTTGGAGCAATATCAAAATGACACATCAAAATGTGCTCCATATAGTAATGAGGGGAAGGAATTAAAGGGGAGCAGGTAATGGGCATTAGTGATATTGAAGATAAGGTCACAGGCTTCGGTACACCAACTTCAGGAGTGCAACACTCGTGCAGAACTTTTACGCAAGACCTGCGTTATAGACAAAGATTTAAAGCGAGAAATGTGGGGATAACACGATATCCGGAGAGAACTTCGACCTTCATCCGGGTGATTGGGGAAACGACAAAGTAAAGTAAAATAAAGAGCCCCGTCACGCCAAGTCACGTATAGGGAATATGGTGTTAGTGACCATAATTTTTATAGACCTTCGGCACATGATTTTTGGGGTAACGTGGTCGGTATTACGCCCGTGCGCTTTACTTCCCCAGAAAAAAATCCGGTACCTATTAAAGCCTGGGTGAACCTGGAAGCCGTCGATCAGGATTGAACCCGCCGTTCTGTCCTTTGTAGTCCAGTTCACTAACCACTGAGCTATCGCGGCTCCCAGGGAAAAGACATAACATTTGACATATTTAATAAAAGACATAATATTTGATATATTTAATAAAAGACATAATATTTGATATATTTAATAAAAGACATAATATTTGATATATTTAATAAAAGACATAATTGCAAAAACCTTTCGATTGCGAAAAGGGAGTGGTCAGTAGATAACAGGTAATGATAACAAGCAGTTCCAATATGCAGAGATAACAGCAGTGATAACAGCCTGTGATAACATCAGATTGAAAGGTTTTGTACTCAGAAATGGTGTCAACCAGCTCTGACAACTTCTTCTAAGACCGATAACATGTTACATCCAGCAACCAGAAGCATAACATAGTGAAGAGAGAAACAACATATAAATACAACATATAAAATTGCTTAGTCAGGTTTAAAACCATCATTATCATCATCAAGTACCTTGCCTGCTGGCGTAGGTGATAATGTCTCTCCACAACTTTCGATCTCGACAGTTATTTATCATTTCACTTATTGACCTTCTGCCAAGCCATACTCTTAACCTGTCAGATTTTTTTTCTCTTTGCTTCCCACTATCTCTCCGTCCCTCGATTTTTCCAATTGTTATAATATGTTCCAGCTGTTCCCTTCTCATTTTATGATTATAAATGCTGATTGTTTCTTCCTAATAATGGAAATTAGCTCTCTTATTGCTGTGGCTCTTTCATAACGTTTTCATTACTCTTCTTAGCTGTCCATGTTTTTCTCAACATTCTTCTGTAAAACTAGATCTCTACCGCCTCCAGTGATTTTCTTGCCTGTTGTCCTATTGTCCATGATTCACCTCCATATGTTAAAAATGACTCTACATAACATTTAAAAACTATTTTTCTTGTTTCTGTTGTCAAAAATGGATTGTACAGTATCTTTCCCATGTTTTTGGAAAGCTGCTTTTGCATAAGATATTCTGCATCTCACCTCTGTTGTACATATACAATCTGAGGTTAACAATGTTCCCAGATATTTAAGGCTTACTCTGACAGTGGCGCCGTAGTGTTCCAGTATAATGATATATCATACCCTAATGTTTCTGTGAACACTATTGTAGTCACCACACAAACGTCAATGGCACACATCAAGATTGGGTTCTCACCGACAATTTCGCAGGCCGACAGTGCACTGACGGTGTGTGAGGTGAAAACATTTACAGACACCTATTGTCTGGACGGGCATTCTTGGTCGTTTTGTGCAGTGTGTAGTGGGTGTAGCAAAGGCTGCAACGTCATCATCGGTACGTGTCACGGCAACTGTTCACATGGGATCTATGGACACGACTGCTCCAGGTCGTGTCTCAGTGTTTGTCCTTTATGTGAGAAAAAATCCGGAAAATGCCTACAATGTAAACATCCTGGCTATACATGTAATTACACTTGTCCCGATGGTAATTTTGGGCTACAGTGCGAACAGACGTGTTCTGATGGCTGTGACATCATATGTGACCCGGAAAGTGCAGACTGTATGTGCGCAAGGAAACGTACTACGGGTCAGACTGCACTTTCAAATGTCCGGACAACTGTTTCAACGAAACCTGTGAACAGATAATCGGGGCCTGCGTCTCGTATGTCGATGATTCCCACGTTAAGAAGAGTCTGCCGACTACAACAAACCCAGGCATATGGATACCTTAATGTTTTTCTGTGCTAGACATGGTTCATTTCGTGGTGTTTTTCCGTGAAGCTATGGCTCACATCTTAATGTGTTTCTGGGCTAGCCATGGCTCGTATCTTAGCTTGCGCGCGCGCGTGTGTGTGTGTGTGTGTGTGTGTGTGTGTGTGTGCTAGCCATGGCTCATATCTTGGAGTGTGTCATGTTAGTCATATCTTATATCTCGGTGTGTCCGTGTTAATCATGTCTCATATCGTTATGTGTGTCTGTGTTTAGTCATATCTCATATCTTAGTGTGTATCTTTGTTAGTCATGTGTCATATCTTTGTGTGTGATTGTCTGGGTTAGTGATATCCCATATCTTTGTGTGCATGTCTGTGTTTGTCACATCTCATATCCTTGTGTGTGCATGGCTATGTTAGTCACATCTCATATCTTTGTGTGTGCATGTCTATGTCAGTCATATCTCATATCTTTGTGTACATGTCTATGTTAGGCATGTGTCATATCTTTGTGTGTGCATGTCTATGTCAGTCATATCTAATATCATATGTGCATGTCTATGTTAGTCATGTGTCATATATCTTGATGTGTGTCAGTGTTAGTCATGCCTTGTATCGCTGTGTACATGTCTGTGTTAGTCACATCTCATATTTTTGTGTGTGCTTGTCTGTGTTAGTCACCACTAGTGACTCGGGCAGATGGTGCTCGTAAACCTGGGAGGGCCGACTATCTAAGAGCAGAATCCCCCTACAGAAAAGACAATCTGCTGCCTTGCAGGAAGATTGGGGACAATCAAAGGCTAAGGATAGCAAACCTGAATAAAATGTGGCTGAAATCGGATGCACAAGGCCACTGGCGCAGAACACAGTGCAACGTTTTAACGGGTGTTCAATCAGAGTGGATCTGGCAGACTCCAATTGTGATGTTCTGTCTGTAGGGGCGATTAACACACTTAACCTGACAGCTGGCTTCATGTGAGACTCTGGAATCCTACTCTGATTGAGTCCTGATCGCAGAGAGAGAGAGAGAGAGAGAGAGAGAGAGAGAGAGAGATTTAAATTCGTTTACCTGTTTTAATATTGTTCCACTTGTCTTTATTGTGTACTGCAGTGATGTCTTTTTCTTTCTTGTTACCATTAATTCTGTCTTTTCTTTATTAGGGCTGAGTCCCTTATTTTTGCTTACTTTCACTATAATGTCTAAAATTTGCTGTAACACATTTTCATTCATAGCTATTAAGACTGTATCAGTAGTAAGGAAGGGGGTTTAGTGCAAGGATTTTAACATTTCGTGCAGTATCATGCAATATTGTCATGTATCGTGCAGCTGAATCTCGTCGTGCAGCATGTATCGTGCAATCTCAGGTGACCTGGCTCGGCGCGGGTGGTCTTATCTCAAGTGGTCAAGTGGTCGGCCTCGTCTTATCTCAAAGTGGTCAAGTGGTCGGCCTCGTCTTATCTCAGGTGCGACCAGTGGTTCTAAAACTTGTAGGTGTGTTTGGAGACCAGTGGTTCTAAAACTTGTAGGCTATGGAGACCTCTAAAACTTGTATGTGAGTCTAAAACTTGCGGGTGGTCGAGTGTGATGGCAACAGGAGGCAAATATGGAAAACTTGTATGTCAGTCTAAAACTTGCGGGGGGTCGTGTTATCATGTGATGGCTAAAAAAAAAAAAAAGGCAAAGGGGTGTTAGTAACGATCATCATCGGGCCACCTCGGTCATCATCATCGGCGCTGGTCGGCGGCGGTCGCTGGTCGTCGCTGGTCGTCGCTGGTCGTCGCTGGTCGGCTCGGGCAACTTCATCATGTGTAGTGATTAATGGTCGTCGCTGGTCGGCTTGGGCAACATCATCATGATTAAATAGTGACGCTCTCTCTCTCTTATCATCATCATCATCATCAAGCCACACCCTCAACAACATCATCACCAAGCTACACAAATTGACACATCATCATCATGTGCCACCCTCATCATCATCATCATCACCAAGCCACCCTCAATTGACACATCATCATCATGTACCACCCTCAACAACATCATCATCATGTGCCACCCTCAACAACATCATCATCAAGCCACACCCTCAACTCTCTCTCTCTCTCTCTCTCTCTCTCTCTCTCTTTCACGCTAAAGCAAAACAAAAAAAGTCGCTCTATATTTCACATATATTTATTAATACGACAAATACACAACACATATGAGAAAATATTTATTACTGTCCGATTGGTGATAATTTTAAGCGTCTGGGTTTCCTCCCTCCTGTTTTGGCTGTACTGTCTGTTTGTGTTAAATGTCTATCAAACACAGGGGCGTAGGAAGTTTCATTAGCCTTCACAACACAACCGCCCTCCATTTTGACAAAACCTTGATCAAACCTGGAATAGGTAATTGGTGACTCAGCTGAAACACCCGGGACATCGATAGTGGCCGCCGGATCTGTCGTCTGATTAACAAGAGCGAGGTTCCCTTGGTTAACAAAAGGAGGGGTCGTGTAGTTGATGAGATTCGGGTTAACAAGAGATGGTGTGTAGTTCTGGTGGTTAACAACAGGTGGCGTGTAGTTGAGCTGGTTAAGGAGAGGTGGCGTGTAGCTGATCTGGTGGTTAACAACAGGTGGCGTGTAGTTGAGGTTAGCATAAGCGGTTAAAATGTCTTCTCGCATATCAACTAAAGCGATAAATTCCTCTCTCGATAGTGTTATCCCAGTCCGGGTAGGAAACTTAAAAAAAACTCTCACCGCTATATGTCCTTATATTTATCAACGGTCTGTTACGAAAAACACAAACCGAGACTGCCTTAACGCCATCTTTAGACAACGGAACTACAGTCTCATTTCCGCGTGACATAAATATGCGCTGATCACTGGCATCAAACGAAATTGGCGTATTCAAGCTACACGACTCCATAGTCAAAGCAAAAACAAACACAAGCCACCTGGCAACAGACGCTGGTTATCTATGTGTGTACACTGCTCGGCTGGGGGTTTTTATACCTGCGACGTTTATCGTATCGAGGACCGTCTATTTATAGTAGCTAACGCAATATGTTATCAGGCGAGGTAATATGTTATCAGACGAGGTAATACGTTATCAGTCGTGTTGCGACATGTTCCGTGACTTCGGGAAGGGTCCAAACAGGGTGATAGGTGCGAAATATGAGGTGTGTGTAAAATACTTGTATATAGGATGTGGTTTTTTTTAAAATAAGTGTTAATTGAAGAAGTGAAACCTGGCGGGCTGACCTAAAATCACTCCTTGTTATTTTTGTGGGTGGTATAATCACTAAAGTTGGTAGCACTTGTGAGGATGGATCCCCGATGGAATCATCCTTTCACAGCTCTGATAGCCGGTCCTACCGGGTGTGGGAAAACGGTATTTGTACAAAAGTTTATACAGAACCTTCACGAGTTAGCTGTCCCCGTACCGGAGGAAGTTATATGGTGTTATGCGGAATGGCAACCGATATACGAGACTATGAGGTCAGTGAAATTTATCGAGGGTCTACCAGACGTTGATAAATTGGAAGGTGGTAAGAAGAGAAGACTGATCGTCATCGATGACTTGATGTCTGAGACGGACGAGAGGGTAACAAAATTATTCACCAAAGGTAGTCATCACAGAGATATTAGTGTGATGTACATTGTTCAATACCTATTTGGAAAAAATAAAGAACATCGAACCATAAGTCTCAATACGCACTATTTAGTCCTTTTCAAGAACCCGCGAGATGGGAGTCAAATTATAAATCTGGCCAAACAAATGTACCCAGGACAGGCGGGGTACCTCCAAGATAGTTTTAAGGACGCGACAGCGTCTCCGCACGGTTATTTGCTGATCGATCTTCGTCAGGACACACCTGATAATCTTAGGGTGAGAACAAAAATATTCCCAGGGGAGAGACAAATCGTCTACGTACCAAAGTAGAGAATCATGTGTGATGAATCACTTAGACCGTATGGTGAAATATTGAAATGTATGCGCGCCGCCTCGCCGAGCGGTTTAACAACCATATTAAAAACAGCCTCTCCCAAACTCATTAACTTTTTGTGCGAGTGTTGTCATAACATATTAAAAGGTAATGTTAGACTCACGCAGCGACAGAAGTGCGAGCTACGTCGACACAAGCACAAGTTGAGACTTCTCACTAAAAAGAAACCGAATCTTAAGCGGCGGAAAGAGATTCTACAAACTGGTGGGTTCATAGGGGCTTTGCTCCGTCCTATATTAAGTATTCTCGGGGGCGTACTAGGTGCATAACAATGGCCAAAAAAATGATATTGATGGATCCTCGATTCCTCGAGGGTTTTACACAGACTACTAACCCGTCGTATAGCCCTCCCGAGGCAATCGGTGACAACTTGAGAGATTTAGATGATGAAATGCAACGTATCCTATTCCGAGATGATTTAGCACCCGCCGATAAGGCCAGAGTGTACCAACGTGCCCTGCATCAATATTTAACTAGATTGGGGCAGTATAAACGTCGCTCATTGGGTTCGGTCGATCTCATTCAACACAACACGACAACAGAAAAAACACATTCCCCACCACCACCACCACCAATCGAAGTATCACCAGCGCAGACCAAGACACCAGCAGCCGAAACCCCAAATCTAGGTAATGAAACCACTCCACCCGTAACCACGTATAAACTGAGACCTAAAAAAAGAAAGAGCGGAATCCCAACACCAAAATGGGAACGGTGGAGAAAATATTGAGACGTCATTACTTTGACCCTAGTCGACCAGGGGCTTATAGTGGTGCAACGGCCCTGCAACGTAACACCAAACTGGGACTCGCAAAGATCAAACAATGGTTGAGTCATCAGGATACCTATACCCTTCATAAACCAATTCGTCGCAGATTTGAAAGGCGTCCCATTATAACGAGTGGCCCCCAACAGCAATATCAGGCAGACCTAATTGATTTGCGACATTTGAAAAACCACAACGACGGCTATTCCTATTTGGTTTCGTGCGTGGACGTTTTCAGTAAATTCGCGTGGTCTGTACCGATACGAACCAAAACGGGGAAATCCTTAGTGGAAGCCGTCGGAAAGATATTTCGCGATGGGAAACCCGCGAGTTTTCAAACGGATAAGGGGTCAGAGTTTCTGAACAGAACATTTCAGAAATTCCTCGCTGACAACAACGTTCACTTTTTCACTACGCAGAACGAAGATATTAAGGCCGCCGTGGTAGAACGCTTTAATAGGACTCTAAAACAACGGATGTGGCGATATTTCACGAAATTCAATAAGCTGTCTTATGTCCGAGTCCTACCCGCCCTACTTCGAAGTTATAACCATTCGTATCACAGAAGTATAAAAATGGCACCGGTCGACGTCAACGCAGACAATCACGAACAGGTATGGAACACGTTGCATAATAACAAACGCAACTTAAAATTTCAAAGACCCCGTATAAGCCCGGTGATCGAGTTAGACTGGTCCTGGGTAGAGCCAATTTTAAAAAGGGTTATGCCCCGGCTTGGACGGAGGAACTGTTTTCCATCAGTCGAGTAAATGAAACAAACCCCGTTACATATGTGTTGAAAGACGATAAGGGTGATGAGATAGAGGGGTCATTCTACACACCGGAAATTCAAAAAGTTGGAGACAAGCACGAGTACAGAATCGAGAGTATCATAACCGAGCGACGCACATCATTCGGGCGAAGAGAGAGTTTAGTCAAATGGTTCGGGTACGATTCCTCATTTAACACTTGGATACCGTCCAAGGACATTGTCAGGTACAAAAACTAGAGATGAGAGCAGAAGAAGAGGAAGAAGTGGAAACTTTTGGCGGAGAGCCCGATTTGCGAGCCGTAAACTCGGGAGTGAGGATAGAGAGCGAACCACGCAGGGGATCGGTGTTTGGGAAACTATCCCCTATTTAGAACTTGTCTTTATTTGTCAAGTGGTAGTTATATATACCGTTGTCGCGGTTTCGCTGTTCAATCTGACCACCGAAAAGTCAGATGCCAAGGAGGGAAAACTGTGGATAGCCCTACTGACCAGCTGTTTGGGTTACATGCTACCGAATCCAAACTTGGAGAGGCGACGGTGAAACGAGCAAAAAAAAAAATTAGTTTTTATGTCACCCTACCCAGCAATGCATCTATGGACCTTTTTAAGGATAATAACCCCGGCCACTTTTTCGTTAAACTCCCTCAGACCATTGACATTTCGGCGCAGTATGAGATCGCACTGGTGGAGATACAGTTTCCGCTAAATTATTTCAATGTAATAGAGGGTGATGTCTGGATTCGGTACGAATCTCTCGCTAACGACGATATTTGCGACGCTAGATTTTATTTCAACGTGACATTGGAGCCTGGGTTATACACGAAACCCGATGCGTTCATCGGCGCGTTGAATGCCTCGATCATAAAAGCGGAGGATGAGTGGAACGGGGATGCGAAAGGGAAGAAAATGAGATTCATTTACGCAAAAGAGGTGAATAAAGCCATCTTGAAACTTTACGAAAAAGGAGTCAGTGTTACCATAAGCGACACTTTGAAAAACATGTTAGCCTTCCCCACGACCTCTATATCAGACACGGCTCCCGATATCTTCAGCGTGGGGGTAATGGACTTGGAAAGCGTTGCGAAGAATGTCTACGTCTACTGCGATCTCGTTTCCCCCAGACCGGTCGGGGATGTGATGGTACCTCTCCTAAGGAGCGTGCCTGTTCTCAATAGAAATCACACCTCGGTGTTTCAGATCTACGATAAGCCTCACTACCTACCCCTGAGTAGATTTTCCTTCGATACCGTCGAGATCCTTTTAGCCAACGAACACGGAAAAACCATTCCATTCACCAGCGGAACGTCGGTGCTAACGGTACACTTTCGAGTGAAGAAACATCTCGAGCTGGTATAATGGTGAGACACACCCCCCTTCATCGCGATGTTGAGTTATACGAAGACTTTTACTGTTGTCAGGCGGGTGATGGGATGCCCGTGTTTATAGGAGGTCGAAGTCAGAGCGGTCGGGGAATCGGTAGTTTCTTCGGTGGAATCGGGAGGGCTATTTTACCCTGGTTAAAAACCGGCGGTAAGGCCTTGCTCAGAGAAGGATTGGGGACCGGTCTGCAGGTCGCACAGGACGCATTAGCCGGGAAAAATGTCGGTGAAGCTTTCAAAGACCGAGCTAAGGAGGCCGGTCAGCGGTTGCTACACGGGGCCGTAGACCACCTGCGTGATAACAACCAATCAGGAAGTGGTTTACGACAAATCAGAAAGCGAGTTATGAAGTTACCCCCGCCGGGAGAACCGGTTACGAAGATGATAAAATCGACAGCTAGACAGGTCCCCCTTCATTCGGTGTACAACCAGAAGAAGAAGAAGAAGACGAAGGTGGCAAAGGATATTTTCGACTAATAATGTCCCTCGTTCACCCCAAATCGTGCGAATGTCTTCACTCTGGTTTGGATTTATTTAGCGTTCCACCCACACAGACATCTCTAGACTCTGGACAGTTTATTGAAATTCGTCCGATCGCAGCCTTGTTGCATAGCGCACCGATATAGTTTTTCATTTCTGGAAACAGCGAGGAGTATCTAGATCTTTTCAACACGTTTTTGCAGCTGCGGGTCAAGATCACCCTCCCGAATGGTGATAGTGTACCACCCGATGCTGAGGTAGGACCGGTCAACAATTACCTTCACAGTCTATTTTCACAAGTCGACGTATCGTTAAACGACACGTTGGTTACACCGTCGGAGAATACCTATCCTTTTAGAGCGGTGTTTGAGGCTACGCTAAACTACGGGGAGGATGCGAAAACGGGATACTTGACGGCCGCTCTGTTCTACAAAGACACAGCTGGCTACCATGACGATTTGAACGAAAATGAGGGTTTTAAAACACGGCGCGATTTGACTTCGGGTAGCAAAGAGGTTGAAATGATGGGTCGTCTGCACTCTGATGTCTTTGTGCAGGATCGTTACATGTTAAACAGAGTCGATGTAAAGATAAAACTCACGCCCTCGAAGGATGTGTTCAGCCTCATGACTCACGATAGGTCTGCGGGTTACAAGAGTGTTATCACCTACGCCGCGCTCGTGGTCAGGAAAGCTAAGCTAAACCCCGCGATTTCTCTGGCTCACGAAAAGGCTCTCTTGAGCGGGAATGCTCGGTACCCGATCAAGAGGGTTACCATCAAGACATTTTCCATCGCTAGCGGGATGTTCTCCCACAGTCAAGACAATTTATTTTTGTCTCAAACACCGACCCGTGTAGTGATAGGTCTGATTACGGCCAGTGCGTTTAATGGCGTTTATTCAGCTAACCCGTTCAATTTTCAACACTTTGGTCTGATTTATATGAACCTGACGGTCGACGGGAAATGCATCTCGGGAAAGCCTCTAACTATGGACTTTGAACGAAATCAATACGCGAGAGCTTTTTTCGGCACAAATCTGGCCATGGGTCTGATTGGTAAAGACGCCGGGAATAACGTTGCTTATAGAGAGTTCAAGGACGGATATTGTCTATTTGGTTTTGACCTCTCGTCTAGTCTACTGGACGGCTCCCATTTTGAGCTAGCCACAAGCGGACCCTTGTCGATAGAACTCAAGTTTGCCGCTCCCACAACTACTCCCCTCCAAGTCATCGTCTACGCCGAGTTGGACTCAGTGCTCGAGGTGTCGAAGACAAGGCAGATTCTAACAGACTTCACCGTTTAAGCGAGAGAGAAGATGAACACGATGGAGATTTACAACCTTTTGATGTCGGATATTTTCGTTCGGCGTTGTTCCCATGTTAGTGTCATTCCACGAAACCACTTACCTCCCAGCATCGACCCAACGGCGACCGCAGCCTTTGTCATAAACACCGACCCGGCACACGAACCCGGTGAGCATTGGGTGGCCCTCTTTTACAACGGGCTCGGTGAATGTGAGTATTTCGATTCCTACGGTTTGCCTCCCAGACATGTGGATATTTTAAACTTTATAGAGCAAAACTCACACGCTCCATTCGTCTACAACCCGCGGGTGTTGCAAGATTTGTTTACCAACACGTGCGGTCTATATTGTGCTTATTATATACTTCTTAAGTGTCGAGGCGCGAAACTTAACAGAATTCTCATGCCTTTTTCAGCGAGACAGCACATAAACGATCGTATCATTTATCGTTTGCTCGCCCCGTGGATAATTCGGCTTCGAGGGGCCCACGGACGCTTAAAATTATCACCAATCGGACAGTAATAAATATTTTCTCATATGTGTTGTGTATTTGTTGTATTAATAAATATATGTGAAATATAGAGCGACTTTTTTTGTTTTGCTTTAGCGTGAAAGAGAGAGAGAGAGAGAGAGAGAGAGAGAGAGTTGAGGGTGTGGCTTGATGATGATGTTGTTGAGGGTGGCACATGATGATGATGTTGTTGAGGGTGGTACATGATGATGATGTGTCAATTGAGGGTGGCTTGGTGATGATGATGATGATGAGGGTGGCACATGATGATGATGTGTCAATTTGTGTAGCTTGGTGATGATGTTGTTGAGGGTGTGGCTTGATGATGATGATGATGATAAGAGAGAGAGAGCGTCACTATTTAATCATGATGATGTTGCCCGAGCCGACCAGCGACGACCATTAATCACTACACATGATTATGTTGCCCGAGCCGACCAGCGACGACGACGACCAGCGACGACCAGCGACCGCCGCCGACCAGCGCCGATGATGATGACCGAGGTGGCCCGATGATGATCGTTACTAACACCCCTTTGCCTTTTTTTTTTTTTTAGCCATCACATGATAACACGACCCCCCGCAAGTTTTAGACTGACATACAAGTTTACCATATTTGCCTCCTGTTGCCATCACACTCGACCACCCGCAAGTTTTAGACTCACATACAAGTTTTAGAGGTCTCCATAGCCTACAAGTTTTAGAACCACTGGTCTCCAAACACACCTACAAGTTTTAGAACCACTGGTCGCACCTGAGATAAGACGAGGCCGACCACTTGACCACTTTGAGATAAGACGAGGCCGACCACTTGACCACTTGAGATAAGACCACCCGCGCCGAGCCAGGTCACCTGAGATTGCACGATACATGCTGCACGACGAGATTCAGCTGCACGATACATGACAATATTGCATGATACTGCACGAAATGTTCAAATCCTTGCACTAAACACCCTTTCTTACTACTTGTATCGTTAGCATACCTTAGGTTTCTTTATAATGACATCCGATTGTTATTCCAGGCATGGCCCTTATGAATCATAAAATAATCTTACTATACACATTAAATAAAGGTAAAGTACGAGACTTGAATCGACGTCTTAGCATGCGAGTTTTCGCCCATATGTGTTCGGTCGCCTATCCAGAAGTGTTCGGAGACTTCTGGACAGTGTCGCCGCTTCAAGCATCGAAATTCACGATGCGAGGCGGCATTCCTCACACTCCAAGAGTAAAATACACTGGTACCCATTTCTGCCAGTGGCTGGGTCGACCACAGGGGTATTTTTTTTTCCAACCACGAGTACACTTCACACTGCTTCCAGCGGGAATCGAACACATGTTGTCCGTCCGTCGGTAGACCAGTCGGATGGTTTTCCCAACTTGGCGACCGAGGCCGCCACATATTAAATAAATTAGGTGTCAGCACACAACCTTGCCTAACACCCTGTTTTATTTGTTGAAACATTCTCAATTAATTTCCAATTTTTATGGCCACTGTTTGTTGCCAGTACATGTTCTTTATTATTCTTAGATCTTTGCTGTTTACGTTTATGCCTTCTAATTTGTTTAAAATTATTTCTTGGTGCTTTACTTTGTCAAATGCTTTGATATAATCTATGAAACATAGGTATAGATCTGATTTCACCTTTATGGCTCTTTCTACTGAAGATCTTATTGAGTGTTAAAACAGAAAGATCAAAATACGAGCCTTCAATAAACGTCACGGCAACACCAGACCTAAGGGCCGACTATAAAAAAAAAAGATGGATTAATGGACTATTGGAAACAATATGAAAAATAACAGTAGGAGAAGCCAACAAAAGAGCAAGACACCTAACTATATCTCCCCTCGACTGAAACTTAAAATGAGGAAGGAAAAAAGGGAAAGAACAACAAAATAAAGTAAAGAGTTCCTTCACGCCAAGTGGCGTATAGGGAATATGGTGTTAGTGACCATACATTTTACAGACCTCCGGCACATGATTTTTGGGGTAATGTGGTCGGTATTACGCCCGTGCCGCTTTACCGTCCCAGAAAAATTCCGGTACACATTTAAGGCTGGGTGAACCCGGAAGCAGTCGATCAAGATCGAACCCGACCTCTTGTCCTTTGTAGTCCAGTTCGCTAACCACTGAGCTAACGCGGCTCCCTAAGAGAAAGAATAGTTTAACATAATTCTCAATATGGGGGTGTACTCGGAAATGACCAAAAAACAGGGACAGTAATCATGTACATTAGACTTCGTAGAAGTGAAGACATGATGGCAAACCAAACGACTATGTGTTGGAAAATAAAAGAAGCAAAGATGAACTCTTTAGACCACGTTGGAAAAGCTATATTAAAATTAGCCACAGAGTGTGTTAAGGCTGTATTAAAATTAGCCACAGAGTGTGTTAAAGCTATATTAAAATTAGCCACAGAGTGTGTTAAAGCTATATTAAAATTAGCCATAGCGTATGTTAAAGCTATATTAAAATTAGCCACAGAGTGTGTTAAAGCTATATTAAAATTAGCCATAGCGTATGTTAAAGCTATATTAAAATTAGCCACAGAGTGTGTTAAAGCTATATTAAAATTAGCCACAGAGTGTGTTAAAACTATATTAAAATTAGCCACAGAGTGTGTTAAAGCTATATTAAAATTAGCCATAGAGTGTGTTAAGCTATATTAAAATTAGCCACAGAGTGTGTTAAAGCTATATTAAAATTAGCCACAGAGTGTGTTAAAGCTATATTAAAATTAGCCACAGAGTGTGTTAAAGCTATATTAAAATTAGCCATAGAGTGTGTTAAGCTATATTAAAATTAGCCATAGAGTGTGTTAAAGCTATATTAAAATTAGCCATAGAGTGTGTAAAGTGAAGGGATTGTAATGTTGGCCTATACAAGTCCACAAAACTGGGTCGCTGTTTTAGTCGATGGCCAAGTGGAGTCAAGAGGTAGGATATAAGGAAACAAAACTAAACTTAAGCACTCAAAAATCTAACTAAATTATAGAGAAAAAAAAAGTTCAAAAGTAGAATTGAAACTACAAGAAATGAGATTAAACATTGGGCAAGAAAAGCGAGTTTCTGCAAAATAAATTCATTTAGTCGGTCAGTCAGTGAGTCAGTCTGTTAATTAGTTAGTTATTTAGTTAATTAGTGTGTTAGTCAGTAAGTTAATTAATTAGATAGTTATTCAATCATTCGGATAGTTAATTAGTGTGTCAGTCAGTTAGTTAAATAATTAGATAGTTATTCAATCATTCAGATAGTTAATTAGTGTGTCAGTCAGTTAGTTAAATAATTAGATAGTTATTCAATCATTCAGATAGTTAATTACTTAATTATTAGTTGAATATTCTTGAACTTTTGTTTCACCTGCTGCTGTTGTTTTTTCTACTATTATGTTATCTATCCCGGGTGCTATATTTCCTGGTACATATTTGATTACTTCTTCGATTTCTTCTTTCATGATGTTCGGTTCAGTATTTGTGCATTCTTGCATGCTTTTTGTTGTGTTATTGGTATTTGGTGCTATGTTTAATAAGTCTTCAAAGTATTATTTCCATCTATGTTGCTTATGTTGGTTATTTGATGTTGGCTGTCTATCTGTGTCATTTATGAGCTCTGTAAAGTCGCGGTTTTCCTTTTTTCCCTCTTTTTGCTTTTACTGCTTTGTAGAAATCTCTTGTGGCTGTCTTGAAGTCCCTGCTCATATTTTGTCCTAATTCTTTCCATTTGTTTTCCTTAGCTTCTTTGATAACGATTTTAACTTTTTCCCCGAACTAAGGCATATTTGTTATATTCTTCTTGGCCCTTATTCTCCCTCACTGGTCAGCAATCGCCAAAAAGCAAAAAAGAAATACAACAGCAAACAGAAGACGCGGCGAAGGCAGGGAAGAGAAATAAGCTTGAGAACGATAGCAATATAAATATAGATAGCAACTGAATGTAAGTAGCAATAGCTATATACAACGATATAGCAATATTAATATATAGAATGATAAGAAAAGGACTATATAGAATGTACAACCAAGATTAAGAGATAAAGGAACACGTCTGTTCGCACTGTAGCCCAAAATTACCATCGGGACAAGTGTCATTACAGGTATAGCCAGGATGTTTACATTGTCGTCATTTTCCAGATTTTTCCCACATAAAGGACAGACACTGAGACAAGACCTGGAGCAATCGTGTCCATAGACCCCATGTGAGCATTTGCCGTGACACGTACCAATGATGAAGTCGCAGCTTTTGCTACACCCACTATACACTGCACAAAACGACCAAGAATACCCGTCCAGACAATAGGTGTCTGCAAATGTTTGCGCCTCACACACCGTCGGTTCACTGCCGGCCTGCGAAATGATCGGTGAGAACTCAGTCTTAATGTGTGCCATTGGCGTTTGTGTGGTGACTACAATAGTGTTCATAGAAACATTTGGATATGATATATCATTAGACTGGAACACTACACCGCCACTGTCAGAGGAAGCCTTTAGAGTGGCATTCTTTACCCGAATCATAGTGCTAGCTTGATGATAGAATCGAATGGTGTGAATCTACTGGGGCGTGCGTGTTCTGATGGCTGTGACATCATATGTGACCCGGAAAGTGCATACTGCACGTGCAAGGAAACGTACAACGGGTCAGACAGCACTCTCAAATGTCCAGACAACTGTTTCAACGACACATCTGAACAGTCAGCCGGGAACAGTGCATGCAAGGGAAAGTTCTACGTGTCAGACTGCATTCTCAAATCTCCGGACAACTGTTTGAACGAAACCTGCGGACAGTTAATCGAAGCCTGCGTCTCGTATGTCAATGATTCACACGTTAAGAAGAGTCTGCAGACTAACCCAAGCATATGGATACCTCAATGTGTTTATGTGCTAGACTTGGCTCATTTCTTGGTGTTTTTCCGTGAAGACATGACTCATATCTTACTGTTTTTCTGTGCTAGTCATGGCTCATATCTTGGGGTGTTTCTGTGCTAGCCATGGATCAAATCTTAGCTTAAGTGTATGTTGTGTGTGTGTGTGTGTGTGCTAGCCATGGCTCATATCTAGATGTGTGTCATCTTAGTCATATCTCATATCTTGGTGTGTCCGTGTTAATCATGTCTCTTATCTTTATGTGCGTCTGAGTTTAGTAATATATCATAACTTAGTGTGTATCTGTGTTAGTCATGTGTCATATCTTTGTGTGTGCATGTCTGGGTTAGGGATATCTCATATCTTTGTTTGCATGTTTATGTTAGTCATATCTCATATCTTTGTGCGTACATGTCTGTGTCTGTCACATCTCATATTCTTGTGTGTGCATGGCTACGTAAGTCACATCACATATCTTTGTGTGTGCATGCCTATGTTAGTCATATCTTATATCTTTGTGTGTATGTCTATGTTAGGTATGCGTCATATCTTTGTGTGTGCATGTCTAAGTCAGTCATATCTCATAGCTTTATATGCATGTCTATGTTAGTCATGTGTCATATATCTTGATGTGTGTCAGTGTTAGTCATGGCTCGTATCGCTGTGCACTTGTCTGTGTTATTCACATCTCATATCTCTGTGTGTGCATGTCTGTGTTAGTCACCTCTAGTGACTCGGGCAGATGGTGCTCGTAAACCTGGGAGGGTAGACCATCTAAGGGCAGAATCCCCCTACAGAAAAGACAATCTGCTGCCTTGCAGGAAGATTGGGGACAATCAAAGGCTAAGGAAAGCAAACCTGAAAAAATGCTGGCTGAAATCGGATGCACTGGGCCACTGGCGCAGAACACAGTGCAACGTATTAACGGGTGTTCAGTCAGAGTGGATCTGGCGGACTCTAAATGTGACGTTCTGTCTGTGGGGACGATCAACAGACTTAACCTGACAGCTGACTTCATGTGGGAGTCTGGAATCCTACTCTGACTGAGTCCTGATCGCAGAGAGAGAGAGAGAGAGAAAGAGATAAAGGAATTTTATTGAAGGTAATTTTCTATGAGTAGTTGGCAGCATCCCGTATCTTTAAATTAACCTCTGTGTTTTCAATATATAAATGGACAACACAAACTAGAATGAACACAATAGTTACTAACGAGCCTGAACACCCCGAATCATATGAATGAGATAGTCAGATATTTCTGGCCCCTATTGGCTTCTCAATCAATATAGACGTGACGCGAGAGGCACTGCTTGGGTTTTGGGGGTTCGATTTGGGGGTATTGAGCATGTTAGGAGAAAATAAAAAAATTGAGAGTGGAGAATCTGAATGATTGAAGGTGGATCAGTGAGGGGAATTGGATTGATTGTTAGCGTAATGAGTTGACAAATGGGGACAAGTGTAGGGAATGCGGTGAGTAAAGGAATAGGAATAATTGTTTAGGGAAGTGTGGGCGGGTTTGTAGATATAATTACGAGGAAAGATTACGCGGGCGAGGGGAGAGAGAGAGAGAGAGAGAGAGAGAGAGAGAGAGAGAGAGAGAGAGAGAGAGTGAATGAGAGTAATCAGAGTTCAGCACGTGGCATAATAGTCAAGATTATGATGACAGAGAGAGTGGGCGGAATAGAAAAAAAAAGAGAACTGTGTGAATGGGTAGAAGAGTGGACCTGGACAAGTTGGGAGAAGAAGCCTGGTGAACATAAAGAAAGAATATTGAGGAGGCAGCTGATGAACGTGAAACGAGTGTTGATAGAAAAAAATTGACGAACAAGAAGAAGAATATTGATGGCCGAGGAGTTATTAGAAGAGCATAGCCTGCAGTGAATAAAGAGTTGTGAGAGAAGATTAAACACAATTTCTCATTAGACAAGTTCTTTATTGTTTTATTCATTTTAATAAATGAAACTATCTATCTATCTATCTATCTATCTATCTATCTATCTATCTATCTATCTATCTATCTATCTATCTATCTATCTATCTATCTATCTATCTATCTATCTATCTATCTATCTATCTATCTATCTATCTATCTATCTATCTATCTATCTATCTATCTATCTATCTATTGCTATTTCGAGCCGTAGTCGGCCCATAGGGCGTAGACCCAGATACTCTTTCTCTTACCTAAATTTTTATTCTAGCAGTTTTCAATTCTTTTAAAGATATTTTATCAAATCTCGCCATTTGTCTCTGTTCCGTGCAAGCAGCTCTATCTCATTTAGGTAGCCGATTCCTGCTGCTCTTGCCTCTCTCATCAATGTTCTTCTCAGTGTCTCGCTGGGTCTTCCTCTTACCTGTTGTTTCCCACATGAGGGCTTGCTTTGCTATTCGGATATTATCTCGTCTCATCAATAAATAAACTACTGCGAAATAAACTACTGCGGAATAAACTACTGCGAAATAAACTACTGCTAAATAAACTACTGCTAAATAAACTACTGCGAAATAAACAACTGCGAAATAAACTACTGCTAAATAAACTACTGCTAAATAAACTACTGCGAAATAAACTACTGCGAAATAAACTACTGCTAAATAAACTTATGCGAAATAAACTACTGCTAAAAAAGTTAAACAATATTACAAATAATAAGAGTAAGTTAGATATTTTCTTCTCTACAAATTTGGCTTTGCTCTTAACCTGAACATGTTTTTTTTTTAATGGGTGGCCTCGGTAGTCTAGTTGGAAACACCACCCGACTGGGCTACAGACGTGTGACAACTCATGTTCGATTCCCGCTGGAAACAGTGTGAATTGTACTCGTGGTTAGAAATAAAAATACCCCCGCGGTCGACCCAGCCGTCGCCAGAAATGGGTACCAGGATATTACTCTAGGAAGGCGAGGAATGCCGCCTCGCATCGTCAGCTTCGATGTTTGAAGCGACACTATCCAGAAGTCTCCGAACACTTCTGGATAGGTGGCCGAGCACATATGGGTGAAAACTCGCGTGTCAAGACGCCAGTTCAAGTCTCGTGTTTTTCCATCACCTTTTTTTTTTTTTTTTTTTTTTTTTTTTTTTGAACAAATGTCGCCAACGTTGTGGAAAATTGCGAATTCAGTGTGCTTTTTTATTTCTACACTTACAAAAAATAACTGCTTTTTTTAGTTGCATTTTTTTAATTGGCCCACTTTGCTTGGCATAGTTGTGTAGAATTCCCCTTACATCACTAAAGTCATATCTGTTGGAACATCAACACTGGTTAAGAAAGAATAAAAAATCCCGTAGCTAGTCTGAGGAATATTTGGTGTATATGTTATGTTTATGTGGAGTATTGGGAGTGTGGTGTTAGTTTTATGTGGTTTATTGGGAGTGTAAAAAACTATATTTACGACACATAGTACCATTGCTGGTGTATATCGGGGGGAGGGGGGGTGGGGGTGAGGACGATAGAACCAGAGGGATAAAGGCCGCTTGGTCAAGCAGTCGCCACGACGTGTGAGACTCAGGATTTTTATTTCACCCCCGATAGAAAAAATCCTTTCTGTCTACCGTGGGCTTCGAACACCGTACGTCGGTTTTTCAACCAGCGGAACAGTAGTTTTAGCCGCACGGCCATGTGGTGTTGGTTTTACGTGGAGTATTGGGAGTATGGTGTTTTATATGGAGTATTGGGAGAGTGGTGTTAGTTTATGTTGAGTATTGGGAGAGTGGTGTTAGTTTATGTTGAGTATTGGGAGAGTGGTGTTAGTTTATGTGGAGTATTGGGAGAGTGGTGTTAGTTTATGTTGAGTATTGGGAGAGTGGTGTTAGTTTATGTGGAGTATTGGGAGAGTGGTGTTAGTTTATGTGGAGTATTGGGAGAGTGGTGTTAGTTATGTGGAGTATTGGGAGAATGGTGTTAGTTTATGTTGAGTATTGGGAGAGTGGTGTTAGTTTATGTGGAGTATTGGGAGACTGGTGTTAGTTTATGTGGAGTATTGGGAGACTGGTGTTAGTTTATGTGGAGTATTGGGAGAGTGGTGTTAGTTTATGTGGAGTATTGGGAGACTGGTGTTAGTTTATGTGGAGTATTGGGAGAGTGGTGTTAGTTTATGTTGAGTATTGGGAGAGTGGTGTTAGTTTATGTGGAGTATTGGGAGACTGGTGTTAGTTTATGTGGAGTATATGGAGTATGGTGTTAGTTTCTTTCGTTCCACGTTATTTCATGTGTTCTTACCTTACACTTTCTTTCTCTTTAGCCAAACCGAAATTGAAGATAAAGTTATATCATCGTCATCATCATCATCGTCATCATCAAGTACTATGCCTGCTGGCGTAGGTGATCATGTCTCTCAAACAACTTTCGATCTCGACAGTTATTTATCATTTCTGTTGTTAACCTTCTGCCAAGCCATTCTCTTAAGGTGTTTGGTGTCATTTCTCTTTCCTTCTCTCTATCTCTTCGTCCCTCAAATCTCCCACTTGTCACAATATATTTAGCTGTTCTCTTTTCATTGCATGGCCAAAAAAATAATGATTTATATCTTTTTTGATATTGTCTTGCCCACCCTAGGGTGGAAAAACAGTATTATGTTATCTTTTTATTACCAAAGACTCCAATGATAACAGCAAAAATGGTAGAATGGGTGGCCGAGTCAATAACAAGTTAACTCCCGACCAGAAGAATGCGAGCTCGAATCCCGGTAACGTCATTTGTGTTTCTTTTTTTCTTTTTTTTTTTTTACTGCTTTAAAAAGAAACTCAGACCAACACACCTCATTGCGACTGCCCTGGACAAGGGCCCTTCATCCTCTGGTACTATATGACCAACCCCACCCTCATCATCGGCAGAGCCCAGTAATGGGATAATGAAGAAAAGATAGTTTTCTTTAAAGACTCCAATACTTGTATTCTGAGTAATGATGTTTTCATGTTGCATGAAAAGGGGGCGCCCTGATTTGACTATCTAAGAGCAGACCAACAAACAATGGGCTCTTGTAATTGTGAAACTGTACAAGCAGTTTTAAAGTGCGAATAAAAAAGAAAAGTAAAGAGCCCCGTTATGCTAAGTGACGTATAAGGAATATGGTGGAAGTGACCAGTCACGACAAGTGGAGTATAGGGAATTTGGTGTTGGTGACCGGTCACGCTAAGTGGAGTATAAGGAATATGGTGGTAGTGACCCGTCACGCTAAGTGGAGTATAAGGAATATGGCGGTAGTGACCCGTCACGCTAAGTGGAGTATAAGGAATATGGTGGTAGTGACCCGTCACGACAAGTGGAGTATAGGGAATTTGGTGTTGGTGACCGGTCACGCTAAGTGGAGTATAGGGAATTTGGTGTTGGTGACCGGTCACGCTAAGTGGAGTATAGGGAATTTGGTGTTGGTGACCGGTCACGCTAAGTGGAGTATAGGGAATTTGGTGTTGGTGACCGGTCACGTTAAGTGGAGTATAGGGAATTTGGTGTTGGTGACCGGTCACGCTAAGTGGAGTATAGGGAATTTGGTGTTGGTGACCGGTCACGCTAAGTGGAGTATAGGGAATTTGGTGTTGGTGACCGGTCACGCTAAGTGGAGTATAGGGAATTTGGTGTTGGTGACCGGTCACGTTAAGTGGAGTATAGGGAATTTGGTGTTGGTGATCGGTCACGCTAAGTGGAGTATAAGGAATATGGTGGTAGTGACCCGTCACGATAAGTGGAGTATAAGGAATATGGTGGTAGTGACCCGTCACGACAAGTGGAGTATAAGGAATATGGTGGTAGTGACCCGTCACGACAAGTGGAGTATAAGGAATATGGTGGTAGTGACCCGTCACGACAAGTGGAGTATAAGGAATATGATGGTAGTGACCATAATTTCTACAGACCTTCGGCACATTATCTTTGGGGTAATGGGGTCGGTATTACACTCGTGTTGTTTTAGTTTCCCAGAAAAAAA
>JAVIAB010000059.1:27402219-27634719 GCA_032433765.1 Megaustenia siamemsis
TTGATGTTAGTATGTTCTTCATGGCATTAAAATTACTTTTTGCCATTCCTATTCTTTTGTTTGTTTGAATAAAATCAGTACTGAATTAGATGAGCAGCAATTTGGATTTAGGAAAAATAGTGGGACAAAAGAAGCCATATCCTGCATGAGAACAATTATCGAAAAGTACACAGAAGTAAACAAACCAATATATGCCTGCTTCATAGACTGCACCAAAGCTTTTGATAGAGTAACAACTTACCACAAACTAACCACAAACAACTTATAGAATACCTAAAAGAGATACATCAAGATGACATGGACAAATGACTAATATATATATACATATATACTGGGAGCAAACACAATAATAAAATATATAAAAGAGAACTCTACACCCATTGATAAAAAAAGAGGAGTAATACAGGGATGCATCATATCACCAAGCTTGTTCAATTTATACACTGAGCAAATCTTTAAAAGCATCATAGAAATGCAGGCCTACAAATTAATGGAAAGATAATCAATAACCTAAGATATGCTGACGATACTGTACTACTAGCAGAAAATCCTAAAGATCTACAACAAATACTTAATGAAATAAACATGATAAGCAAAAAATATGGACTAGATAATAATATCAAAAAGACTAAAACTATGATCAGAAACAAAGGAAATGCCCAAAACCCACAAGTGGATATCAAAATTGAAGGAATAGACCTGGAGACAGTTCAGAACTACAGCTACCTTGGACATACGATAACCAGTGATGGAAAATGTACAACTGAAATAAACAAAAGAATAGGAATGGCAAAAAGTAATTTTAATGCCATGAAGAACATCATCATCAAGTACCGGGCCTACTGGCGTAGGTGATCATGTCTCTCCACAACTTTCGATCTCGGCTGCTATTTATCATTTCCGTTGTTGACCTTCTGCCAAGCCATTCTCTTAAGCTGTCTGTTATTTCTTCTCTTTGCTTCCCTCTATCTCTTCGTTTCAATTCTCAATTTTTCCAGTTGTTACAATATATTCCAGTTGTTCTCTTTTCATTACATGGCCAAAAAATGATGATTGTTTCTTCCTAATATTGGAAATTAGCTCTCTTTTTGCTTTGACCTCTCTCAGAACCTCTTCATTACTGTCTCTTCTTAGCTGTCCATGGTACTCTCAACATTCATCTGTAAAACCACATTTCTACAGACTCCAGTGATTTTCTTGTCTGTTGTCCTACTGTCCATGATTTGCATCCATATGTTAAGACTGGCTAAACATAACATTTAAGAACTCTTTTTTCTTGTTTCTATTGTCAAAAATGGATTGCATAGTATCTTCCTCATTTTTTGGAAAGCTGCTTTTGCCTGAGCCATTCTGCATCTCACCTCTTTTGTACATCTTCCGTCTGAGGTTAACAAAGTTCCCAAATATTTAAATTCATTTACCTGTTTTAATATTGTTCCACTTGTCTTTATTTTGCACTGAGGTGATGTCTTTTTCTTTGTTGTTACCATTACCTCTGTCTTTTTGCTATTAAGGCTGAGTCCTTTATTTTTGTTTTCTTTCACTATAATGTCCCACATTTCTTGTAACTCATTTTCACTCTTAGCGATTAAGACTGTATCATCAGCGTACCTTAGATTATTTATATTATGACCTCCAATTGTTATTCCAGACATGCCCCTTATGGATCTTAAAATAATCTCACTATAAATATTAAACAAATCTGGTAACAACACACAACCTTGTCTAACACCCTGTTTTATTTGTTGAAACATTCCCAATTGGTTTCCAGTTCTCATGCCGCTGTTTGTTGTCAGTACATGTTCTTTATTATTCTTAGATCTTTGCTGTCTACGTTTATGCTTTCTAAAATTTTGATTATTTCTTGGTGCTTTACTTTGTCAAATGCTTTGGTATAATCTATGATACATAGGTATAGGTCTGTTTTCACCTCTATGGCTCTTTTCTACTAAAGATCTTATGATATATATGACACTGCTCGTTCCTTTACCTCAAATAAAATCACATTGTTCATCGCTAATTTCTGGACTGATTTTTTTTTCGCACTCTTCGCATGATGATTCTTAGTAATATCTTAGTCATGTGACTCATAAGGCTTATTGTGCGATGATCATCTTTCTTTGAGAACGAAAGGTACATAGATTGAATGTGAACAAAATAAAAATGGTATATTTTCTTCTTAGCCTTCACCGGTTGAGTGTTGTAAATATGTTGTGTCGCTAGATTACCGCCGCGTTATTTGCGCATTTAGGCTGGACACAACCGTCTTCAACAATGGTAGATTTCCTTAACAATTGTTGCCCTGGCAGCAGCCAATTTTACCTACTCTTTTCGATTTTTTGAATAACTACGGTCTCTTTACCGTGCGCGAGTGCACACGAAAGCTCCCATTTCTTTAAGCCTTTATCAAAGAGGTTATCGTATCTCACTAGACAATGTGTGGGCAGCACAGCGTATAAACCACGGATTCAATTTTTAGAAATTCAAACCACCCGTGGTGGGATTTGAACCCTGGACATTCTTGTCCAGAGGCCGACACCTTATCTGTAGACCACAAATCCCCTACAAATTACATATAAATTATGATAATTATAAACACATGTTCAATTTACACAAAAGTTGAAGAGATAATATTACACACCATGTGACTAAAGCATAATATTGGCTAATGGGACATAATTATATATGGGCATAATACATTGGAATCATTGGCAGAGTGATTCTGATGTGAACAAGTTCAAAAACTACTGGCACTTTTGAAAAAGGAAATCCCAATGTGACGTCACTAATAAGCCCTCCAAGTTGCTGGTGAGCACATAATTTAATAAATTCATTCTGTACAAAATATACGTTCATCATCATCAAGTGTCATGCCTGCTGACGTAGGTGATCATGTTTCTCCACAACTTTCGATCTCGACAGTTATTTATGATTTCTGTTGTTGATCTTCTGCCAAGCCATTCTCTTAAGCTGTCTGGTATCTTTTCTCTTTGCTTCCCTCTATCTCTTGGACCCTCAATTGTTCCAGTTGTTACAATATATTCCAGCTGTAACTAAAGTAAAGTACCCCCGTCACGCCAAGTGGCGTATAGGGAAATATGGTGTTAGTGACCCTATATTTTACTGACCTTCAGAACATGATTTTTGGGGTAATGTGGTCGGTATTACGCCCGTGCTGCTTTACTTTCCCAGAAAAAATCCGGTACCCATTTAAGGCTGGGTGAGCCCGGAAGCCGTCGGTTGGGATCGAACCCTACCCCTTGTCCTTTGTAGTCCAGTTCACTAACCACTGAGCTATCGAGGCTCCCCATATTCCAGCTGTGCCCTTCTCATTCATCGTCATCATGTGCCATACCGGTTGGTGTAGGCGATCATGTCCATCCACAATCTTCTATCTACAGTGCTTCGTATCAGTTCTTTTGTTGACTGCTTTCCATGTCATAAAACCAAGCTATCCAGTAATTTCTCTCTTTATCGTCCGCGATCTCATCCTCTTTTTGTTTTGCCAGTTGTAACCAAATATTCCAAATTTCCTCTTCTCATGATGTGCCCGAAAAAAATGTTGATTGTTTCTTTCTGATGTTTTTTAAGAGCTCCGTTTTTGTGTTGGCCTCTTTGAGAACTTCCTCATTGGTCTTTCTATCTGTCTAGGGAACTTTCAACATTCTTCTGAAAAATCCCATCTCTGTGGCCT
Organism: Megaustenia siamemsis; assembly: GCA_032433765.1. Lineage (NCBI taxonomy): Eukaryota > Metazoa > Mollusca > Gastropoda > Stylommatophora > Ariophantidae > Megaustenia > Megaustenia siamemsis. The sequence continues at coordinate 27,405,914 of JAVIAB010000059.1, forward strand.
CTAATCGTCTTTTCATTTGTTTGTCTACTGTCCATGATTCGCTTCCATAGGTCAGAATTGGTTCTATATATAGCACCGATGAACTCTCTTTCCCACTTCCATTGACATAGATTTGTTGCATAAGATATTTTTTTCATTTTCTGAAATGCTATTTTGGCCTGAGCTATTCTGCTTTTTATTCCTGTGGTGCATCTTCCATCTGATGTTATTATTGTGCCCAATTATTTGACGCGTTGTACTTATTTCAGATTGGCTTGTTCCCCCTTCTCATTACATGGCCAACGAATGATGATTTTGATTGTTTCTTCCTAATATTGGAATTAGTTCCCTCCTACGTTAGAGACAATGAATTACATGAAGTGTAATATTTAAAAATTGTATAAATATTTTACATATTCTACAGAATCAATAGCCTCGTTGGCAAACGCACTCGACTGGGCTACCAAGGTTCGGACAACTCGTGTTCGATTCCCGCTGGAAGCAGTGTGAGTTGTAATCGTTGGTGGGGAAAAAAAATACCTCCCGCGGTCGACCCAGCCGCTGGCAGAAATGGGTACCAGGGTAGTACTCTGGGAAGGTCAGGAATGTTGCCTCGCATCGTGAGTTTCGACGCTAGAAGTTTCGAAACACTTCTGGATAGGCGGCCGAACACATATTGGTGAAGACTCGCGTGTTTAGACGCCGATTCAGGTTTTGTACTTTACCTCTATGTTTTTAATTCTATTGAAAATCAAATACCTTGATAATGAAAAAAGCGCTATGAAGACATACTAAAGATTTAAACATTAAAGAAGAACTGGCTTATAAACACCATTCTACAGAGGAAATTAAAATACTATGGACACGTCAAAAGACACAGTGGGCTGGAAAAAACAATAATGGAAGGCATGGTTCCTGGGCGATGCATCAGGGGCAAACCAAGAATAAGGAGGTTTCAAAAAATCAAGTGGACTTTGAATATGACGGCAGAAGAAGTGCGAGGTCTGGCCAGAGACATAGATTATTTCAGACGGGCTGTGGTGAATGCAACGTTCTGCAAAGTACATGCACAATTGCTGGCAAAAGTGATTATCTCTCCACACTATCTCTACACCTGTTTACGTGTTCTCTACTTGACTACCTACAAACCATTCTCATAAACCACCTTGTGGCCAGCGGCGGATATTCAGAGAAGGCAAAGGGGAGGACGTTTTCCCTAATGTTTTATCAGAATATAAACATAATTACATTCCAGCTCAGTTACTTATAATGTCTGTGTACAAGCAGTCACTGTATCCAGTCAGCCGTGATATAGCTCGAGTATTTCGACATGTTACTAATAGATAAGCTCCAATATCTTAAAATCAAACCTACTTCAACCGTACAAAGTTATCTAACGACCTTGCATTGTGTATAAAAACTATAGGTAAGCCATTTCAGAAGTTGCTTCCTCGTTGCTATGACAATGTCGAATTGATTAATCCGATTGTAACTTACATTCTCTTGATAGTAATGTATACAAGTTTTAAGCAAGACAGGAATAAAACATTAAAAATCGCTCCGTTATATCACTGCGCTGCGTTTTAATATTTAAAAAAAAATGTGAATTTATCTATAAATGATGCATCACAGCCTTCGTTTTTCAGAAACACCATAGATGCAACGAAGTAATAATAATTACGATAATTTATGGCAATAATTGACGGAACTGTTATACACAACGTCAATTGACGCATTCTTTTGTTGCAAATTATCAGGTTAAAGGTCAATCTAGGAGTTGGAACAGCGCAACGAAGCAAAGAGCGTGTGAGTTGCAGGAAAGAACCTTAGAATAGACGTAATAGATGATTCTAGATGATAGAGTTGGTTCTTTTTTAAACTGAATATTCCCTTTTCGCGACGAAACGTTGAAAGTAGAATTCGATCGCAGCAGGAACATTTAAATCTAAGTGGCACAATCAAATGGTTGTCGGGGGGTGGGGGGGGGGGGGGGACAACGAAGGAAAGTTTATCTTGCTTCAAGGGAAAAGGACTGACGAGTGAATTTTCTGTACAAGCAATAGCTTCATGTAAATATACGAGTAGTTTATGTCTTATCTATACATGTAAAGCGACCACTCATCACGTCCTGGCCTCCTCAAGTTTCGAACTCACCTTCCACCACAGCTCGGAGCTCCTCTAGTCTAGCTGGAAATACCACCCGACTGGGCTACCGATGTTCGAACAACCCTCGCTCGATTCCCGATGGAAGCAGTGTGAGTTGTACTCGTGGTTGGGAAAAGAAAAAAAAAAACCCGCGGTCGACCCTGTCGCTGGCAGAAATGGGTACCAGGGTATTTTACTCTGTGAAGGTGAGGGATGCTACCTCGCATCGTAAGTTTCGATGCTTCAAGCGTCCAGAAGTCTCCGAACACTTCTGGATAGGCGGCCGAGCACATAAGGGTGAAAACTCGCGTGCTAAGACGCCGATTCAAGCTTCGTATTTTACCCTTCCCTTTATTCTAGCAGTTTCCTACATATTATATGATCAAACATTTAGTAATTGTGTGCTTCCGATGCTGTAGATTAGCTTCATCTGTTTATTCTTTCGCCGTTTTTGCAACATCTCCATTATTAATTTTAGCTGACCGTGGTGATTCTCAACATATAGTGGTGCAACGGCCCTGCAAGGGAACACCAAACTGGGACTCGCAAAGATCAAACAATGGTTGAGTCATCAGGATATCTATACCCTTCATAAACCAATTCGTCGCAGATTTGAAAGGCGTCCCATTATAACGAGTGGCTCCCAACAGCAATATCAGGCAGACCTAATTGATTTGAGACATTTGAAAAAACACAACGATGGGTATTCCTATTTGGTTTCTTGCGTGGACGTTTTCAGTAAATTCGCGTGGTCTGAACCGATACGAACCAAAACGGGGAAATCCTTAGTGGAAGCCGTCAGTAAGATATTTCATCTTTCCAAACCACGCCGGCCTTAATATCTTCCTTCTGTGTAGTGAAAAAGTGAACGATGTTGTCAGCGAGGAATTTCTGAAATGTTCTGTTCTGAAACTCTGACCCCTTATCCGTTTGAAAACTCGCGGGTTTCCCATCGAGAAATATCTAATTTTAAAATATGTATAATGAGATTATTTTAAGACCCATTACGGGCATGTCTGAATAACAATCGGAGTTCATAATATAAACAATCTGAGGTATGCTGATGATACAGTCTGAATCGCTAAGAGTAAACATGAGTTGCAAGAAATGTTAGACATTATAGTGAATGCAAACATAAATAAAGGACTCAGCATTAATAGCAAAAAGACAAAAAGTAATGGTAACAACAAAGAAAAAGACATCTCCTCAATGCACAAGAAAGACAAGTGGATCAATATTAAAACAGGTAAATGAACTTAAGTATCTGGAAACATTGTTAACCTCAGATAGTAGATGTACAACAGAGGTGAGATGCAGAATGAGTCAAGCAAAAGTAGCTTTCCAAAAAAAAGTGGAAGATACTGTGCAATCTATTTTTTACAATAAAAACAAAAAAAAGAGTTCTTAAATGTTATGTAAAGCCAGTCTTAATATGTTGCTCGTAAACAAGGCAGGGCCGACCATTTAAGGGAAGAATCCCCCTGCAGAAAAGACAATCTGCTGCCTTGCAGGTAGATTGGGGACAACCAAAGGCTAAGGAAATCGAACCTGAATAAAATGTTGGCTGAAATCGGATGCACTGAACCACTAGCGCAGAACACAGTGCAACGTTTTAACGGGTGTTCAATCAGAGTGGATCTGACAGACTCTAATTGTGATGTTCTGTCTGTGGGGGCGATCAACACACTTAACCTGACAACTGACTTCATGTGAGAGTCTGGAATACTACTCTGATTGAGTCCTGATCGTAGATATATATATATATATATTGATGTGAATCATAGCCTATATGACAACAAATAAGAAAATCATTGGGTGCTGTAGAAATGTGGTTCTACAGAAGAATGTTGAGAATACCATGGACAGCTAAGAAGATTAATGAAAACTTTATAAAAGAGGCCAAAACAAAAAGAGAGCTAATTTTCAATATTAATTAACTCTTTCCGTACGGAAGCTTTTTATCAATGCAATGGGAGAGATTTCAAAGATAACATTTGTCATAGTTTTAAGAATCCATCTACTTGTTTATATTTATCTAACATATGACATATTATATATGAATTTTTAAATAATTGAACAAGGTATTATATTTCATCAATACCAAGATGACACAAGACATGTAATATATTTTGATGACAATTCTCGCTAATCAAACTGAGAGTTTTGCACTAGGCGTCGACACGTACGCGGCCTAATTCGGCATGGCGCACACTGCGTCGAAATGTGCGGAAAGAGTTAAGAAGAAAGAATCATCATTTTTTGGCCATGTAATGAGAAGGGAACAGCTGGTATATATTGTAACAACTGGGAAAGTTGAGGGAAGATATAGAGGGAAGCAAAGAGAAAGGATACCAGACAGCTTAAGAGAATGGCTTGGCAGAAAATCAACAACAGACACGATAAATAACTGTCGATATCGACAGTTGTGGAGAGACATGATCACCTACGCCAGCAGACTTGGTACTTGATGATGATGATTATTTTAGGCTGTTTGGAAAAAAATTATGTACATTTAGTAATGTTATTATAATATATAAACAAAGCAAATTTGAATCATCATCATCAGGTACCGTGTCTGCTGGCGTAGGTGATCATGTCTCTCCACAACTTTCGATCACGGCAGCTATTTATCATTTCTGTTTTTGACCTTCTGCCAAGCTATTCTCTTAAGCTGTCTGATATTTTTTTCTCATTGTTTCCCCAGTTGTTACAATATACTCCAGTTTTTCTCTTCTCATTACATGGCCAACAAATGATGATTATATCTTCCTAATATTGGAAATTAGTTCTCTTTTTGCTTTGATCTCTCTCAGAACATCTTCATTACTCTTCTTATCTGTCCATGGTACTCTCAACATTCTTCTGTAAAACCACATTTCTTCAGACTCCAGTGATTTTCTTGTCTGTTGTCCTATTGTCCGTGATTCGCTTCCATATGTTAAGACTGGCTATACGTAACATTTAAGAACTCTTTTTTTTCTTTCTTTGTCAAAAATGGATTGCATAGTATCTTCCTTATTTTTTGGAAAGCTGTTTTTGCCTGGACCATTCTTCATCTCACCTCTTTTGTACATCTTCCGTCTGAGGTTAACAGAGTTCCCAAATAATTAAATTCATTTACCTGTTTTAATATTGTTCCACTTGTCTTTATTTTGCACTGAGGTGATGTCTTTTTCTTTTTGTTACCATTACCTGTGTCTTTTTGCTATTAAGGCTGAGTCCTTTATTTTTGCTTTCTTTCACTATAATGTCCCACATTTCTTGTAACTCATTTTCACTCTTAGCGAGTAAGACTGTATTATCAGCATACCTTAAATTATTTATACATGTATTATGATCTCCAAATTTTTATTAAGGCATGTTTCTTATGGATCTTAAAATAATCTCACTATAAATGTTAAACAAATCTGATGACAGCACAGAACCTTGTCTAACACCCTGTTTTATTTGTTGAAACATTCCCAATTGATTTCCAGTTCTTATGGCCGCTGTTTGTTGCCAGTACATGTTCTTTATTATTCTTAGATCTTTGCTGTCTACGTTTATGCTTTCTAAAATTTTGATTATTTCTTGGTGCTTTACTTTGTCAAATGCCTTGGTGTAATCTATGAAACATAGGTATAGATCTCTTTTCACCTCTATGGCTCTTTCTACTAAAGATCTTACGATATAATTGGCATTGCTTGTTCCTTTATCTCTAACAAAACCACACTGTTCATCGCTAATTTCTGGACTGATTTTGTTTCGCACTCTTCGCATGATGATTCTTAGTAATATCTTAGTCATGTGACTCATAAAGCTTATTGTGCGATGATCATCGCATTCAATCGCACGTGATTTCTTTGGTGGGGCTATGAATATTGATTTGAGCATGCCGTCTGGTATATATCCGCTGTTGTAGATATCATTCAATATTTTTGTTATTATTTCTATTCCAAAATCACCCATGGCTTCAATCTCTTCTTTAGTTATATTATCTGGTCCAGGGGCTTTGCCTGCTTTCATATTGCGCAAGGCGTCTTCCACTTCTTCTCTGAGTATTTCTGGTCTTTCTCCATTATTCTTAATATTTACTTCCGTTCGTTCATCATTATAAAGATCTTTAATGTATTCTGTCCATCGTTCCCTTATGTTTTCTTGATCAATCAACAGTTCTCCTTCCTTTGATCTTAGACATCCAGCTTTGATTGCGTTTTTCTTCCTATTAATTCCTCAATTTGTTTGTATATAGCTTTAGCATCTCCTTTTTGTTGCATTTCAGTCTCTTTGCATCTCTCTTTTAGACATGCTTCTTTTGCTTCCTTGCATTTTACTACAATTTCTTTATTTAATCTCTTATACTCATCTTTATTTTCTTTATTTATTCTTCTTGTATCCATTAGTTGCAAAATGTCATCTGTAATATTTGAATATTCCGCTAAAATAAATAAGATATCTGTAGGGAAACATGTACTTGAACCATAGATTGAGTTCTGTTGTTGTACAATTGTAATTGCATTCAGACGTCAAGGAAATACATTGGTAGAAAAGTGGGGCTCTCACCACAACAAATGTGTTGTGAGAGTGAAATTAAACTATTGGTACTATTCATGTCAGATACACACACTGTGGAAGCCAACTGAGAGTATTACACAACAGGCACTTTTTGAAATCCCCGGAGAAAAAGACAAAGAGGAAGACCAAGCAATTCTTGGAGAAAAGAGAAGGAAGCAGAGATGAAGATGATGGGGAAGACATGGAACAATCTTAAAAGAATGGCAAGAAACAGAACGACTTGGAATGTGTTTGTTGTAGACCTATGCTCCACAGGGAGCTGAATGGTAGAAGATGTCAGACACCGTATCCTATTTAACTGATTGTTTAGCTATAGTTGATTTCCAAGAGTTTCCATTTTTTTGTCCTCGGGGAATTTTCTTAGAAAAAAATGTTTCATCAACAAATGTCTTAAACACTTTCTAATTTACGAATGGCTAGAGGTAACAAATCCAAAGTATTGGAGTGTAACATTGTAACAGCAATTTTAGTTACAAGTTCAATATAACCAGAAGTAATAACAAATATAGACTTGTGGAACATAATTGGAGGGTCAATGTGACCCGAAGTAATAATATGTTTGGTTACACATAAGATGAGATCAAAGCGAAACAAAACAATAGCGAATATGTTGAGTATTTAGACAAGTGGAAGCTGTTTTTCCATTCATGTTGATGATGACCAGGCAGGTATTGTATTTTACAATTTGTTGATTAGACCAACACGAGACCCGATTGTCTGTTGTAAAAAAAGGATATGTATGTTAGTGTTGGTTAATTCAATCAACACAAGACCCGAAGTGTCTGTTGTAAAAAAAAGGATATGTATGTTAGTGTTGGTTAATTCAATCAACACAAGACCCGAAGTGTCTGTTGTAAAAAAAAGGATATGTATGTTAGTGTTGGTTAATTCAATCAACACAAGACCCGAAGTGTCTGTTGTAAAAAAAGGATATGTATGTTAGTGTTGGTTAATTCAACCAACACAAGGCCCGAAGTGTCTGTTGTAAAAAAAAAGGATATGTATGTTAGTGTTGGTTAATTTAACCAACACAAGTCCCGAAGTGTCTGTTGTAAAAAAAAGGATATGTATGTTAATATTGGTTAATTCAACCAACACAAGGCCCGAAGTGTCTGTTGTAAAAAAAAGGATATGTATGTTAATGTTGGTTAATTCAACCAACACAAGGCATGAAGTGTCTGTTGTAAAAAAAAGGATATGTATGTTAATGTTGGTTAATTCAACCAACACAAGACCCGAAGTGTCTATTGTAAAAAAAGGATATGTATGTTAATGTTGGTTAATTCAACCAACACTAGCCCCGAAGTGTCTGTTAGTGTTGGTTACTTCAACCAACACTAGCCCCGAAGTGTCTGTTAGTGTTGACCTAACGAAAAATATGATTTTGTGTTGAAGATTCCACTTTTGTGTACAGAGATGATTTTAAAATGGCATCATTTTATAAATTTTTTTTTTCATGTCGATTGTTGTGCCATCAGAACTCTTATCTCACTAAACTTAACAATTATCAACAATGTGCAACCAAGAAATCAAAGCGGATTAGTGAAACATACCTTTTCTCACTTTTCAACGTGTGCCTGGTTTGTTCTTGATTTTCTCTTTTTGTTTATTCTACGACATAATTATTTGTAATTCACATGCACAAAGAGAGAGAGAGAAAGAGAGAGAGAGAGCGAGAGAGAGATCGTGATGCGCAACGTCAGCCTCGCTATCTTGAAAGTGACAGATGAAGAAATCAAAGTATCTTTATTTAAATCAAGTAGAAAACATACCTGGTGCTCTACCTTCATCAATATTTCAGAATAATGGCCGCGGTAACGTTACAGTTGTCCTTTATGGTCCCAATCATAAACAACGGAATGGAGCAGTTGAATGCAGTGATTTTAGAACATTAAGCCTAATGAGCTAGGTAACCAAAATCTTGCTAAAAGTTATACAAGGGAGAATTCAAAATAAAATTAATAATGAATTAGAAGAGCAGCAATTTGAATTTAGGAAAAACAGTGTGACTAAATAAGCCATATTCAGTATGAGGACATTAATATAAAAGTACACAGAAGTAAACAAACCATTGTATGCCTGCTTCATAGACTACATCAAAGCTTTTGATAGAATACATTATAAACAACTTATAGACTGCCTAAAAGAGATACATCTAGATGACACAGACATACGACTAATATGTAATCTATACTGGGAGCAAACAGCAATAATAAAATATAACAAAGAGAACTCTACACCCATTGATATAAAAAGAGGAGTAAGACAAGGATGCATCCTATCACCAAGCTTGTTCAATCTATACACTGAGCAAATCTTTAAAAACATCTCAGAGATGCCAGGGCTAAACATTAATGGAAAGATAATCAATAACCTGAGATATGCTGATGAACTGTACTACTAGCAGAAAATCATAAAGATCTATAACAATTACTTAATGAAATAAATATGACAAGCAAAAAATACGGATTAGATATGAGAATCACAAAGACTAAAACTATGATCATAAGCGAAGAAAATACTCAAAACCTACAAATAAATATCACAGTTAAAGGAAGAGACCAGGAGATAGTACAGAGCTACAACTACCTTGGATACACTAAAACCAGTGATGGAAAATGTAAAACTTAAATAAACAAAAGAATAGGAATGGCAAAAAGTAATTTTAATGCCATGAATATGTACTAACATCAAAACAAATAACACCAGGACTAAAACTAAAAATAGCAAAATGTTATATCTTTTCAACATTCCTGAATGGTGCAGAAACATGGACATTTGTCAAGAAAACAGAACAGAGAATTTGAGATTTTGAAATGTAGATTTATAGAAGAATAGGTAGAATTGGATGGAATGGAGAGAAAAGAAATGAAGAAGTTTTAAAACAACTAAAAATGAAAAAGAACTAATAAACACAATTCAAACAACACAAATGACATTTTTGGGGCATGTTAAAAGACACAACAGCCTACTAAAAGTAATCTTGGAAGGAAAAATACAAAGTAATAGAGGCAGAGGCAGGCCAAGACTAACATGGACTAGTAACATCAAAAGGTGGACAGGTCAGCCTATAACAACATATACATCAAAGCAAGATTCAGAGCAGAATGGCGCTCCATGGTAGCCAACCTTCGTTGCGGTAAATACACCCAGTGATGAAATAACTAACCCCCTTTATGTCCTATAAACATATTATTTAGGCCCCTTTCAATTTCTTTACCATGAATAGGCTCCTCATGTTTGCATAATAACATCCTTACATAATACGCATCTCTGCATCGGATCTCCAATTTTATTTTATTCATTATCTTATCCGTCGACAAACCATCTTCCAAACACCTCTCCCAGCGTGCACGACAACCGTATTTTTTGTTATTTTATCAATGACAAATCTCCTCTATTTGAAAGTCTAAACTGATTTTTATTTTCACCTTTCAGTTGGTTCGCCAGGCAAGCGTCACTTCTATAGAAGAGGAAAGCCAAGGCACTGTCCACGTAAGCCTTGAGCACAACTCGGAGACCGGCATTCTGACAGTAAACCTAATCCGCGCGCACAATCTGCTACCACGTGACCTCACATGTACAGCCAATCCCTACTGCCGGATTACAATACTTCCAGGTCAACGTACTTCCGCCCAGAGTCGAATTCATCGAAAGACCTTGAACCCAGAATTCGAGGAAGAGTTTATATTTGAGCTGCCCGCTGAAGAGGTCAAAACCTCAACCTTGGAAGTCTCCTTCTTCGAATATGAGCAATTTTCCAAGGACGAGTGTGTAGGCTATGTCCGAGTTCCTCTCATTGAGATGGATTTGAGCAAGAAAGTAGATATCTGGCGAACTATATCGGCATACGACAAGCCAAAAGATGTAAGTAGATGATCTCTCCCTCATTATCTCTCAAATCTTTCACATTATCATCATCAAGTACATGCCTGTTGGCGTAGGTGATCATGTCTCTCCACAACTTTCTATCTCGACTATTATTTATCATTTATGTTGTTGACCTTCTGCCAAGCCATTCTCTTAAGCTGTCTGGTATATTTTCTCTTTGCTTCCTCTATCTCTTCGTCCCTAAATTTTCCCAGTTTTCACAATATATTCAGCAGTACCCTCTCATTGCATGGGCATTAAATTACTGTTTATGTTAAAATTGGTGTGTGACACCAACGTGTAATGTTTACAGTAGAGTCCACATTGTTCTACAGCACAACACAACGTATTGTTTCTTCCCAATCTTGGAAATTAGCTCTTATTTTCCTTTGGCCCCTTTCAGAATGTTTTCATTACTCTTCTTACCTGTCTATGGTATTCTCAATATTCATCTATAAAACCACATTTCTACAGCCTCCAGTGATGTTATTGTCTGTTGTCCTATTGTCCATGATTCACATTCATATGTGTTTTTTACATCCATTTGTCTATTTTCATCCATTTATGATTTTAAAAAAAAATCTAATTAAGATTTCAGAAACAAGTTCTATTGTTTTAATCAATAAAATATTACTGGCCTTCATGTGGATACCAGGTGGCAAAAGGGGAAAAAACAGGGAAAACGAAATTCTTAGAAGAACAACTAAATAAACAAGACATCTCTTCCATGGTGTTAAGAGCACAACAGAACCTACAACACCAAGCAGTGAATAGTCAGTGAGTTCTGAATTGTGATCTATGTGTAATCTTCGGCTCGAGAGAGAGACTAACGTACAGGTAGGTCATTGACAACAAGAAGCTACGAAAACAGCATCAAATAAATGTAAACCCAAAACACACATTCTGAACATGATATGCTATACAACGAAACAAATAATACAAATATGTAAGGAATACGTAATCAAATTACTTAATTCTCTATCTACTTTTACTTGATTTGTTCATAATTAATGATTTTACTCTTCTCACAGCCTCTGCATTGTAAAAGAAAATAGCTTGTACAACTGCACCAGTTTCACAATCATTCATGTTATCGCCATTCCTTTTCAGCGATGTAACATTGCAATATGAACAATAAATTCAACGTTTATTTTTAGTATGCTATGGCTCCGTCATTTTGCCCCGTGTGTCAGCATTTACTGCGTCCAACTAATACTTGTCATGCGCTTCTTATTTGGAGTTTCATTTAGTTCTAAACAAGAGCTTTATAATGTTGAATCTTTCTAAAAGAAATCCTTTCTAACCAGTCAATTCTGGGGTTGAGGGCGGTGGGGGGGGGGAGGAGGGGGGGGGGGGGCGAACTTGTAGCATATAAGGAGAAGGATAATAAATAAATAAAATATTTATTATGATTGCAAAATTCCGCGAGACAAACAAAGGGCAATAGTATGTCGACAACTCTCGTAATATTCAAACAAACAAAAAACAACAACAGAAAAAAAAACAGAGAACAATAGACATCCCGAAATAGGATGGAATCTGTACTCCTCCACACACTTTCTTACCGTGAGAGACCTGCATTTCAGTACATTGCCAACTAAACAACCTAAAACTATTGCTATCACCTGTTATGTCTCCCATGCAGTGGGTCATCTTGTGACTAGTGCATTGGGTTACAGCGACAATTCGGGAACACATTTTTAAACAATTGACAGCTCTGCTTTCTATTAAACAAACATGGCCACACACAACTAAGCTGTAATACTTGCATTGTTCACGTAAAGGACGAAACAAAACTAAAAGCAGATTCCATTAGATTGAAGAAACAGTAATAATAAACAACTGAATATCTATTGTGCATGCAAGCTTCCGGGATTTTTTTTTTTTTTTTTTTTGCCAGCTGTTACATCTGACGAAGTCCCTAGAGACTAGGAACTCAATTTTGCGTGTTAATCCATTTTTCCCTGGCAGCCGTATGCACAGGGTCCCTCGCCGCACAGGTAGATAACTTCGACTTCGGAGGAGTACCGTGCCTACTGACGTAGGTGATCATGTCTCTCCACAATTTTCGATCTCGGCAGCTATTTATCATTTCTGTTGTTGACCTTCACTTCGGAGGTACTCATATTTTTGCTGTCGATGAGTAATTGACGTTTCAAGCCGGGTCTCGCTGCTGGTACCAGGGGTGGTTGCCGCAGAGAGAAATCATAAATAAAAATTCCAACCGGTGTAGCCGGGATTTGAACCCACAACCTCTCTATTGCGAGGCCGGCGTCTTGCCTCGAGACCATCCAGTCTCCCAGGTTCCGGGATGAGAGACAAACAAGCAAATTAATGGACAATGGTGTGTTAACAGCAGTCGGAAAAATGCACACATAAAAAACAACAGAAGGAAACTGGCTGGCTGGGTAGTCTAGAGATACGACGTTAGCCTCAGGACATGAAAGGCTCAAGTTCAAAGCCCACCAGAAGTGGTGGTGATTAAAAAAAAAATATGAAACATTAATCCGTTGTGTTCTTTGTGACGTCACCCTCCCCCTGATCTTTTGGGAAGTGAGATCCAATGACTAGTCCTCTCGAATAACGGCAATACAAACGAGATCCCGTGTGCACACACGCACGTTAAAGATCCATTTGTAGTTAAAATAAAAAAGAGTGGACCATAAATATGGTCGTTTCCCGGGCAAAATTATTAGCAGAAACCTACCCTACCCGTGGATCCCAGACCGTACTACGGAGTTTGTGCACGTGGACCAGGATTCTTCGTGGATTTTATCGGATCACCTATGGATTCGCCCGGTGTGCAGTGATATTGATCCTAACGAACAGAAAACAGAGAGAACTATAGACAGCCCAAACTAGGAACGATCATCTACTCCTTGACACTTTCCTTGAATTCTGTAAATTTACAATTCCTTATTTGTGTGTTGTATGCAGGTCATGTAGTTGTTTTTTTTTTTTTTAGTTTGATCGTTTAATGGTGTACCTGGTAACCAAAGTGTATTAATGTGTTTATTCATTTTCTTATTGTGGGATCTCAATATGAGCAGTCAACGATTGTGGTTCTCGGGTTTTTTTTGTTTGTTTTTTGTTAAGATGAGTCTAACACATCTAGTGGCCATCGAAATGAGATTTTACAGAAGAATTTCGGACACACAACTCATCATCATCATCAAGTACCGGGCTTGCTGGCGTAGGTGATCATGTCTCTCCACAACTTTCGATCTCGACAGTTCTTTATCATTTCTGTTGTTGACCTTCTGCCAAGCCATTCTCTTAAGCTGTCTGGTATCTTTTCTTTTTGCTTTCCTCTATCTCATTGTCCCTCAATTTTTCCAGTTGTTACAATATGTTCCAGTTGTTCTCTTTTCGTTCATCATCATCATCGTGTGCCCTCTCCGCAACGAAGGTTGGCTACCATTGATCGGCATTCTACTCTGTTTCTTGCTTTGGTGGTGCAGGCTGACATAGATTGACTTGTCCATCTTTTGATGTTACTTCTCGTTACATGGCCAAAAAATGATGATCGTTCCTTCCTTATATTGGAAATTAATATGTGTATATATATAATGTGCCATGTTTCACGAGCGAAGACTGTGTAATATTTATCACAACGTTTAATTATATTTTCACTCAAAAAGATTTCTTGTATGACTCTATTGACTCATTTGCAGCTAAAATAAGCAATGTTAGTAATGGAGCTAATTACGTTTTAAAATATCGTTCGAGCCTTAAGACACTCATATTTCCTTCCAATTTTTATCTCAATTTAATTTACTGTTATTTCTTTGGGGAAAGTGGGAGGGGATCGTTTCGTCAAGTAGAAAATAAAACTGCAGCAGGTCAAACAGGTTCGTGTTCGGATATCGATATGTCAAATATGATAATTATTTACCGAAGTGACAAGAGCTGAAGATTAAAAAAAAAATGTCATAATGTGAGAAGCAATTTGATGCGGTAATTTCAGTTCTTGAATTATATGTCAGGCCTATGTTATTGATCTTTATTTCTAAAATTCAATTTGCTGATGATTATACTAAGTTGAGGTTTGCGACTGTGTTGATAGTTATCATCATCATCATGTACCGGGCCTGCTTGCGTAGGTGATCATGTCTCTCCATAATTTTCGATCTCGCCAGATCGGGTAGTTTTATCTACTTTTGTATGCAGTAAACAGTACAACCTGTGGCTGCCCTGCTGCCTTGCAGGTAAGCTCGGGAGAGTAAAAGGCTAAGGGAGGGTACCCCGAAGTAAAACAACCCCACTGCCTTGTGGGTGAGACGCTTTAGTCAAAGACTAGCGGAGCCAACCGTAAACAAACCGACGGAAGGCAACAGACAACCACCATCGTAACTTCTTTGTACAATCATGAATCATTAATGTTGATAGTTATAACGGTGTTATTTCAAATACCGAGGTTTTCCAGAATGAAGGCATTACAAATATGCACACAGATGGACACTACTTGATGATATTGGTTGTAGTAAAAAGTAAAAAGTAAAGTACCGCCGTCACGCCAAGTGGTATATAGGGAATATGGTGTTAGTGACCATCAATTTTACAGACCTTCGGCACATGATTTTTGGGGTAATGTGGTCGGTATTACGCCCGTGCCACTTTACTTCCAAAAGAAAAAAATCCGGTACCCATTAAAGGCTGGGGGAAACGGAAGCCGTCGGTTGGTATCGAACCCTACCTCTTGTCCTTTGTAGCCCAGTTCACTTACCACCGAGCTATCGCAGCTCCCTTGGTTGTAGTAGGTATGTGCTATGCAAGTAGAAAATGAAATCACACACTCTGATATAAAGAAAGTCACCAAATTCAATATACGAGAATAGTACCGTCCTAATGATGCATACTCTCACGAGAATAGGACAAACTACTGTCAAGTTTAATTAATTATAGTTCGTTTCAAAACTCTTAATCCACAAACTTCTCATCATCGCCATCATCATCGGGTGCCGTCTCTGCAACGAAGGTTGGCTACCATAGATAGCCATTCCACTCTGTTTCTTTATTTGATGGTGCAGTTTGTCATAGATTGACATGTCCATCTTTTGATGTTACTCGTCCGTGTTATTCTTGGTCTGCCTCTGCCTCTTTTACCTTGTATTTTCCCTTCCAATATTACTTTTAGTAGGCTATTGTGTCTTTTAACATGCCCCAAAATTGTCATTTGTCTTGTTCTTATTGTGTTTAGTAGTTCTCTTTTTTATTTTTAGTTGTTTTAAAACTTCATCGTTTGTTTTCTTTTCTTTCCATCCGATTCTACCTATACTTCTATAAATCCACATTCCAAAGGCTTCAATTTTCTGTTCTTTTTTCTTGTCTAATGTCCATGTTTCTGCACCATCCAGGAATATTGAGAAGATGTAACATTGTGCTATTCTTATTTTCAGCTCAGCTGATATTTGTTTTGTTGTTAGTTTATTTTTAATGACATTAAAATTACTTTTTGCCATACCTATTCTTTTGTTTATTTCAATTTTACATTTTCCATCACTAGTTATAGTATGTTCCAGGTAGTTGTAACTCTGACTGTCTCCAGATGTATTCCTTCAACTGTGATATTCATTTGTATGGTCTTGAGAATTTTCTTTTCTACTACAAACTTCTAATATCTCGAAAAACACCTACATGGATTGTCATGAGTTTTTGCATGCAGTCATAGATTTTTCACGACTTTATGATTTTATCATTTGCAATCGCGAGTTTTTGAATGCGGTCATAGATTTTCTATGAATTTATGTTTTTATAAGTTTCAGTCGCACAAGGTACTGCAGTTTTCTTAAAGCAGCAAATTCCTTTGATCTGTGTCGGCACATTAATTGTTGTGTCCTTATAAATTAAAATTGACAGTAATTGAACAAATTGCCCATTTGTGATGAGTCATAGTTGTATCCTAAAAGAATACATTATTTCACTCCCCTGTACGATCAATCTCTTCGATGACTCGGGTGATTCTAAAAAGAACAAATCGTGTTTTCGAAAGGCAACATTCTGGCAATCACAATTATTTAGACTTCATCTGATAAATGATTTTCATTCAAAATCGGATGAGGGGGGGCCTTGGTAGCCTTGTTGGGAAAACCACCAGATTGGGGGGGGTCTCGATAGCCGTGTAGGGAAAACAACCTGACTGAGGGCCCTGGTAGCCTTGTTGGGAAAACCACCAGATGGGGGGGGGGAGGTCTCGATAGCCGTGTAGGGAAAACAACCTGACAGGGGGCCTTGGTAGCCTTGTTGGGAAAACCACCTGACTAGGGGCCTTGGTAGCCTTGTTCGTAAAACCACCTGACTGGGGGCATTGGTAGCCTTGTTGGCAAGACCACCTGACTGGGACCTTGGTAGCCTAGTTGGGAAGACCACCTGACTGGGCGCCTTGGTAGCCTTGTTGTGAAAATAACCTGACTGGGGGCCTTGGTAGCCTTGTTGGGAAGACCACCTGACTGGGGGCCTTGGTAGCCTTGTTGGGAAAAACCACCTGACTGGGGATCTTGGTAGCCTTGTTGGGAAAACCACCCGACTGGGGCCCTTGGTAGCCTTGTTGAGAAAACAACCCGATTGGGGGCCTTGGTAGCCTTGTTGGGAAAACCACCCGATTGGTGGCCTTGGTAGCCTTCTTGGGAAAACCACCTGACTGGGGGCCTTGGTAGCCTTGTTGGGAAAATCACCTGACTGGGTGCCTTGGTAGCCTTATTGGGAAGACCACCTGACTGGGGGCCTTGGTAGCCTTGTTGAGAAAACCACCTGACTGGGGGCCTTGGTAGCTTTGTTGGGAAAAAACCACCTGACTGGGGGCCTTGGTAGCCTTGTTGGGAAAACCACACGACCGGGGCCTTGGTAGCCTTGATGAGAAAACAACCTGACTGGGGATCTTGGTAGCCTTGTTGGGAAAACCACCCGACTGGGGCCCTTGGTAGCCTTGTTGAGAAAACAACCCGACTGGGGGCCTTGGTAGCCTTGTTGGGAAAACCACCCGATTGGTGGCTTTGGTAGCCGTCTTGTGAAAACCACCTGACTGGGGCCCTTTGTAGCCTTGTTGGGAACACCACCTGACTGGGGCCCATGGTATGCGTGTTGAGAAAACAACCCGTGTAGGGGCCTTGGTAGCCTTGTTGGGAAAACAACCCGACTGGGGGCCTTGGTAGCCTTGTTGGGAAAACCACCTGACTTGGGGTCTTGCTAGCCTTGTTGATAAAACAACTCGACTGGGGAACTTGTTAGCCTTGTTGGGAAAACCTCCTGACTGGGGTCCTTGGTAGCCTTTTTGAGAAATCAACCCGACTTTATAGCCTTGGTAGCCTTGTTGGGAAAACCACCTGACTGGGGGCCTTGGTAGCCTTGTTGGGAAAACCACACGACCGGGGGCCTTGGTAGCCTTGATGAGAAAACAACCTGACTGGGGATCTTGGTAGCCTTGTTGGGAAAACCACCCGACTGGGGCCCTTGGTAGCCTTGTTGAGAAAACAACCCGACTGGGGGCCTTGGTAGCCTTGTTGGGAAAACCACCCGATTGGTGGCTTTGGTAGCCTTCTTGTGAAAACCACCTGACTGGGGCCCTTTGTAGCCTTGTTGGGAACACCACCTGACTGGGGCCCATGGTATGCTTGTTGAGAAAACAACCCGTGTAGGGGCCTTGGTAGCCTTGTTGGGAAAACAACCCGACTGGGGGCCTTGGTAGCCTTGTTGGGAAAACCACCTGACTTGGGGTCTTGCTAGCCTTGTTGATAAAACAACTCGACTGGGGAACTTGTTAGCCTTGTTGGGAAAACCTCCTGACTGGGGTCCTTGGTAGCCTTTTTGAGAAATCAACCCGACTTTATAGCCTTGGTAGCCTTGTTGGGAAAACCACCTGCCTGGAGGCCTTGGTAGCCTTGTCGGGAAAACCACCTGACTGGGGGCCTTGGTAGCCTTGTTGTGAAAACCACACGACTGGAGGCATTGGTAGCCTTGTTGGGAACACCACCCGACTGGAGGCCTTGGTAGCCTTGTTGGGAACACCACCTGACTGGGGGCCTTGGTAGCCTTGTTGGGAACACCACCTGACTAGGGGCCTTGGTAGCCTTGTTGGGAACACCACCTGACTGGGGGCCTTGGTAGCCTTGTTGGGAAAACCATCCGGCTGGGGGGGGGGCCTCGGTAGCCTTGTGAAAACCACCCGACTGTGGGAGGGGATAGTCGGTAGCCTTGTTGGGAATACCACCCGACTGAGGGCCTGGGTAGCCTTGTTGGGAAAACAACCCGACTGGGCTACCGATGTTCGGACAACCCGTGATCTATTCATGTTGGAAGCAGTGTGAGTTGTACTCGTGGTTGAGAAAGTCTCCCATGGTCTTGACCAAATAGTCTCACCACTAGGCAGTGAGGTTGTTCTAGTGTTGCCAACAAATCACTTTACGATTGCAGTAAGTGTCCGTGGAACTGGGGATAAGATCAAATTATATGAGCAAATCTGCACAAAGGGCAAGAGGTAGGGTTTGATCACAACCGACGGCTTCCGGTTCACCCAGCCTTTAATGGGTACCGGATTTTTTTCTAGGAAACTAAAGCGGCACGGGCGTAATATCGACCACATTACTCCACAAATCATGTGCCGAAGGTCTGTAAAATGTATGGTCACTAACACCATATTCCCTATACTCCACTTGACGTGGAGTCAAGTATACTTTACTTACTTTTTACGTATCCTTATTTTAACATATCCTCTGTATGGTAATCAGAATATATTGCAGGAACACAATTGAAAAATTATGGCTTAACTTTCTTACCATATTAATCTTCGATGTTATTTTCTTCTGTCGCCTGTGTCTTGCTCTCATCAAATTAGTTATTATGTTTGTGCTGTATTCTCTCAAAAGTTTCGGTGCATGTATAAATTGCTTTGTTTACTACTATATATTTTATTTCTGTTAACATTATCATGCAGAGATGGCTATATATTAAAATAAACTATAGACGGCTGACTTAATTTTACCCACAATCGCCCCTACTCACAAAGCTAAAAACGTCACAGACTTTGAGTGAGACCTTCCAGCCCCTGGACCTTATCAATAATATTGATGGCTGTGTACCCTCAACATTATAGACGTCTTATTTACATCACTTCCCCTTCCCCCTCCTTTCTTTCTCTCTCTCTCTCTCTCCCTCTCTCTCTTTCGTTCTCTCTCACGCCTCTATAAAATATTCACCTCAAATCTCCCTTCAACGATTTAATTTCTTAAGTTATCCATCATCTTAGCGTAGATCAGATCGATAGATCTCCCCCTTATAATCGATCAATACAAAGATAGATTAATTATTCAAGTAAAATATGTAAAATTGTACTCTGGGCATATGGCAATAGCTAGAAAGCATGTTTGTTTGTTGCTACAGGGAAGGGGTAAAACGGCAGGAGTTGCTGCAAAGCCGATGATAGGAATGACAGTTTTTATAAGTGGGGAAAAAATGCTGTTACCGTGCCCGTGTTTTTCCTATTTTTGTTTTAAATGTTCATTTATAATCTCGTTACCAAGGCACACAATGATAATAACAACAGCAATCATTGTGATAGGAATAATAACAACAGTTATAACTTCAATAATTGTGATAGGAATAATAACAACAGTTATAACCTCAATAATTATGATACGAATAATAACAACAGTTATAACTTCAATAATTATGATAGGAATAATAACAACAGTTATAACTTCAATAATTATGATAGGAATAATAACAACAGTTATAACTTCAATAATTATGATAGGAATAATAACAGTTATAACTTCAATAATTATGATAGGAATAATAACAGTTATAACTTCAATCAATATGATAGGAATAATAACAACAGTTATAACAACAGTAATTATGATAGGAATAATAACAACAGTAATTATGATAGGAATTGTTTTTTTGTTTGCTTCGTGTTCGCCAGCTTTCACCTCTGGTGAAGTCCCTAGAGACTAGGAATTGGATTTTGCGTGTTGATCCATCCTTCCCTGGCAGCCGTGTGCCCTTGCCGCAGAGGCAGGTAACTCCGACTTGGGAGGTACTCATATTTTTTTTTCCGCCGAGTAAATTTTGAGTAATTGACGTTTCAAGCCGGGCTTAGCTGCTGAGACCAGGAGTGGTTGCTGCAGAGAGAAATCCCAAATAAAATTCCCAAATGGTGCAGGCGAGATTTGAACTCACAACCTCTCAGTCTCGAGACCAACCAGTTCACATGATAGGAATAAAAACAACGATAATTATTATAGGAATAATAACAGCTGTAATATCATCAATAATTATTATATGAATAATAACAGCAGTAATAACAGCAATAATTATGATTGGAAAAATAACAGCAACAATTATTATATGAATAATAGCAGCAATAATAACAACAATAATTATGATAGAAATTGTAGTAGCAATAGTAGTAGCAATAGTAGTAGCAATAACAGTAGCAATAATAACAGCAATAATTATGATTGGAATAGTAGTAGCAATAATAACAGCAATAATTATGATAGGAATAGTAGCAGCAATAATAACAGCAATAATTATGATAGGAATAGTAGCAGCAATAATAACAGTAATAATTATGATAGGAATAGTAGCAGCAATAATAACAGCAATAATTATTATAGCAACACCAACAGCAGTAATGACAGCAATTATTATATACGGCCCTTTTCGTCTTGTCAGACGGTCTAGTGGAGGCTATTGTGTATTTTTGTGAGGTTTTGATTTTGTCGAACAGTTTTTCTCAGGGCTAATTCTACCAATGTTTAACAAACACACACGGCCACAGAATGAACAAGTCAGGCCCACTGATCCACAGGGTTTTCCATCCTTTTTCATGAGTCCTTTCTCTTCTAAGATTTGCCTTAGCACTAAGTATGATTATTATGATTATTAGCAATTATTATGATTGGCATAATAACAGCAATAATTATTATAGGAATAATAGCAGCAGTAATAACAGAAATAATTATTATAGGAATAATAACAGCAGTAATAACAGCAATAATAATAATGCAGTATTTCTACTCGGTCTCTCATAACAAAATAATACACATAATCGTTCTCTTATGTCTGCGAAAAAAACCTCAGCGGGAATGGAACTCAAAGACTTGCCTAGAAATATAATCATCGTATTGAGACACGCAGGTCAATAAGCCACATATCGTTGATTTATATCAAAGAACCGATATCAAATGTTCAGAGCGTATGAAAAAAAAAATCCGATATCAGTTTATTCAAAATGAATAGACTGCAAGGCGAGTAAATATGTATCAACTGGTTGGTTGTATTTGGTTTGAGAACTGCTGAAATAAAGGATAGATTTACTTATTAATAATTTAAACCTCTTTAACAAACAGGCACCATTGGCCACCGGGTCAGAATGAATCCTTATAAATCACCATCAAGGGCGTTCTTCTCGAGAATGCATGGAAAAAGACCAAGAGGAAGACCCAGAAGAAATTGGATAGATGAAATGACACAGACAAGTAACAACAAAGGAAAATCACTAATTCAGACAGTTCGAGCAGCTCAAGAACAACAAATGATATAAACCACGACACCTTTTAGGTATCAGTGAAAAGAGAAAAGTAGAAGATGAATAGATGCAGTGACAGAGACATGCAACAACAAAGGAAAATCGCTAATTCAGACAGTTCGAGCAGCTCAAGAACAACAAATGATATAACCACGACACCTTTTATGTATCAGTGAAAAGAGAAAAGCAGAAGAACAAACAGTACGTTTAAATTAATTATATCAGCCACACAAAAAAACATAATCAGTTATGTTATCAGTTTGCATGTTATAATTAGATTCGTATAATTAAATACCGGATATATTTAGTAGTAAGAGCACACACACTGGAATTCCTGAATTACGTGTGTAACCTGTGCGATATCCAAATGAGGGTTCGAGTTGTGCTCATGTTACACGATGTGCATTATTACCCGTATTACTCCATATTAATCAAGATAGCACACCCCGTTTGTTTATTATGTTTGTATTATATTTTTTAAAGAGGTGAGATGCAAAATTGTTCAGGCAAAAGCAGCTTTCCAAAAAATGAGGAAGAAACTATGAAATTCATTTTTGACAATAGAAACAAGAAAAAAAGAGTTCTTAAATGTTATATAGAGCCAGTCTTAACATATGGATTTGGATCATGGACAATTGGACAACAGACAAGAAAATCACTGGTGTCTGGAAATGTGGTTTTACAGAAGAATGTTATGTAGAGAATTCCATGAGAATAAAATAGACAGCTAAGAAGAGTAATGAAAATGTTCTCTTGTTGTTGTTGTTGTTGTTGTTGTTTTTGTTGCGTTCGCCATCTTTCAATTCTGACGAAGTCCCTAGAGACTATGAACTGAGTTTTGCGTGTTAATCCATTTTTCCCTGGCAGTCGCGTGCACAGGGGTCCCTCGCCGCACAGTCAGATAACTCCGACTGAGTTACTCATGTTATTGTCCGTCGATGAGTAACTGACGTTTAAAGCCGGGCCTCGCTGCTGAGACCAGGGGTGGTTGTCGCAGAGTGAAATCATAAATAAAAATCCCAACCGGTGGAGCCGAGATTTGAACCCACAACCTCGCTGTCCCGAGGCCGGCGTCTTGCGTCGAGACCAACCAGTCCCCCATGGACTTGGATCATGAGGAAACTGCAACAAGGAACACTTTTCATGCATAGTCTGCAATGGATCCTGCCGCCTATCCACCATTTACCAGAAGTTCACGTAATCCCGAAAGTGATGATCGTCATATTTCTTTAAAAATTTATAGCGCTTGATGATGTTAGGCCATCGTTGTTGACTCCAATTTTAAACATATAAACACACAGTTAGTCGTCAGATTATCCCCGTCGCACATCAAACAACAGATCGTAAGATTAGCGTACGGCCGGTCTTGGGATTTACGATGAGCCATTACGATGACGTAGCACACATAACAATGCAAGCACAGCAATGACGCGCCCTTTAGAGTCTTGATTACTCTAGTGAATGTAGCCTACGACGAACAGAACACGGTGCAAATTCCCTAAAGAGATAAAACTGCTGCTGGCGAAGCATTTCACATTTAATGAGAACATATAAATAACTTGCGTCAAGCAAATCCAACAACGGTCATGAACAGCACCAATGTGACGTAAAGCGCAGAACAAGCATAGATGATGGAAGGTCGCATTCACAACACTTGATTTGTCGAAAATGAAATATTGCCGGCGTATGTCATTGTTTTATCAGCGCAGATGTAATAAGTAGATCATTATCTTGATTTTAACGCATAGGAGTGCAATTTAGAACCGAAATTAATAAGACATCGATTGCACGTTCAGCAGCGATCGCGAAAACGTGGACTAGATCCGCCATCTTAGAAACGGAAGTCCGAAAATGTTCTGAAAGAGGTCAAAGCAAAAAGAGAACTAATTTCCAATATTAGGAAGAAACAATCATCATTTTTTTGGGATATGTAGTCAGAAGAGAAGAGCTGGAATATATTGTAACAACTGGGGAAATGTAGGGACGAAGAGATAGAGGGAAGCAAAGAGAAAAAAATACCAGACAGCTTAAGAGAATGGCTTGGCAGAAGGTCAACAACGGAAATGATAAATAACTGTCGAGATCGAAAGTTCTGGAGAGACATGATCACCTACGCCAGCAGCCCGGTACTTGATGATGTTGATGATTATGTTTTGTGTTGGGAAGATAATATTTCCCCGCTTTCAACAGGAGAATTGATGTGCTGTCTTCAAAGACATCGATAGATTGAGACATGATTGTAGATAAGAGGAGAAATGAAGATGGGACAGACACGTTCACAGAAGTGGTGTAGAGGTTAGCGTGCTTGTTTTGGTTATAAAAGGATTGTGGTTCAATTCTAGCTTAAAGCTCTCCAGGCTTGATAATGTTATTTTAACATTGCTAGTTAAGTTGGAGAGAGTATTCATCATCATCATCATGTGCCATACAGGTTGGCGTAGGCGATCATGTCCTTCTACAATCTTATATCTACAGTGCATCGTATCAGTTCTGTTGTTGACTGTTTTCCATGCCATGACACCAAGCTATCCAGTATTTTCTCTCTTTGTCGTCCGCGATCTCTCTTTCCTTTTATTTTGCCAGTTGTAACCAAGTATTCCAGTTTTCCTCTTCTCATGATGTGTCCGAAAAATGTTGATTGTTTCTTTCTGATGCCTTTTAGGATCTCCCTTTTTCGTTGACCTCTTTGAGAACTTACTCGTTATTCTTTCTAGCTGGGAGAGAGTAACTGCAAGAAAATAAAGCTGTAAATGTCATCAAGAGTTGTAATATGTTACAATGTAATGTTGTACATGCCTAAGACTTTATGTTCGTTAGTAAGTTGGATAGTTAGTTAGTTGGTTGGTTAGCTCGTTAGTTTATTACTTAGTTCTTTAGTTAGTTAGTTGGTTGGTTAGCTCGTTAGTTTATTACTTAGTCCTTTAGTTAGTTAGTTGGTTGGTTAGCTCGTTAGTTTATTACTTAGTTCTTTAGTTAGTTATTTGGTTGGTTAGTTCGTTAGTTTATTACTTGTTTAGTTAGTTGGTTGGTCAGCTCGTTAGTTTATTACTTAGTTCTTTAGTTAGTTAGTTGGTTGGTTAGTTCGTTAGTTTATTACTTAGTTCTTTAGATAGTTAGTTGGTTGGTTAGCTCGTTAGTTTATTACTTAGTCCTTTAGTTAGTTAGTTGGTTGGTTAGCTCGTTAGTTTATTACTTAGTTCTTTAGTTAGTTATTTGGTTGGTTAGTTCGTTAGTTTATTACTTAGTTCTTTAGTTAGTTAGTTGGTTGGTTAGCTCGTTAGTTTATTACTTAGTCCTTTAGTTAGTTAG
Organism: Megaustenia siamemsis; assembly: GCA_032433765.1. NCBI lineage: Eukaryota > Metazoa > Mollusca > Gastropoda > Stylommatophora > Ariophantidae > Megaustenia > Megaustenia siamemsis. The sequence continues at coordinate 27,431,301 of JAVIAB010000059.1, forward strand.
TTGGTTGGTTAGCTCGTTAGTTTATTACTTAGTTCTTTAGTTAGTTATTTGGTTGGTTAGTTCGTTAGTTTATTACTTGTTTAGTTAGTTGGTTGGTCAGCTCGTTAGTTTATTACTTAGTTCTTTAGTTAGTTAGTTGGTTGGTTAGCTCGTTAGTTTATTACTTAGTTCTTTAGTTAGTTAGTTGGTTGGTTAGCTCGTTAGTTTATTACTTAGTCGTTTAGTTAGTTAGTTGGTTGGTTAGCTCGTAGGTTTATTACTTAGTTCTTTAGTTAGTTATTTGGTTGGTTAGTTCGTTAGTTTATTACTTAGTTCTTTAGTTAGTTAGTTGGTTGGTTAGCTCGTTAGTTTATTACTTAGTCCTTTAGTTAGTTAGTTGGTTGGTTAGCTCGTTAGTTTATTACTTAGTTCTTTAGTTAGTTATTTGGTTGGTTAGTTCGTTAGTTTATTACTTGTTTAGTTAGTTGGTTGCTCAGCTCGTTAGTTTATTACTTAGTTCTTTAGTTAGTTAGTTGGTTGGTTAGCTCGTTAGTTTATTACTTAGTTCTTTAGTTAGTTAGTTGGTTGGTTAGCTCGTTAGTTTATTACTTAGTCCTTTAGTTAGTTAGTTGGTTGGTTAGCTCGTTAGTTTATTACTTAGTTCTTTAGTTAGTTATTTGGTTGGTTAGTTCGTTAGTTTATTACTTAGTTCTTTTGTTAGTTAGTTGGTTGGTTAGCTCGTTAGTTTTTTACTTAGTCCTTTAGTTAGTTGGTTGGTTAGCTCGTTAGTTTATTACTTAGTTCTTTAGTTAGTTATTTGGTTGGTTAGTTCGTTACTTTATTACTTGTTTAGTTAGTTGGTTGGTCAGCTTGTTAGTTTGTTACTTAGTTCTTTAGTTAGTTAGTTGGTTGGTCAGCTTGTTAGTTTGTTACTTAGTTCTTTAGTTAGTTATTTGGTTGGTTAGTTCGTTAGTTTATTACTTGTTTAGTTAGTTGGTTGGTCAGCTTGTTAGTTTATTACTTAGTTCTTTAGTTAGTTATTTGGTTGGTTAGTTCGTTAGTTTATTACTTGTTTAGTTAGTTGGTTGGTCAGCTTGTTAGTTTGTTACTTAGTTCTTTAGTTAGTTAGTTGGTTGGTCAGCTTGTTAGTTTGTTACTTAGTTCTTTAGTTAGTTATTTGGTTGGTTAGTTCGTTAGTTTATTACTTGTTTAGTTAGTTGGTTGGTCAGCTTGTTAGTTTATTACTTAGTTCTTTAGTTAGTTTTTTGGTTGGTTAGCTCGTTAGTTTATTACTTAGTTCTTTAGTTAGATATTTGGTTGGTTAGTTCGTTAGTTAATTACTTGTTTAGTTAGTTGGTTGGTCAGCTTGTTAGTTTGTTACTTAGTTGGTTAGTTAGTTAGTTGGTTGGCTTGTTAATTAGTTTGATACTTATTTGCTTAGTTAATTAGTTGGTTGGGTAGCTTGTTAGTTTGTTACTTAGTTGGTTAATTAGTTAGTAGATTAGTTGGTTGGTTTGATCATTTGCTTGTTACTTAGATGGTTAGTTAATTATTTGGTTTGTTAGATAGTTGGTATATTTCTTAGGTGGTTAGTTAATTATTTGGTTGGTTAGCTAGTTAGTTTGTTTTTAGTTAATTTTTTGGTTGGTTAGCTAGTTAGTTTGTTTTTAGTTAATTATTTGGTTGGTTAGCTAGTTAGTTTGTTTCTTAGTTGGTTAGTTAGTTGATTGGTTAGCTAGTTAGTTAGTTTCTTAGTTGGTTAGTTAGTTGGTTGGTTAACTCGTTAGGTTGTTTCTTAGTTGGTTAGTTAGTTAGTTGTTTTGGTTAGCTCTTTAGTTCGTTACTTAGTTGGTAAGTTAGTTAGTTGGTAGCATAGTTAGTTGGTTGGTTATTTGGTTAATTAGCTACTTGGTTGGTTGGTTAGTGGTTAGGTAGTTAGTTATTTTATTTCGTTAGTTGGTTGGTGTATTGATGTGTTACTTGATTAGTTGGTTGGTGTATTGATGTTTTACTTCATTAGTTGATTGGTGTATTGATGTGTTACTTGATTAGTTGGTTGGTGTATTGATGTGTTATTTGATTAGTTGTTTGGTGTATTGATGTTTTACTTCATTAGTTGGTTGGTGTATTGATGTGTTACTTGATTAATTTGTTGGTGTATTGATGTTTTACTTCATTAGTTGGTTGGTTTATTGATGTTTTACTTCATTAGTTGGTTGGTGTATTGATGTATTACTTGATTAGTTGTTGGTGTATTGATGTTTTACTTCATTAGTTGGTTGGTGTATGGATGTTTTACTTGATTAGTTGGTTGGTGTATTGATGTTTTAGTTCATTAGTTTTTTGGTGTATTGATGTGTTACTTGACTAGTTGGTTGGTGTATTGATATGCTACTTTATTAGTTGGTTGGTGTATTGATGTTCTACTTGATTAGTTGGTTGGTGTATTGATGTGTTATTTGATTAGTTGTTTGGTGTATTGATGTTTTACTTCATTAGTTGGTTGGTGTATTGATGTGTTACTTGATTAATTGGTTGGTGTATTGATGTTTTACTTCATTAGTTGGTTGGTTTATTGATGTTTTACTTCATTAGTTGGTTGATGTATTGATGTATTACTTGATTAGTTGTTGGTGTATTGATGTTTTACTTCATTAGTTGGTTGGTGTATTGATGTTTTACTTGATTAGTTGGTTGGTGTATTGATGTTTCACTTCATTAGTTTGTTGGTGTATTGATGTGCTACTTTATTAGTTGGTTGGTGTATTGATGTGCTACTTGATTAGTTGGTTGGTGTATTGATGTGCTACTTTATTAGTTGGTTGGTGTATTGATGTTCTACTTGATTAGTTGGTTAGTGTATTGATGTGCTACTTTATTAGTTGGTTGGTTTATTGATGTGCTACTTGATTAGTTGGTTATTGTATTGATGTGCTACTTTATTAGTTGGTTGGTGTATTGATGTGCTACTTGATTAGTTGGTTGGTGTATTGATGTGTTACTTGATTAGTTGTTTGGTTTATTGATGTGTTACTTGATTAGTTGGTTGGTGTATTGATGTGTTACTTGATTAGTTGGTTGGTTTATTGATGTGTTACTTGATTATTTGGTTGGTGTATTGATGTGCTACTTTATTAGTTGGTTGGTGTATTGATGTGCTACTTGATTAGTTGGTTGGTGTATTGATGTGTTACTTGATTAGTTGGTTGGTGTATTGATGTGCTATTTTATTAGTTGGTTGGTGTATTGATGTGTTACTTGATTAGTTGGTTGGTGTATTGATGTGTTACTTGATTAATTGGTTGGTGTATTGATGTGTTACTTGATTAGTTGGTTAGTGTATTGATGTGCTACTTGATTAGTTGGTTGGTGCATTGATGTGTTCCTTGATTAGTTGGTTGGTGTATTGATGTGCTACTTGATTAGTTGGTTGGTGTATTGATGTGTTACTTGATTAGTTGGTTGGTGTATTGATGTGTTACTTGATTAGTTGGTTGGTGTATTGATGTGTTACTTGATTAGTTGGTTGGTGTATTGATGTGTTACTTGATTAGTTGGTTGGTGTATTGATGGGCTACTTGATTAGTTGGTTGGTGTAGTGATGTGTTACTTGATTAGTTGGTGTATTGATGTGTTACTTGATTAGTTGCTTGGTGTATTGATGTGTTGCTTAATTAGTTGGTTGGTGTATTGATGTGTTACTTGATTAGTTGGTGTATTGATGTGTTACTTGATTAGTTGGTTGGTGTATTGATGTGTTACTTGATTAGTTGATTGGTGTATTGATGTGCCACTTGATTAGTTGGTTAGTGTATTGATGCGTTACTTGATTAGTTGGTTGGTGTATTGATGTGCTACTTGATTAGTTGGTTAGTGTATTGATGTGCTAATTGATTAGTTGGTTGGTGTATTGATGTGCCACTTGATTAGTTGGTTAGTGTATTGATGTGCTAATTGATTAGTTGGTTGGTGTATTGATGTGCTACTTGATTAGTTGGTTGGTTTATTGATGTGTTACTTGATTAGTTGGTTAGTGTATTGATGTGCTACTTTTTTAGTTGGTTAGTGTGTTGATGTGTTACTTGATTAGTTGGTTAGTGTATTGATGTGTTACTTTTTTAGTTGGTTAGTGTATTGATGAGCTACTTGATTAGTTGGTTAGTGTGTTGATGTGTTACTTGATTAGTTTATTAGTTAGTTACTTGATTCCTTAGTTTGTTAGCTAGTGCGTTAGTTGCTTAGTTAATTATTTAGCAAGTCAGTTAGTTGTTGTTGGGTTATTCGAAGCATCATATTTAATATAAACCAGTCAACTTTAGAAATGCTCGGACCGTCTCCTCAATGTATCCTACATCAAGCAGGGAAAACCCCAGGTCTGTGTGATTTCCCAGTATTTCCGCACAGCGCTCTAGTGTGGCAACACCCCTTAAGTGTCTGTGTAGTCTAATGAACGTTGAAGATTCCTCTTCTACCTTTCAGCTCTATGATGAGTATAGGTCTTCGACAAACACTTTTCAAGTCGTTCTGTTTCTTGCCATTCTTTTAAGATCATTCTATGTCTTCCTCATCATCTTCATTTCTGCTTCTATCTGTATTTTCCAAGAATTCCTTGGTCTTCCTCGTTGTCTTTTTCCCTGAGGATTCCAAAAAAGAGCATGTTGTGCAATGCTCTCACTTGGCTTCCGCAGTGTGTGTCCTATCCAGCGCCATCGTCTTCGCTGTATCTCTTTATCCACTGGTATTTGACTGGTACATATCCCATGATTCTATGTTAGTGATTTTGTCCTGCCATTTCCATCCTTTTATTTTGCGCAAGCATCCATTAATGAAAGTCTGTATCTTCAAGATTGTCATTTTTGTTGCTTTCCATGTTTCACAGCCATATAATAAGACTGACTTAACATTGGTTTAACATTTTTATTTTTGTATTTAACCTAATTTCGTTGTAATTCCATATGTTTCCCAGTGCAACAAAAACTCATCCTGCCTTTGATATCCTTATTTTGGTATCATTTTCTGTTCCTCCCTCTTTATCTATATTACTACCCAGATATATGTAAGATTGTACGTTGAACATTCGTTGATTGAATAATTCACCCGCCTAGCCTCCCTGAGAGTATGTAGCATGTCATCCGGTCCATTTCTTCTGCACCCTTTACAACAGCCATGCTAGCAAGCTTGCCTATCTCTCGTTCATCGTTGGGATTGTTATTTATGATTTCTCTCTGTGGCAACCACCCCTGGTCTCAGCAGCGAGGCCCAGCTTGAAACGTCAATTACTCATGGACGGAAAAAAATATGAGTACCTCCGAAGACGGAGTTATCTGCCTGTACGGCGAGGAACCCCTGTGCACACGGCTGCCAGGGAAAAATGGATTAACACGCAAATTTCAGTTCCTAGTCTCTGTGGACTTCGTCAGAGTTGAAAGCTGGCGAACGCAACAACAACATATCCAGCCTGTTCGGAGCAAGCGAGGTGGTGGAGAGAAAGGGGAAGGGAGACATAGGCATCAATAAAATACTTTAAAAAATAAGCGAAAACTGCTTTGATTAATGTAAATAATATAATGGAAAGACGATTAGAGGCCACAGAGATGGAATTTCTCAGAAGAATGTTGAAAGTTCCCTGGACAGCTAAAGAGACCAATGAGGAAATTCTTAAAGAGGTTAACACAAAAAGGGAGCTAATAAAATACATCAAAAAGAAACAATCAACATTTTTCGGGCACATCATGAGAAAAGGAAAGTTGGAATACTTGGTTATAACTAGTAAAATAAAAAGAAAGAGAGATCGCGGACGACAAAGAAATAAAAAAAAAAAAACTGGATAGCTTGGTGTCATGGCATGGAAAACAGTCGACAACAGAACTGATACGATGCACTGTAGATAGAAGATTGTGGAATTACATGATCGCCTACGCCAACCGGTATGGCACATGATGATGATGAAATAATATTTTTGAGATCAGTGGAGTACAAAACAGAACATGAGTAAGAATGCAGAAGACAGGCCTGCCTTCATTTCTCTCGTGTGGTTGTCCAGCGTCTTTGACATTATTATACTGTTGGAATAAGTGAAGCAGTAACGAGGGAGTTACGGTGATGTTGATCGCCAAGTCAAGCGCAAGACACTCGATCACTGAATAAACTCACTCATCCTGAAGAAGTCGCTTAAAAAGTCAACATTCAATACAACGTCATTCATCTCGACAGCGAAACAATTATGTGTCCTCATTTGTGACCTTTTGGTGCTCGAATTATAGTTATCAACCGCATCTATTCTCACAACGTAGAGTAGAACAGCACAGACAGAGTGGTCATCATCAATACCAAATGACAGATAAACAACATGGGTCGGAAAGCACAGAGAGGGAAAAAAAGAACAAATTAGAGCAAATGAAATATCCATAGATCTATCGATACAGATTATCATCATCATGTGTCACATTGGGTGCCGCGAAAGCTTAGTGGTTAGTGAACTGGACTACAAAGGACAAGAGGTAGGGTTCGATCCCAATCGATGGCTTCCGGGTTCACCCAGCCTTAAATGGGTACCGGATTTTTTTCTGGGAAAATAAAGCGGCACGGGCGTAATACCGACCATATTACCCCAAAAAATCATGTGCTGAAGATCTGTTAAATTTATGGTCACTAACACCGTGTTTACTATACGCCACTTGGCGTGACGGGGTCTCATCACTTTTTTTTCTTTCATGTGTCATATAGGGTGGCTTAGGCGATCATGTCTTTTCACAATTCTCTGCCCTCAGTGCATCGTATCAATTCTGTTGTTGACTATTTACCGTGCCACAGCACCATGTTATGTAGTATCTTCTCTCTTTGTTGTTCTGGATATCTTTTTATCAATGTATTTTGCCAATTGCAATCAAGCATTCCAACATTCCTTTTTTCTTGATGCACCCGAGAAATGTTGATTTCTTTCTGATATTTTTAGGAGCTCTCTCTCTCTCTCTCTCTCTCTCTCTCTCTTTCTCTCTCTTTCTTTCTTTTTGCGTTGGCCTCTGAGAATGTCCCTGTTGATTTGAGAGTTGTTCAGTGAGCTACCAACAACGATACAAATAGACAGATTTTAATATGAGTCGGAAAGCACAGAGAACGAAAGAACAACTGAGAAAATTAAATAGTCGGAATTTAATACTCATCTCATGTGATTTGCTTTTGAATTAATAATTATATTGTCGAAAAAAATACCAAGAAAGGAACATTTCAATAGAAAGAACAAAGACTAAAGGCACACATTGAGTAATCTGAGTTTGTTTAAGAATCCTGAGTATGATTGAGTCACTTGAGTATGATTGAGTTACCTGAGTATGATTGAGTCACTTGAGTATGATTAAGTTACCTGAGTATGATTGACTTACCTGAGTATGATTGAGTCACTTGAGTATGATTGAGTTACCTGAGTATGATTGAGTCACCTGAGTATGATTGAGTTACTTGAGTATGATTGAGTTACTTGAGTATGATTGAGTCAATTGAGTATGATTGAGTCAATTGAGTATGATTGAGTTACCTGAGTATGATTGAGTCACTTGAGTATGATTGAGTTACCTCAATTTGATTGAGTCACTTGAGTATGATATAGTTACCTGAGTATGATTAAGTCACATGAGTATGATTGAGTCACCTGAGTATGATTGAGCCATCTGAGTATGATTGAAATACTTAGGTATGATTGAGTCACCTGAGTATGATTGAGTCACCTTAGCATGATTGAGTCACCTAGGTATGATTGAGTAACCTGAGTATGATTGAGTCACCTGAGTATGATTGAGTTACCTGAGTATGATTGAGTCACCTGAGCATGATTGAGTTACCTGAGTATGATTGAGTCACCTGAGTATGATTGAGTCACCTAGGTATGATTGAGGCACTTGAGTATCATTGAGTCATCTGAGCATGATTGAGTCACCTAGGTATGATTGAGTAACCTGAGTATGATTGAGTCACCTGAGTATGATTGAGTCACTTGAGTATGATTGAGTCACCTGAGTAAGAATGGGTCCCCTGAGTATGATTGAGTCACCTGAGTAAGAATGGGTCCCCTGAGTATGATTAAGTCACCTGAGTATGATTAAGTCACCTGAGTATGATTGAGTCACCTGAGTATGAGTATGATTGAGTCACCTGAGTATGATTGAGTCACCTGAGTATGATTGAGTCACCTGAGTATGATTGAGTCACCTGAGTATGATTGAGTCACCTGAGTATGATTGAGTCACCTGAGTATGATTGAGTCACTGAGTATGATTGAGTCACCTGAGTATGATTGAGTCACCTGAGTATGATTGAGTCACTTGAGTATGATTGAGTCACCTGAGTATGATTGAGTCACCTGAGTATGATTGAGTCACCTGAGTATGATTGAGTCACCTGAGTATGATTGAGTCACCTGAGTAAGAATGGGTCCCTGAGTATGATTGAGTCACCTGAGTATGATTGAGTCACCTGAGTATGATTGAGTCACCTGAGTATGATTGAGTCACCTGAGTATGATTGAGTCACCTGAGTATGATTGAGTCACCTGAGTATGATTGAGTCACCTGAGTATGATTGAGTCACCTGAGTATGAATGGGTCACCTGAGTATGATTGAGTCACCTGAGTATGATTGAGTCACCTGAGTATGATTGAGTCACCTGAGTATGATTGAGTCACTTGAGTATGATTGAGTCACCTGAGTATGATTAAGTCACCTGAGTATGATTGAGTCCCCTGAGTATGATTGAGTCACCTGAGTATGATTGAGTCACCTGAGTATGATTGAGTCACTTGAGTATGATTGAGTCACCTGAGTATGATTAAGTCACCTGAGTATGATTGAGTCACCTGAGTATGATTGAGTCACCTGAGTATGATTGAGTCACCTGAGTATGATTGAGTCACCTGAGTATGATTGAGTCACCTGAGTATGATTGAGTCACCTGAGTATGATTGAGTCACCTGAGTATGATTGAGTCACCTGAGTATGATTGAGTCACCTGAGTATGATTGAGTCACCTGAGTATGATTGAGTCACCTGAGTATGATTAAGTCACCTGAGTATGATTGAGTCACCTGAGTATGATTGAGTCACCTGAGTATGATTAAGCCACCTGAGTATGATTAAGTCACCTGAGTATGATTGAGTCACCTGAGTATGATTGAGTCACCTGAGTATGATTGAGTCACCTGAGTATGATTAAGTCACCTGAGTATGATTGAGTCACCTGAGTATGATTAAGTCACCTGAGTATGATTGAGTCACCTGAGTATGATTAAGTCACCTGAGTATGATTGAGTCACCTGAGTATGATTGAGTCACCTGAGTATGATTGAGTCACCTGAGTATGATTAAGTCACCTGAGTATGATTGAGTCACCTGAGTATGATTGAGTCACCTGAGTATGATTGAGTCACCTGAGTATGATTGAGTCACCTGAGTGTGATTGAGTCACCTGACTGTGTCCATCTTAACTCCCATCTCTTTCATCTGAATGAGTGACTCATGGTTGTCGGAAGTCATGTGCCCTTCACACATTTCGGAGATCATTGATGATGTCCGCCCGATCCATCATCGGTTGATCGTCTTGAACGACTGTGCAGCAAGCCAACATGTCCGCTCTTTCATTTCCCTGTACTCCCGCATGTCCTGGGACGTAGATAAAGGTGTCCTTACGTATTTTTGACTGCTGCAGTGACTCTACCCATTGCATACGTACAGAGCCAGCCTCCACTTTTCTTATCATGCTCATAAAATCACGCAATATGCAGGAGTGGGTATAGTCTTGTGACTCTAACCAGATGAATGCCCTGGTCACTGCCATCACCTCCATCGTCATGCTACTCGTGGTCATAACGTATGCATCATTCTCTTCCTTAACTATTCTTCCTGCCGAGCGTGCTGTAAATACCCATACACTCCTTTGGTGTCGTCTTACAGATCCGTCTGTATAGATGACTGCATCTTTCTCATCGGTGTTATCCCAGAAGAGACCGTTGACATCCGCATTGACTACGACTGAGTTCTGTTCCACACATTTCCTGTCCAGAGTGACAATACACGAGAATGTCCCCCTGAATGACGTAGTCACCGGTATCCACTTCTTGCCAGCGTTGAATATTGGTAAGCCCACAGTCATGTTTGAATACATCTTCTGCTCGGCCAACCATGATTTGCCTCTTTTTAGCCTGGTTCTAAACAGTATTTTAAACCAAATTCTTGGCCAGTCTATTTTATTTTGTTAAATTATAGGTCTTTACATTGTCTGGTATTAATACGGTATCATCAACATATTGTAGATGATTGATTGTATGTTCATTAATGTTTAGAGGCCTGACCTCCGCATGAATTCTTTCAGATCTGCTCAGTGTATCAGTTGTTTCTTATCTTTAGAATTAAAATTATTATTTTTTTTTTTTGCATTCAGATAGAGGTGGTGTTTTTTCTACTATTACATTGAGTTGATGCTATCAGTTTGTTAATATCACGTACTGAGATAAATACAAGTGCTGAATCATAAACAAATAGTATTCATGGAAGCAATAGCTTACCAAAAGTTAATAGTATGGAAAACAGACATAACAGGACTGATATATGACTGATAAAATACAAACTTTGAGTGTGAGAATAAAGAATAGATTATATCATTGGAACTAGAAAACAAGAAACGCGAATCAGGATTGAATAGTGTACAAATATCATGATGGTTATTTAATATAAATGAGAAACAGTAAAACTTTCAGAATTGCGTTTCAAAGATAGGTCTTTAATCGCGTGTTTATTTCATGTTTCATTATTTATAGCCAGCTGATTATTTATTGAATAGGTAACGTGTACACAAGTAATTCCTTCTATATTTCCGAGGTGGCTACCGAGGTACTGGTAACTGTCGGGGGGGGGGGGGGGGGGGAAGAATAGAGGCAATGCCATACACACTGTCACCTTCCACACCCAGTGTCACCTGCCACACCCACTGTCACCTCCTACACCCACTGTCACTTACCACACCCACTGTCACCCTCCATGCCCACTGTCACCTTCCACGCAACTGTCACCTTCCACACCCACTGTCACCTTCCACGCCCACTGTCACCTTCAACACCCACTGTCACCTTCAACACCCACTGTCACCTTCCACACCACTGTCACATTCCACACCCACTGTCACCTTCCACGCCCACTGTCACCTTCCATACCCACTGTCACCTTCCACGCCCAACTGTCACCTTCCACACCAACTGTCACCTTCCACGCCTACTGTCACCTTCCACACCAACTGTCACCTTCCACACCAACTGTCACCTTCCACGCCCACTGTCACCTTCCACACCCACTGTCACCTTTCACACTCACTGTCACCTTCCACACCCATTGTCACCTTCCATGTCCACTGTCACCTTCCACACCCACTGTCAACTTCCACACCCACTGTCACCTTCCACGTCCACTGTCGCCTTCCAAGTCCACTGTCACCTTCCACGCCCACTGTCACCTTCCACACCCACTGTCACCTTCCACGCCCACTGTCACCTTCCACGCCCACTGTCACCTTCCACGTCCACTGTCACCTTCCACACTCACTGTCACCTTCCACGTGCACTGTCACCTTCCACGCCCACTGTCACCTTCCAAGCCCACTGTCAACTTCCACACCCACTGTCACCTTTCACACTCACTGTCACCTTCCACGCCAACTGTCACCTGCCACGTCCACTGTCACCTTCCATGCCCACTGTCACCTTCCACACCCACTGTCACCTTCCGCACCCACTGTCACCTTCCGCACCCACTGTCACCTTTAACGTCCACTGTCACCTTCCACACCCACTGTCACCTTCCACACCCACTGTCACCTTCCACAACCACTGTCACCTTCCACGCCCACTGTCACCTTCCACGCCCACTGTCACCTTCCACATCCACTGTCACCGTCCACACCCACTGTCACCTCTCACGGCCACCGTCACTTCCCACATCCACTGTCACCTTCCACACCCACTGTGACATTCCACGCCCACTGTCACCTCCCACACCCACTGTCACCTTCCACGCCCACTGTTACCTTCCACGCCCGCTGTCACATCCTACACCCACTGTCACTTACCACACCGACTGGCCACACCTACTGTCATTTATCACACGCACTGTCACCTTCCACACCCACTGTCACCTTCCACACCCACTGTCACCTTCCGCACCCACTGTCACCTTCCGCACCCACTGTCACCTTTAACGTCCACTGTCACCTTCCACACCCACTGTCACCTTCCACACCCACTGTCACCTTCCACAACCACTGTCACCTTCCACGCCCACTGTCACCTTCCACGCCCACTGTCACCTTCCACATCCACTGTCACCGTCCACACCCACTGTCACCTCTCACGGCCACCGTCACTTCCCACATCCACTGTCACCTTCCACACCCACTGTGACATTCCACGCCCACTGTCACCTCCCACACCCACTGTCACCTTCCACGCCCACTGTTACCTTCCACGCCCGCTGTCACATCCTACACCCACTGTCACTTACCACACCGACTGGCCACACCTACTGTCATTTATCACACGCACTGTCACCTTCCACACCCACTGTCACCTTCCACACCCACTGTCACCTTGCACGCCCACTGTCACCTTCCACACCCACTGTCACCTTGCACGCCCACTGTCACCTCTTACACACACTGTCACTTACCATACCCACTGTCACCTTCCACACCCACTGTCACCTTCCACACCCACTGTCACCTTGCACACCCACTGTCACCTTCCACACCCACTGTCACCTTGCACGTCCACTGTCACCTCTTACACACACTGTCACTTACCATACCCACTGTCACCTTCCACACCCACTGTCACCTTCCACACCCACTGTCACCTTGCACACCCACTTTCACCTTCCACACCCACTGTCACCTTGCACACCCACTTTCACCTTCCACACCCACTGTCACCTTGCACACCCACTTTCACCTTCCACACCCACTGTCACCTTGCACGCCCACTGTCACCTCTTACACACACTGTCACTTACCATACCCACTGTCACTTACCACACCCTCTATCACCTTCCACGCCCACTGTCACCTCCCACACCCACTGTCACCTCTCACACCCACTGTCACCTTCCACTCCCGCTTCACCTCTTACACACTTTGTCACTTACCATACCCACTGTCACCTTCCACACCCACTGTCACCTTCCACACCCACTGTCACCTTGCACACCCACTGTTATCTTCCACACCCACTTTCACCTTCCACACCCACTGTCACCTTGCACGCCCACTGTCACCTCTTACACACACTGTCACTTACCATACCCACTGTCACTTACCACACCCTCTATCACCTTCCACGCCCACTGTCACCTCCCACACCCACTGTCACCTCTCACACCCACTGTCACCTTCCACTCCCGCTGTCACCTACCACACCCCTTGTCACTTACCACACACACTGTCACTTATCACACGCACTGTCACCTTCCACATGCATTGTCACTTACCACACCCACTGTCATTTACCACACCCACTGTCACTTTCCACACCCACTGTCATTTAAAACACCCACTGTAACCTTTTACACACACTGTCATTTTTAAATCCCCACTGTCACCTTCCACACCCACTGTCATTTAAAACACTCACTGTCACCTTCCACACCCACTGTCATTTACCACACCTACTGTTACTTACCACACCCACTGTCATTTAAAACACTCACTGTCACGTTCCACACTCACTGTCACCTTCCACACCCACTGTCATTTACCACACCTACTGTTACTTACCACACCCACTGTCATTTAAAACACCCACTATCACCTTCCACACCCACTGTCACTTACCACACCCACTGTCACCTCCCACACCCACTCCCACCTCCCACACCCACTGTCATCTGTCACACCCACTGTCACGTACTACACATGTCGTAAGATACTACTATAAAAAGGTTTACGTCTAAGATTTCTAAACAATTTCCACCATCCCCTTTCCGGCTCCAACTTATGATAAGAAGAAAAAAGACTATAGCTCCAAGATATATTAACAAGTAAACTGATACATTCCGAAGGTAGACAACTAAATTGATAAGCAAGTAAACATAATGATGGTGCTATAGGTCGTTTCAAAATATTTTGAAGGTGTTTAAAATTCCATATCTCTGCAACCAATTGATTGATAATGCTGAAATTTTGCATATGGTCTTGTGATTTTTTGGTCCCAAGAAGTACATTCATTTCCTCACCAACAAACGTATAGTTTTAAATATTCTTTATTTGAAGTATACAAATTTAAGGCATTTTGGTCAAACCATATATTTGGAGGAATTACCGCTTCATATGAGTGAGCACCCACGGACTTGTCATCTTGAACGTAATGCGCGCCAATTTCCCTGTTTTAAGCACTAAAAAACACATAAAACGCGTCATAGTTATAATTTTATATCCGGTGCATCCCATTTCCTGTCGTTTTGTTGTGATTTATGTGCAACAGCGTATCCTAATTATTGGGTAATTTCGTTAAATTTGTGATCTGTTAGTCAATGGGTATAAAAGTAAAGTTCCTTACATTGCAATCAGTGGCAATAAAGGTGTATAAATATTTTTGCATAGAAGCTAAGCGTGGAAAACTGTATGGAAGCATCTCAAAGCCAGAAAAGAGAACTATTCACGCAGTGGGTATAAGCAAACGCTTTTTCAAACAAGTGCTTAAAGCTAACGGAGTGTCCAGTTCAATCAAGACTAGGACGCTAGGAAGAAAGAAAGTAGTAGATAGTTTTGACAAGGAAGTGATTAGAAGAGCAATTTGTAAAATGTTCGATTCCAAAGAAACTGTGACTTTAAGAAAACTGAAAATTCAACTGAGAGCAGAAAATGACATTGTTGTGTCGAAAACAACATTATGGAGAACTGTTAGAAGCATCGGTTTTACGTTTAGAAAGTACGATAGTGGTAGAAATGTCATCTGCGAGTAGCCGCACTTAGTTTCTATGAGGAGTAAATATTTACGTGAAGTACGGGAAATGCGTAACCAAGGTTATGATATTGTATTTCTAGATGAATCTTGGATAAATTCTCACCACACAAGTGCAAAGGAATGGCAGTTATCAGATGGAAGTATTAAAAGATGTGTACCCACTGGAAAAAGACAGCGTATTATAATGGCACATGCAGGCAGCCGAAAAGAAGGGTTGGTGAAAAATGCAGAACTTATATTCACCTCTAATTATACTGACAACAGGGACTATCACACCGAGATGAATGGCCATATATTTAGAGAGTGGATTGAAAATACTCTTCTTCCAATTCTAGACAGACCATCCTGTCTGGTAATGGACCACGCGTCGTACCACAACGCTGTGGCAGAAGAAGACAAAATTCCTACATCTACCAGTACAAAAGATGTTATAAAGATTTGGCTAAGAAAGGAAGGAATTCCATTTAACGAGGGATTTTTGAAACCTGAATTACTGTCACTTGTTAAGAAATCGCAAAAGACCAAAGTATTCCAAATAGACAAAATCATTCAACAGCATGGTCATACGTGATTGAGACTGCCCCCTTATCATCCACAATTAAACCCCATTGAACTCGTTTGGGCAAAAATTAAAGGGCAGGTGGCAGCTGAGAATACAAGTTTTAAACTATGCGATATAAAAGGACTGACATATGCTGCTCTATCACAGATTGACAAAGATTTTTGGTGCAAATGTGAAGATCATGTCTTAAAAGAAGAAAATGACTATTGGAAAAAAGATGGACTATCGTTCGTTCAGCCCAGATTAGTAATCAATATGTTAGACTCCTCTGATTCAGAATAAATGAAATAATAATGGACGTTTTTATATGTCCGCATGATCAATCTTTAGCTAAAGTTGATAACGTTTCGAAAATGTAAAGATTCTTGATATGTGTACTGCAGGCATGCAAAGAAACTAAATCACTTTCATATGTCTTGTTTACGTAAAATAATGAAATTCACATGGAAAGACATAAAACGAACAATGTAGCTCTTTACAGTGAAGAGGATCCCGTGCTTACATCGGACTCTTTAGTCACATGCGTACCCATAAACAATAACTTTGCATGATATGTCATGCTTGTTATCGCTCGCAACGGATAATTAATTTTTAAAATGTATTCTTTGTTGTATATTGTTTAAATAGTTTTCATTAATGGAACTGTTTATACGCTGATTTGTTTTAGACCGTCTGTAAAGGCTATAACATTGACATTCTCATAGTATTTTAAAGAAAGTAAACAATAGAAAGTAAACAGTTGATAAACGCCTCCAACTTTCAAGTTGTGTAGAGACGCCTATGTCGAGAAGCTGATTTCCATTAATGTACGGTAAATTATTTTCTCCAGGAGCAAAAAGATCCGTAAATTCACTGAGATCAAAGGAAAGTGCTGCTTCATGATGAAGCATACTTCCTACATCATTAAATTTTGTGAAATCGGTGGGACCGTGGAAAAACAAGGCCAGATGCAAAAAATCAAGTTTGTAAGTGCAGGGAAAGAGGAGATATTTCATGTTAATCGTGAACATTTAGATTTGAAACGACCAATACTTATACAGCTACAATGCAAATTGATGGACAAATATACATATAGATTAGACATATATATGAAAACGGAATAAACAAACAAACTACACAGATTAAATAAGTTCAAATATTAACGTTAATTATTGTAAATATAGTCTCGTCATATATTTACATAGCAAGTAACGGAAATGAGACGGAGACAAGCTGAGTTTTATATCAGATGACAGCAACGAAATGCCTCTTTTATTTATAAAATCTCAAGTGCGCATGCTCCGACAGCTGGTTCCAGATGAGAGATGTGTGTATAGTTCGTACAGAAATGTGTGCCCACAGTGTTTATTAATTATATTGGAAACTGATTAATTTCTGTAATTCTTTTTCGTGAAATCATATTTTTTCACTGACCTTAAGTCTGATTTTTTTCCCCTACTGTTATGGATCTAGGAACGATTTTTGCTTCTTTTGGGTATATACAAATATGGTTTTCTTGGATGTCCTTTTTAGGATTTTACAATACCCACATTTGTTGTAATCAACTCACCGTTTAAAAAGGCAAATTTCACGTGCTCTCCACACAATCTTAGCACCATCTCGCGCTCACTGAACCATAACTTGTAAGACGCAATCCACTGATATGTTTGTTAGAAAATTAACGTAATTTACAGTAAAATCTAATGTTTAGAGCACATGGTTTTATATTTTCCTTAAATTATATAACAAAAAACGATTTTTGCTAAATTCAGACTACCGTTGTACTTAAATGTTATAAAATTTAAAGGTCGGTGTTAAAAAAAAAAAAGGATTTCATGAAAAAGAATTACATAAATTCTTCAAACAGCTTTCTAGATAATTGATTAACTCTGTGGTCACGAATTTGTGAACGAACTATAGGTTGACTTGCCTTAGACTGTTGATGGAATTATGAAAGTGTTTACAAAACCGTGTCTGTCTTTGGAAGAGAGAACGCGAATTTCACAGTGTGATATGGATGATTTGTAGGTGTATGAATGGGAGTAACAGACAACACTAGGCGAACAACAAGTTGTAACTACAGCGGTCTAGTTTCTAGGACAAAATCAGAGTATCCTGGAAAAAAATTGATCATGATCTGAAGAAAGGTTTGTCATAATCACAATAAAAGTTGATTATACCCAAGACAAAATTTGATTATGCAAATACCATGCCAAAGACAGAACAAAATTTGATCACACCCAGGACAAAATTTAACTATTTTGGACAATAGTTACCCATACCCGGGACAAAGGTCGATCATATCCAAGACGAAAGTTGAATATACCCAAAACAAAATTTGATTATACCAAGATTAGAATTTGTTCATATCCCCGAGACAAAAAGTTGGAAAAAGTCGTGACAAAATTAAATGAGATAACGTCGACATTGGTTACGTTTTTAGGATGATGATGATGATGATGATGATGATGCGTTCGTCCGATGATTTGAGGTATTCTAACGGATACGAACCGTAGACTTCCTCCTCGTCATCCGCCCTTAAAAGGACGTTAAGTGGACGTAGTTACGTTGTGTTGAAGTTTGCAGTGTAACACTGTGATATCTGCGCCTTTCGGCCCAACACATCCGATTTCAGCCGACGCTTTTTTGTGTACCGGGTTCGTCTTCCCACTTCGATCCCTGCTCGCTTGGCCAGACTAGACAGGTTAGTCTGTTTCTAGAGGCACCACGAAGAGGTGTAGCAGGGTCTGGATGGTTCTGGTTCACCGATCCTGGCGCAAGCCATCAGTTATGAGTCACTGACGACTTCCAGCTCTGGTGCTGGGTGGGGCGCGCCTTCGCCTCCGTTTTTAGGATGAGGAAGGTTGTTTGAACGCTGATATAGGCCAAGAGCATAGACCTTTCGATTCCAGCTGTTCAAGCCTGGTCAAATGGTGTCATTGTAAACCACATTCCTAATTTAAATTCGTCATTCGTTCACGGGTCATTACTAGTAACAGAATGTGACATTTGGTGCTCATGTAATTACCATATTTTGCGATGCTATTCACGTCCCATTCTTTATTGTAGTCACATCTCATTAAGTGTGTATTTTGTTCTGCGTGACGTAGCACTGATCAGATACTAAACACTTCATCTCGCTGTCTGGAGTCCAGATAACAAAAAGTAGGTCGCCTTGTCTTAACAACAGTTCTGCAAAGAGAGGCCGCTGCACGCAATACTAAACGTGTAATCTATCATCCCCGACATGTCTGCCCTTTAAAAATTCATCTCTTGTGGACGATGGTTCTTAGCAAGGGTTTTCAAACCGCACAGAACTGTCAATCATGATAGGCTCTTGGGGAGGGGCTGTTGAGAATATGGCGGCGGAGAAGTGTCATCACAGTTGTTTACTTTAAACCAAATATAACTTTTTTTGTTCTCATCATCATCGAGTGCCATCTCCGCAACAATGGTTGGCTACCATCGAGCGCCATTCTGCTCTGTTTCTTGCTTTGATGGTGCAGGTTGTCATAGGCTAGTTTGTCCATCTTTTGATGTTACTCGTCCATGCTAGTCTTGGTCTGCCTCTGCCTCTTTTACCTTGTATTTTCCATTCCAATATTACTTTTATTAGGCTGTTGTGTCTTTTAACATGCCCCAAAAGTTTCATTTGTCTTGTTCTAATTGTGTTTAGTAATTCTCTTTCTTCTTCTAATTGTGTTTAGTAGTTCTCTTTTTTGTTCTAATTGTGTTTAGTAGTTCTCTTTCTTGTTCTAATTGTGTTTAGTAGTTCTCTTTCTTGTTATAATTGCGTTTAGTAGTTCTCTTTCTTGTTCTAATTGTGTTTAGTAGTTCTCTTTATTGTTCTAATTGTGTTTAGTAGTTCTCTTTCTTGTTCTATTGTTCTAATTGTGTTTAGTAGTTCTCTTTCTTGTTCTAATTGCGTTTAGTAGTTCTCTTTCTTGTTCTAATTGTGTTTAGTAGTTCTCTTTCTTGTTCTAATTGTGTTTAGTAGTTCTCTTTCTTGTTCTAATTGTGTTTAGTAGTTCTCTTTCTTGTTCTACTTGTGTTTAGTAGTTCTCTTTCTTGTTCTAATTGCGTTTAGTAGTTATCTTTCTTGTTCTAATTGTGTTTAGTAGTTCTCTTTCTTGTTCTATTGTTCTAATTGTGTTTAGTAGTTCTCTTTCTTGTTCTATTGTTCTAATTGTGTTTAGTAGTTCTCTTTTTTGTTCTATTGTTCTAATTGTGTTTAGTAGTTCTCTTTCTTGTTCTATTGTTCTAATTGTGTTTAGTAGTTCTCTTTCTTGTTCTATTGTTCTAATTGTGTTTACTAGTTCTCTTTCTTGTTCTAATTGTATTTAGTAGTTCTCTTTCTTGTTCTAATTGTGTTTAGTAGTTCTCTTTTTTGTTCTAACCTGAACAATATAGTATAATTGTCAATGTACAGATTACTAGAGTGAATCGTATATTCTTATTAAACATCGATTTTTGTTGGAGTGTTTTTGTTGTCATACAGTAAGCTGTGAGCTGACGCCGTTCGGCCCAATGCCATGTAATATAATGACATTTGCAAGTGTTTATGAGTTTCCTTGTATTTCCTCACAAGATATCCCATTTATCAGGTCAATGATGAAGTAGAAAGTTGTAAAGTAAGTAAAGTACCCCCGCCAAGTGGCGTATAGGGAATATGGTGTTAGTGACCCTATATTTTACAGACCTTCAGCACATGATTTTTTGGTAATGTGGTCGGTATTATGCACGTGCTGCTTTACTTTCACAGAAAAAAAAATCCGGTACCCATTTAAGGCTGGGTGAACCCGGAAGCCGTCGGTTGAGATCGAACCCTAACCCTTGTCCTTTGTAGTCCAGTTCACTAACCACCGAGCTATCGCGGCTCCCAATGATGAAGTAGAGTCAGTCTGATATCGGGAGGTTTGAACAGTCACAAAGGTGATGCTATACTCTTTCCTGCAGATGTTGACAGAGCGGACATGTTGGAGTATGGTTCCGTTGTATTCTATTGATGAACATGACCGGTTCTCAGTGTAGAAATCGTGGTTTTGTAAGAATAATATAGTAAACACGGCAGTAAAGTGACCGTAGAAAAATATATATATCATCTTTGTTGGTGTGTACTGCGGGACGAATTTTCAAATTATCTGAAGTTGAGTTGTTAAAAGAAAAACCTATACAATTCCTAAGTCATACAGTCGTACTGTAACCGAGGCTGAGTTAAGTATTAAGTATAATTAAATGATCAGAGTAGAGTATTAGTATAATTAAGGGATCAGAGTAGAGTAATTAAGGAATCAGAGAAGACATCAATAGATTAAACGACATAAAAAAAAAAACAATTTAACAGGCTGAAGTTACAGTGGAAATTGCAGAGCAACGTGGAAGAGAGAATGAATTAATGGCGTGAAATATTGGACAATAGAAACATACAAACATTTCAGGACACTTGAGTACAAAGGTAGGAATGGGGATATTGTGTAAATAACTCATCACATCTGGGCTTCAGATGTTGCCGAAGGAATGAAGAGATGAGTGAATATGGGGTTTACGGATATAAAGTTGATATCGTTGAGAAAGATCACAATAGACAGAATTGAGCAATACATTACAAGTTTAGTAAGACAGTGCGTTAAAGTAACAAGGCTAAACTAAACGGACAGACAAACTTCATCATGTGACTGTCGATCGCACGTTGAACCAGTTTGATAACGTACATTTCCACTTCAGTGCAAAATTGTTGACGAGAGAGACATGAAGAGAGAAACATGACGAGAGGGACATGATGAGAGAGACATGACGAGAGAAATATGACGAGAGAGACATGATGAGAGAGACAAACTGAGAAAAATATTATGAAAGAGACATGACGAGAGAAATATGACGAGAGAGACATGATGAGAGAGACATGATGAGAGAAATATGACGAGAGAGACATGACGAGAGAAATATGACGAGAGAGACATGATGAGAGAGACATGACGAGAGAGACATGACGAGAGAGACATGACGAGAGAGACATGATGAGAGAAACATGACGAGGGGGACATCATGAGAGAGACATGACGAGAGAAATATGACGAGAGAGACATGATGAGAGAGACATGACGAGAGAGACATGACGAGAGAGACATGACGAGAGAGACATGTCGAGAGAAACATGACGAGGGGGACATCATGAGAGAGACATGATGAGAGAAACATGACGAGAGAGACATGATGAGAAAGACATGATTAGAGAGACATGACGAGATAGACATGACGAGAGAAACATGACGAGAGAGACATGATGAGAGAGACATGACGAGAGAGACATGACGAGAGAAACATGACGAGAGAGACATGATGAGAGAGACATGACGAGAGAGCCATGACGAGAGAGACATGACGAGAGAGACATGATGAGGGAAATATTATGAGATAGACATGATGAGGGAGACATGATGAGAAAAACATTAAGAGATAGACATGATGAGAGAGCCATGATGAGGGAAACATGATGAGAGAAATATGACGAGATAAACATGATGAGATAGACAATGGGATAGACATGATGACAAAGACACGACGAGAGAGACATGACGAGATAGACATGACGAGAGAGACATGTTGAGAGAGACATGAATAGAGAAAATGACGAGAGGGGCATTATAAGAGAGACATGCTGAGAGAGTCATGATTAGAGAGACATGATGAGAGAGACATGACGAGAGAGACATGACGAGATAGACATGACGAGAGACATGATGAAAAAGACATGATGAGAAAGACATGACTAGAGACATGATGAGAGAAACATGTTGAGAGAGACATGACGAGAGAAATATGACGAGAGAGACATGATGAGAGAGACATGACGAGAGAGACATGACGAGAGAGACATGACGAGAGAAACATGACGAGGGGGACATCATGAGAGAGACATGATGAGAGAAACATGACGAGAGAGACATGACGAGAGAGACGTGGTGAGAGAGACATGATGAAAGAGACATGATGAAAGAGACATGATGAGAGAGACATGACGAGAGACATAATGAGAAAGACATGTTGAGAGAGACATAATGAGAAAGACATGTTGAGAGAGACATGACGAGAGAAAAATGACAAGAGGTGCATTAAAGAGAGACATGGTGAGAA
This sequence comes from Megaustenia siamemsis, assembly GCA_032433765.1. NCBI lineage: Eukaryota > Metazoa > Mollusca > Gastropoda > Stylommatophora > Ariophantidae > Megaustenia > Megaustenia siamemsis. The sequence continues at coordinate 27,453,948 of JAVIAB010000059.1, forward strand.
AGACATGATTAGAGAGACATGATGAGAGAGACATGACGAGATAGACATGACGAGAGACATGATGAGAAAGACATGACGAGAGACATAATGAGAGAAACATGTTGAGAGAGACACGACGAGAGAAAATGACGAGAGGAACATTATAAGAGAGACATGATGAGAAAAATATTATGAGATAGACATGATGAGAGAGACATGACTAGAGAGACATGACGAGAGAGACATGATTAGAGAGATTTGACGAGAGAGACATGATGAGAGAGACATGACGAGAGAGACATGACGAGAGAAACATGATGAGAGAGACATGACGAGAGAGGCATGATGATAGAGATATGATGAGAGAGACATGATGTGAGAGGCATATCGAGAGAGACATGGTGAGAGAGGCATATCGAGAGAGACATGACGAGAGAGAAGAGTTGAGATAGACATGACGAGAGAGACGGGCATGATGAGAGAAACATTATGATATATACATGACTAGGGAGACATGATGAGAGAGATATGATGAGAAAAACATTAAGAGATAGACGTGATGAGAGAGCCATGATGAGAGAAACATGATGAGAGAAACATTATGAGATAGACAATGGGATAGACATGATGACAAAGACACGACGAGAGAGAGACATGACGAGAAAGACATGACGAGATAGACATGTTGAGAGAGACATGTTGAGAGAGACATGAATAGAGAAAATGACTAGAGGGGCATTATAAGAGAGACATGCTGAGAGAGACATGGTTACAGAGACATGATGAGATAGACATGACGAGAGAGACATGACGAGAGACATGATGAGAAAGACATGATGAGATAGGCATGATCGAGACAGACATGGTGCGGGAGACATAATGAGAAAGCCATGATGAGAGCGGCATGACGGGAGAGACATGATGAGAGAGAGATTATGAAAGAAACATGATGAGAGAGACATGATGAGAGAGACATGATGAGATAGACATGATGAGATAGACATGATAAGATAGACATGATGAGATAGACATGACGAGATAGACATGAAACATACCATCAACATTCTGACTAAAAGGTATTGTGATTGTTTAAGCAAGATTGAAATCGTAGATTTGAATTTTCTATAGAATAAAATAGATAACATGTAAATAAATCCAGAGCTAAATTAATGTTAAATTACGTAGTTTATGTAAAAAGAATAGGCAGGTTTATTACAGACAATTTGGCGTAATAAGTCTTGCTTGGGGTATTATAGTAATTTGTCTAAAAGCAAACATAAGAGAACGCTCCGGAAGCTGGAACAGAGTTAGAAATGTTTGTGATTTGAACAACAGAGATACATGGTTTGAAAACAAAAATAGTGCAGGCCAATAAAAGAAGATAAAAGTATGTTTAAATACTTACAGGGAGGACCAGGGTTCACAGCCCACTAGAAGCGGTTGTGATTTAAATAAAAATTGGAAAAATTAATCCATGGGTTCTTCATGACGTCACCCTACCCTCATCTCTTGGGTAATGAATTTCGATGACTGGCTGTCTTGGATAACGGCAATAAACATGAGGTCCCGTGTGCATGTGCGCACGTTGAAGACCCCTTGACAATTGAAATCGGAAAGAATAGACAATAAATCTTGAAAACCATCACAGAGATGCCAGACCTAAACATAAATGGAGAAAGATAATCAATAACCTAAGATGTGTCGATGATACTGTATTACTAGCAGAAAATCGTATTAAAGATCTACAACAATTACTTAATGCAAACAATAAACAATACAAGAAAAAATATGGATTAGATATGAATATCAACAAAGACTAAAACTATGATAATAAATAAAGAAAATACTCAAAACCTACAAGTGGATATCAAAGTTGATGGAATTAATCTAGAGACAGTAGCAATATTAATTATCTTCTCAACATTCATGTATGGTGCAGAAACATAGACATTACACAAGAAAACAGAACAGAAAATTGAAGCCTTTGAAATGTGGATTTATAGAAGAATAGATAGAATCTCATGAAAAGAAAAGAAAACAAGCGATGAAGTCTTAAAAATAACTAAAAAGCAAAAGACAACTACTAAACACAATTCAAACAAGACAAATGCGATTTTTGGGCCATGTTAAAAGACACAACAGCCTACTAAAAGTAATCCTGGAGGGGAAAATACAAGGTAAAAGAGGCAAAGGCAGACCAAGACTAACACGGACGAGTAACATCAAAAGATGGACAAGTCAGCCTATGACAACCTGCACCATCAAAGCAAGAGACAGAGCAGAATGGCGCCCCATGGTAGGCAACCTTCTTTGCGGAGACGGCACTCGATGATGATGATGATGATATTTCCTATTTTTTCTTATTTTGTCTGTTATAGCTTGATGCGGTGTGCTGTATGAAAGGCCACATAAATAGTTATGGTGGACTGGAGTTGTGTGCCAAGTAACACATCAGACCTGTCTTCTTCTGAGTCCAAGACGAAATGGTTGGTGTATTTCTAAGGGAGATAATCGTGGGACGTTTGCTACCTGTCTGACTTAGGAGACGTTGGAGTGTTCTATACCAGATCACTAGATCGATGTTGGTTCTCCACAGATTTTCTACTTGCGATTAACTTCCCTAGCCAATGTTAATTACGTGACCTCACAAGTTTAAAGACAAAACGCAGATTACACTACTTACCCGTTAACTCTAGCAAAAATCGCAGAGTTGTAAAAGGAGTACTTCAGAAAAACACAACAGAATTGTCTTTTCTTATTTTGAATTCGTCGACGACTATCTTTCTTTATCATGTCGTCGTTAACATGGACATAGTTGCCATGTGTCGTGGTTAACATTAATTCCTCTTTATCTGTACATTGCGACCAACGACATCCGACATCAGCATTACATTTTTGATCGCTGTGTTGTGTTTCTTCTTAAATACCCTTTAATTGGCAAAACAGGCTAGTCTGTTTCTTAGATCAATTAGAAGAGGTAGGGTAGGACCTTGATCAGTTATAGTTTACTGATCCTGACGTAATCATTCAGCTATGTGTCGCGGATCGTTTTCAGCCAAAGTGATGTACCGTTTGTGATGGAAATAATGATGGAAATGGTGATTGAAATTATGGAAATAATTATGGAAATTGTGATGGAAATTATGGAAATGATGATGGAAATGGTGATGGAAATTATGGAAATGATGATGGAAACGGTGATGGAAATTGTGGAAATGATGATGAAAATTATGGAAATGATGATGGAAACGGTGATGGAAAGTATGGAAATAATGATGGAAATGGTGATGGAAATTATGGAAATAATAATGGAAATGGTGATGGAAATTATGGAAATGATGATGGAAACGGTGATGGAAAGTATGGAAATAATGATGGAAATGGTGATGGAAATTATGGAAATAATGATGGAAATGGTGATGGAAATTATGGAAGTGATGATGGAAACGGTGATGAAAAGTATGGAAATAATGATGGAAATGGTGATGGAAATTATGGAAATGATAATGGAAACGGTGATGGAAATTATGGAAATAATGATGGAAATGGTGATGGAAATTATGGAAATGATGATGGAAACCATGATGGAAATGTGTTTGAAAATAGTCATTCAGTTTTTGTTAAAGGAGTTAGTAAATGAGGAGATGAGTTTGATGTCACTTTAGAATGAGTTTGTTGTTATGTTGGTATTAGTTTGATGTCACTTTAGAATGAGTTTGTTATCACATTAGGATGAGTTTATTATCACGTTAGAAATAGTTTGTTATCACGTTTAGATGAGCTTGTTGTCACGATAGGACGAGTTTTGTTGTCACGTTAGGATGAATTTGTTGTCACGTTAGATGAGTTTGTTGTCCCGATAGGAAGAGTTTTTTTTTTGGTCATGTTAGGATGAATTTGTTGTCACGTTAGATGAGTTTGTTGTCACGATAGGACGAGTTTTTTTTAGTCACGTTAGGATAAATTTGTTGTCACGTTAGAACTACTTTGTTGTCACGTTAGATGAGTTTGTTGTCACGATAGGACGAGTGTTTAGTCACGTTAGGATAAATTTGTTGTCACGTTAGAACCACTTTGTTGTCACGTTAGATAAGTTTGTTGTCCCGATAAGGTCAGCAATGTTTGAACTTTCTACTACTATCTGGCAAGCAGTGTAATCCGCCTTGTGTCAATTACCTTGTGAGGCTCAGGGAGTGTCAAAGTCTTGGAGAGTTAACCTAAAACAGAAAGTCTGCCTTGCAGACCCTAATGATGCTCAGTGGCCTGTTACGGACCCATTTGCTCGTCTCCATTGCCAGATTGGTACCAAAAGTCCCACAGTTATGTCCCTTTAAAATGAATCATTAAGACTGAAAAGATGATTTCTGACGTCATCGGCAACACAGGCCACCCATACACCATGACCCGGCTTGTGTTGCAGAAAGGTTATATATTTGTTCTGTTTGCTCTTGGGTGATCTGCAATGGCGCATCGATGTATCTCTCAAGATATGAAGCCTGTTATACGTAATATAATTGAGAAGTAAAGGCATCAAGATGCACCAAGATGCGTAGAGATGCGAAGCTGCTGTAAAGCTGATGATAATCATCATCATCATGTACCATGCCGGTTGGCGTAGGCGATCATGTCCCTCCACAATCTTCTATCTACAGAGCATCGTATCAGTTCTGTTGTTGACTGTTTACCATGCCATGACACCAAGCTATCCAGTATTTTCTCTCTTGGTCGCCCGCGATCTCTCTTTCCTTTTATTTTGCCAGTTGTAACCAAGTATTCCAACTTTCCTCTTCTCATGATGTGCCCGAAAAATGTTGATTGCTTCTTTCTGATGTTTTTTAAGAGCTCCCTTTTTGTGTTGGCCTCTTTGAGAACTTCCTCATTGATCTTTTTATCTATCTAGGGAACTTTCAACATTATTCTGAGAAATCCCATCTCTGTGGCCTCTAATCGTCTTTTCATTTGTTTGTCTACTGTCCATGATTCGCTTCCATAGGTCAGAATTGGTTCTATATAGCACCGATGAACTCTCTTTCTCATTTTTATTGACATAGATTTGTTGATGATAATAGCAATACTAAAAAAAAAGAAGAAAAAAGTGGTATGGTGACAGCTTTACGTGGTAATGGACAAAACAAAAGTCGACGTTTCGGCCAAGTAGGCCTTCAGCTGGAACAACAAACAACAACACAAAATATATATGTAAGGATATGTAAACAAATCTAACTACATGGCGATAATATGCTAGATACACAAGAATAGTATTTTAATAGTAATAATAGTATAATAATAGTATTTAAATAATAATAATAGTATAATAATAGTATTTAAATAATAGAATTTTCTTGAGTATCTAGCATAATATCGCCATGTAGTTAGATTTGTTTACATATCCTTACATATATATATATATTGTATTGTGTTTGTTGTTTGTTGTTCCAGCTGAAGGCTTACATGGCCGCAACGTCGACTTTTGTTTTGTCCATTACCACGTAAAGATGTCACCATACCACATTTTTCTTCTTTCTTGTTAGTATCGCTATAATTTGAGAAGATAGTGCGGCGTCAGGCTCAGGGCAGGAAGGACTCGGGATTAAAGCCCATCACGAGCTGTGATAATTTTTTTTTTTAATTAGCATCATCATTAAGTGCCGTCTCTGCATCAAAGGTTGGCTACCATGGAGCACCATTCAGTTCTGTCTCTTGCTTTTATAGTGCAGGTTGTCATAGGTTGAGGGAAAATTTAAAAAAATAGAAAAAAATGGTATGTAAGAAGTTTTACGTGATAAGTGGACGACACAGACTAAACGACGTTTCGGCCCAATAGGCCTTCATCAGGAACAAACAAAAAAAAACACACACGTCGTTTAGTCTGTGTCGTCCACTTATCACGTAAAGCTTCTAACATACCATTTTTTTCTATTTTTTAATTTTCCCTCACATTCAGCTTTACTGCAGCTTCGCATTTTTATGCCTTAACCCTTTGTCATAGGCTGACTTGTCCATCTTTTCATCTCACTTATCCGTCTTAGTCGTGGTCTGCCTCTGCCTCTTTTACTTTGTATTTTCTCTTCCAAGATCACTTTTAAGAGGCTGTTGTGTCTTTTAACATGCCCAAACAAATATCATTTGTCTTGTTTGCATTATATTTAGTAGTTCTCTTTTCATCTTCAGTTGTTTTAAGACTTCATTGTTTGTTTTTTATTCTTTCCAGCAAATTTTACCGATTCTTTTTATAAATCCACATTTCTAAAGCTTCAATTTTCTTATCTGTTTTCTTGTCTAATGTCCATGTTTCTGCACCATACTGGAATGTTGAGAAGATGTAACATTTTGCTGTTCTTAGTTTTAGCCCTGTGTTATTTGTTGTAATGTTAGTATATATTTCGTGGCATTAAAAAAAGGATCTATATCATCATCGTGTGCGATACCTGTTGACGTAGGCGATCACTTCCTTCTACAATCTTCTATCCACAGTGCATCGTATCAGTTATATTGTTGGCTGTTTTCCATGCCATGACACCAAGCTATCCAGTATATTCTCTCTTTGTCGTCCGTGATCTCGCTTTCCTTATATTTTGCCAGTTGTAACCAAGTATTCCAACTTTCCTCTTCTCATGATGTGCCCAAAAAATGTTGATTGTTTCTTTCTGATGTTTTTTAGGAGTCCTCTTTTTTGTCTTGGCTTCTTTGAGAATTTCTTCATCGGTCTTTTTAGCTGTCTATGGAATTTTCAATATTCTTCTGAGAAATCCCATCTCTGTGGCCTCTAATCGTCTTTTCATTTGTTAGTCTACTGTCCATGATTCGCTTCCATAGGTCAGAATTGGTTCTATGCGGAACTGATGAACACTCTTCCTCACTGCTATTGAAATAGATGTGTCATAAGATATTTTTCATTTTCTGAAATGCTATTTTGGCCTGAACTATTCTGCTTTTTATTTATGTGGTGCATCTTCCATCTGATGTTATTACTGTGCCCAAGTATTTCAAACGTTGCACTTTGTTGTAGATTTGTTCTGTTTATTTTTATGCTGCATGATGGTGATGATTGTTTCTTTGATATAACCATTACATCTGTTTTCTTACTGTTCAAACTGAGACTTTTTTGTTGCTTTCTTTTACTATCACGTCCATCATTTCTTGTAGTTCATTCTCTGCCTCTGTTATTAAGACTGTGTCATCCGCATATCGATCTATATACATTTTCAAAAACAGGAAAAATTAATCCGTAATTTATTCTCAACGTTACCTCCTCTGATCACTTTGTGAGTGAGATCCGGTGTCTATTCATCTCAGATAACGGCAATAAACAAAGGGATTCCGTGTGCACTTGTGAGAGTTAAAGAACTCTTAGATGTTAAAGAGTAGACCATCAAATATGGCCGCTGCTTGGACAAAATGATAAGCAGAAAACTAATCACAACATGTGTTTCAAGCCGTGCTACTGAGTCCGTGCACATGGGTCAGGATTCTCCTCGAATTTTCTTGGGATTCTTGAGGGGACTATCAGAGCACCTATGGAATTGCTCGGTGTGCAGGAATGATGCTCCTAAGAACAGTAACAATGGGAGGATGAATAAAACACTCGTTAGATCGAGCACAATCAGCGTGACAACGATAGATAATGTTTGTATAAACCTTTCACAGCCAACATTCTCAAATAGAACGGATGATCTAGTTTATAAAATAAAAATGGGGAGAAATGGGCGGAAGAAAAATAAGACAAATACGAAAGTCCCAAATCAGCTGAAAAAAAAATAATAAACAACTACTTAACACAATTAGAAAATCACAAGTGAACTTTTGGGACGTATGAAGAGACACAATACTCTACTAAATGTCATCTTGGAATAGAAGGGAAAAGGTAGACGAGGCAAAAGCAGACCAGGACTAAAGTGGACTGATAGCATCAAACGGCAACAGGTGAGCTTATAGCAACATACACTTGAAATACAAGAGCCAGAGTAAAATGGCGCTCCATGGTGGCCAACCTTCGATGTGGAGACGGCACCCAATGAATGGTGCTCCATGGTAGCCATCCTTCGATGTGGAGACGGCACCGAGAGAATGGCGCTCCATGGTAGCCAATCTTCGATGTGGAGACGACACCCAATGAATGGTGCTCCATGGTAGCCATCCTTCGATGTGGAGACGGCACCGAGAGAATGGCGCTCCATGGTAGCCAATCTTCGATGTGGAGACGGCACCCAGAGAAGGCGCTCCATGGTAGCCAACCTTCGGTGTGGAGACGGCACGCAGAGAATGGTGCTCCACTGTAGTCAACCTTCGATGTTAAGACGGCACCTAGAGAATGGTCTCATTTATGTGTATAGCACTGCACAGTGTAGTGTGTCGGTGTCGAAAAATCGAAAGCACAAATAAACACAACACCGTATTAACAGTGGAATGAGACGTCATATCGACAAGCTCCTATCAATCCAGTCTCATGTTTGTTAATCGATTATTTTAATTAGCCTGCTCGCTTTTGTTCTGCTTGTTTGTCTACCCTGCGTGGTTGCATCTGTCTGATTTTCAATTTTTCAAAGAAGATAAACATAGACGGTTCGATGACAAGATAACAGAATTAAAGAAACTTACAATATCAGATAGAGAATGAAATAATGGAAGGGATTTAGATTGTAGAGGTGTATGCTATAATAGATAGTGAAAGCAAGAAATTGAGAGAGATAGAAATGAGAGATACACGTAATTTAGAGACACATACACTCATAGAAAGGGAAATAAAGAAATTCAGAAAATCTGAATTTAGAGATATACAATAACGGGAAGAAAAATATGTAATAAATTGAATTTATATTTTAAAGTACATAAAGATAAAGTATTAGACTTGATTCGGTGTCTAAGCACACGAGTTTTCACCCACACGAGTTTTCACCCACACGTGATCGACCGGCTATCCAGAAGAGTTCGGAGACTTCTGGATAGTTTCGCTTCAGGCATCGAAACTTACTATGCGAGGCGGCATTCCTCGCCCTCCCAGAGTACTTCCCTAGTAACTAGTTTTACCAGCGGCTGGGTCGACCGCGGGGGTAATTTTTTTTTTATCCAACTACGAGTACAACTCACACGGCTTCCAGCGGGAATCGAACATGAGTTGTCCGAAAGTCAATAATGGAAAGGGGGGAAAAAAGAAAAATTTCGATTTTAGACATGCTTGCAATAATTGAAAGGGGCATGAATAATAGAAGGAATTAATAATTTGAAGAACCTTGCAATAAAAGAAAGAGAAATATAGAGTGAAAGAAATTTAGAATTTAGAGATAAATACAATTAAAGATAAAGAAAAAAATAATGGACAAGACTTAAGCATTTTAACTTCGACAAACGCATAAACACATAGAGCGAGAGAGGCAGTCGTAAATGCATATATTCATCTGTACATACTTTCATATGCAGGAAACACGTATACAAACACATATATACATAATAAATGGTCAAATATTTACAGAACAAAGATTTAGACAACAGACAGATACGTAGAATAAGATGTAAGTACATAGATAAGCAAACATAGATGCATGCAAGCAAGAAGCACATGGAGGATGCGAATTTAGCCTACCAGAATATGTTCTCTCCATTTCTTACAAATTCGATCCGACCGCCAGTCTGATTATCAATTATGAGAAACTGAGACGGCTCGTAGACAAAGACAATAGCTGTAATGAAACAAATGGTTGGTGCATTATTTTAAAATACAGATATAGACAAGCTGAGACAGACAGAAAGATAGACAGGTAAAATAGACAGACAGTGGATAGACAGTGTGACCGGCATTTTGAGAAACTGTAAGATAATTCATCAACAATACTACTAGACATAACAGCTTTAAATCAAAAATACATTAAAGATACTTATATATTACAAGCAAAGAACACATATCAGAAGCTGCTAGAAGAGTGGATTCAGCAGTACACAAGAGAACAAGTTACAATGAGATGGTAGAGAAATGAAGAAAGACATGAATGAAATTTGCGACATATTTTATTCAAAAAGGAAAAGAAGAAAAAAAATGGATGATCCTGGAATAAATGGAAGGAAGAAGACAAGCATAGAACACTCTCAATACAAGAAGATAGATAATGAAATACGCACAATGTACACAAAAGCAAAAGAAGTCTAGCTAGGCCAAAAATGTCTGGATATCGTAACTGTGGAAAATAAGCAAGATTTAACAGGGATGCACACAGAAATAAAGAAAATGACTAATAAAGGTAAAAAAAAAAGCAACAACAACACAGAAAGTGGATGTGTTGCAAAAAAAAAAATGCTAACAGACAATAAATATATAATCAATAGATGTCAGAAATATGCAAGAGAATTAATTTTTGACGACAGGAAAAAGAAACCATTTATGAAATCTATCATCAACATGTGCCATACCGGTTGGCATAGGCCAACCTATGTCCTTCCACAATCTTCTATCCATAGTGCATCGTATCAGTTCTGTTGTTGACTGTTTTCCATGCCATGACACCAAGATATCCAGTATTGTCTCTCTTTGTCGTCCGCGATCTCTCTTACCTTTTATTTTGCCAGTTGTAACCAAGTATTCCAACTTTCCTCTTCTCATGATGTGCCCGAAAAATGGCGATTGTATGCCACGCTATAAAATCTTAGAATCCGAAGTGGAAAAGTCCTACGCAAATAATGAAAAAGTGAAAAGCTGCAGAACCTGACAAAATACACATCGAGATGATAAACGAAACATACCATACAGGATACCTACCAAATGAACTAAAAATATCAACTTTCATTGCGTTGCATAAAAATATTGGTGCATTTGAACGCAGTGATTTTAGAACAATAAGCCTAATAAGCCATGCAACAAAAATCTTGCTAAAAGTTATACATGGACGGATTCAAAATAAAATCAATATGGCATTAGAAGAACAATAATTTGGATTTAGAAAAACAGTAAGACAAAGGAAGCCATTTTCTGCATCAGGAAGTTAATCGAAAAGTACACAGAAGTAAACAAACTATACCATATATATAGCATATATAGCATATGCTGCTTCATAGACTAGACCAAAGTTTTTGTTAGAATACACCATATACAACATATAGACTGCCTAAAAGATATACATCTAGATGACACGGACATACGACTAATAGGTAATTTATACTGGGAGCAAACAGCAATAATAGAATATAACACAGAGAACTCTACACCCATTGATATAAAAAGAGGAGTAAATTAAGGATGTGTCCTATCACCAAGCTTGTTCAATCTATCATCAAGTACCGGGCCTGCTGGCGTATGTGATCATGTCTCTACACAACTTTGATCTCGACAGTTATTTATCATTTTTGTTGTTGACCTTCTACCAAGCCATTCTCTTAAGCTGTCTGGTATCTTTTCTCTTTGATTCCATCTTCGTCGCTGAATTTTGCCAGTTGTTACAATATATTCCAGTTGTTCTCTTCACATTACATGGCCAAAAAATGATGATTGTTTCTTCCTAATATTGGAAATTAGTTCTCTCTTTGCTTTGGCCTCTTTCAGAACCTTTTCATTACTCTTCTTAGCTGTCCATGGTATTCTCAACATTCTTCTGTAAAACCACAATCATACACTGAGCAAATCTTTAAAAACATCACAGAGATGCCAGGCCTAAACATTAATGGAAAGATAATCAATAACCTAAGATATGCTGATGATACTGTACTACTAGCAGAAAATCCTAAAGATCTGCAACAATTACTTAATGAAATAAAGAAACAAAAAATGTGGACTAGATATGAATATCAAAAAGTTTAAAACTATGATTATGAACAAAGAAAATACTCAAAACCCACAAGTGGATATCAAAATTTAAGGAATAGACCTGAAGACAGTTTAGAACTACAACTACCTTGCGCATACTATAACCAGTGATGGAAAATGTACAACTGAAATAAACAAAAGAGCAGTAATGACAAAAAACAATTTTAATGCCATGAAAAATATACTAACATAAAAAAATAACATCAGGGCTAGAACTAAGAATAGCAAAATGTTATATCTTCTTAACATTCCCGTATTGTGCAAAAAACAGGAACATTTGACAAGAAAACAGAAAATTAAAGTCTTTAAATTGTGATTTACAGAAGAATACGAAGAATTGGACAGAAAGGAAAGAAAACAAACGATGAAGTTTTAAAACAACTAAAAATGAAAACAGAACTACTAAAGACAATTCAAACAAGACAAATGTGATTTTTTGGGCCTGTTAAAAGACACAAGAGCCTACTAAATATAATCTTGGATGGAAAAATACAAGATAAAAGAGGCAGAGGCAGACAAAGACTCACATGGACGAAAAAGATGGACAGGTCAGCCTAATACAACCCGCACCATCAAAGTAAGAGACTGAACGGAATGGCGCTTCATGGTAGCCAACCTTCGATGCGGACACGGCACATGATGATGATGATGTTAGACAAAGAGTCACAATGTAATTAAACATATGTTGTTTATAGTGGAAACAGATCGATTAGCTGCTTCTGGAACAGGTATACTTGAACTTAGACACATAATCAATACACGTGCTGTAATAATAGTAATGAATATTGTAAGATAATAAAAATGATAGTTATATCGAAGGTACCATCATGAGCACCATGCAACATACAAATAAATGGGACAAATGTGAAACAAGTGCAGGGCGTCTAATACTTGGGCGCAATAATAGCAGCATTCGTAAGATAGACCACAGAAATAAAAAGCAGAATATCACAGGCCAATATAGCATTTCAGAAAATGAAATGCGTCTTGTGCAACAAGTCTATGTCAATAGAAGGAGATAGAGATGCATCGGTGCTATTTAGAGCCAATTCTGACCCGTGGAACCAAATCATGGACACTAGACAAACAAATGTAAAGACGATTAGAGGCCGCACAGATGGGATATTTCATAAGAATTATGATAATTCCCTGGACAGCTAAAAATACAAACGAGGACATTCTGAAATAAGACAAACAGAAGAAGAGAGTACCTAGAAAATATTAAAAAGAAACAATCTATATTTTTCGGGTACATTGTGATAAGAGACAAGTTGTAACACTTAGTTATAACTGACAAAACACAGAGAAAGAGAAATCTTCAGCTACAAAAAAATAAAAAGATACTAGACATCTTGGTGTCGTGTCAGAGTTAAAAAAAAACCAACAAAATTAATACAATGTACTAAGACACGTAATTGTGGAAGCACACGAGCCACAATGCTAACCGGTTTGGGACATACTGATGATAATACTATTAGGAATCACTGAAATGAACAGAAAAGCAGATATATCGCCAATTCTTTTAAAACCAGAATGAATAAAAACATATATCAATTTGTAATTATAAATTATATATTATATATATTACAAATTATATTTAAAAATATATCAATTTAATGTCAGTTAAACGACAGATAATGAGACAGACATATTGCAAAACAAACTTAATGATCAATTACTGCAATCTATAAACGACCTTCCAAGCTATGGGAAAGGGAGGTAAAGATAACAGTTAATTTAGGATTAATTTATTGTTTGTCACGTGTTTGACATATTCAATATGCGATGTCTGCGCCGTATTCTTGGTATCACCTGGAAGGATAAAGGGACAAACGTGGAGGTCATGACTCGCACAGGCCTACCGGACAACTACACGCTGCTCAATCAACGTAGGATACGCTGGCTTGGCCACGTAAGCCGTATGAAAGATGGCCGTATAGAAAAATATATACTCTACTTACAACTGACAGATGGCAGAAGGACTAGAGGACGACTAAAACTTCGATTTGTAGACGTGTGTAAACGTGACATGAAGACTCTGAACATAAACCCTGAACCCTGTAGTCTGGGAAGATATAGCTGCAGACCGCAATCTTTGAAAACACACTCTAAAGCTCCAACTCAAACAAGAAGCAGACAGATTCATAGAAAAAAAGAATACGCGTAGAAAGAAAAGACAAAAAAAAACATTTCTAGGCCCGCTGCAAAATCCATTGTCAACTATGACTGACTGAGGTTACTACTACACGTGTTTGAGGTATTGCGTTGAAACTTCTAAACTGCAATCTCATAGTCTCTACGACCATGTACATAGGAGATACCAAACACGGGAGACAACTGTGGGCTTGTTTCTCTATCTGGTTTTCTTTAAAGAAAATAAGAAACTAAACCTCTGCGGACCAAAAAATGAAGAGAAAGAAAATCTGGTCTTAGCTAAATGTTAGAATTATTTGAATTTTGAATGTCTTCTTCATCTTCTTCCTCTACCTTTCAGCTCCCTGTGGAGCATAGGACTTCAACAAACACTTTCCAAGTCGTTCTGTTTCTTTGCCATTCTTTTAAGATCAGTCCATATCTTCCCCATTATCTTCATCTCTGCTTCTATCTGTCTTCTCCAAAAAATTCCTCGGTCTTCCTCTTTGTCTTTTCCCCTGGGGATTCCAAAACAAGGCCTGTTGTGTAATACTCTCAGTTGGCTTCCGCAGTATGTGCCTATCCAGCGCCATTTGAATGTGAAAAGCACAAATTCCACAATAATTATCCAAGCAATGCAAATAAATAAAAAATCTATCTCAAGGCGTCTAAAAGATTAAACAAGGCCATACATAAGTTTTTATTGTTGATAAGATGCCAACATGAGAAAAAATTAATTAAAAATGTAAGAGAAATAGATATAGAGAGAGGAGTCGAGAGGTTCGGTCAGAGGAAATGAATTAATATAGAGAAAAGGAAAACGGGAGAGAAAGAAACGTAAAACAAAGGACTATTCAGAGAAAGAAAGAAGGAAAGGAAAAATAGAGATAAGCATGAGAAATATCTCTTTTTTTGTGAAAGAAAAAAAGGTGGATAATAAGAAAACTGATAGAATAAAGAGAAGGAAAGAACGAGAGCAATACAGAGAAAACGACAGACAGCTAGACAGGGAGAGAAGTTGAGTTGATGTAAAGACAACCGGAAGTTGAGACACTTAAAAGCCCCAAGGATTAAAGATTCTATTCTCGGCCTCGCTATCGAATTTTACTGGAGCCTGATTCTATAAATAGACCATGCGAGCTGACAACTTCAGCCTGAAATGATACTTTGTAAACATTCCGGAAGATGACGTAACGTTCTTCTGTGTTCTTCCTTAATCGGTTTGGTTCTTCTTCATTTTACATTGATTTCTATAGAAAAAGAACTTTAAAAAAATTGTGTTAACTGGTACTTGTATTTGCTATTTGTATTTTTTTTTTTTTTGCAATATAGATGTAATCTCATTTACTGTAAAATCATCACCATAATGGGAGCCGCAATAGCTTAGTGGTTAGTGAACTGGACTACAAAGGACAAAAGTTCGATCCCAACCGACTGCTTCCGGATCAACCAGCCTTTAATGGGTACCGGATTTTTTTTTGTGGGAAAGTGAAGCGGCACGGGCGTAATACCGACCACATTACCCCAAAAATCATGTGCTGAAGGTCTGTAAAATGTATGGTCACTAACATCATATTCCCTATACGCCACTTGGCGTGACGGGGGTACTTTACTTTTTTTTACATCATCTTTGAGTGCCGTCTCCGCATCGAAGGTTGGCTACCACGGAGCGTTATTCCGCTCTGTCCCTTGCTTTCATAGTGCAGGTTGTTATAAAGTGACTTGTCCATCATTTGATGTTACTCGTCAACGCTTGTGTTTGTGACAGGTTTACAAGAAATGAACACAAGATAAGTAAACAAAGTACAGGCTCTCTCCTCGCATAACGTGGGTGTAAAGAGAGTAATGTATAAGTCACCGATTTCATCCAGGACCACACACCTTTGTCTATGTCCCTGGACATGCGGGAGTACAGGGAAATGAAAGGGGGGGACAGGTTGGCTAGCTGCGCTGTCGTTGAGGACGGGCAACCAATGGATCGGGCGGACATCACCAATGCCCTCCGAGATGTGGAAAGAGCACGGGACTTCGACAAACACAGATCCATGTCACTTCTTCGGATGATGGAAATGGGAGTTACGTTGGGCACAGCCAGAAATGAGAAACTTAGTGGCCGTGTAAGAAGACTTATCAACCAACATAGAACTGGAGTCGTCAGTCGCTGGACACTGCGGGAATTGCTGAGGAGGGGATCTGAGCACCTATAGACATGTTCGGAGTGCAATGATGATGACCCGCAAATAAATCAATAACTCAATCCATGACCACAGCGAATTCTTGGGTAATGTATCAGTTATTAGATGCATGTAAGTGTGCCAAAGAAAACTGCCAGATTGCTATTCTCCCACAAAGGTATTATTCCTGTCAGGTAATTCGGACATGCGAAACCCACGTGACTATAGAACAAGTGAACACTTTTGTTCAGGAATATATGTTTAAACTGTTGTTGCTCTTTATAAATATGGACCACATACAGACAGAAGGATTTGGGTATTCTTCTTCTTCTTTTCTCTTTTCACTGATACCTAAAAGGTGTGGTTTATATCATTTGTCGTTCTTGAACTGCTCGAACTGTCTGAATTAGTGATTTTCCTTTGTTGTTACATGCCTCT
This sequence comes from Megaustenia siamemsis, assembly GCA_032433765.1. Classification (NCBI taxonomy): domain Eukaryota; kingdom Metazoa; phylum Mollusca; class Gastropoda; order Stylommatophora; family Ariophantidae; genus Megaustenia; species Megaustenia siamemsis. The sequence goes on from JAVIAB010000059.1 coordinate 27,470,460, forward strand.
GTCACTGCATCTATCCATCTTCTTTTCTCTTTTCACTGATACCTAAAAGGTATCGTGGTTATATCATTTGTCGTTCTTGAGCTGCTCGAACTGTCTGAATTAGTGATTTTCCTTTGTTGTTACATGTCTCTGTAACTGCATCTATCCATCTTCTTCTAGGTCTTCCTCTTGGTCTTTTTTCCATGCATTCTCGAGAAGAACGCCCTTGATGGTGATTGGCAAGGATTCATTCTGACCAGGTGGCAAAACTATTTAAGTTGTACGGATTTGGATACTCGTCCGAATTGCTCATTTTGTTTTTGTTTTCCATTGCTGACCCGTTTTTTTCCTTTAAAGTGCTGCTAAAATACGTGTTTTGCTACTTGTATAACTAATGCTGCCTCGGAGCTTGCCTAGTCACAAATATTCAACAAATATATTTTATTGTTATTTTCCCAGCCTTATCGCTGGTACCTGTATAACTTGTAAGCACTTTCCCGGCAGAATGTTCTTAGCCACTTTATTCTTCTTTACATTTAATATAATAAAAAGTTATAGCAATAACTAAATAATAAGCACAACAGGCAAAGCTTTTGCTAGAGTCGTACTTAATCGCCTGCATAGACTTGCAGAACGGGTGCTTCCCGAGTCCCAATGCGGTTTCAGAGCCGGGAGATCAACCATAGATATGATCTTCACTCTTAGACAACTGCAGGAAAAATGTCGGGAACAAAATATGCCGCTCTATATTGCCTTTGTGGATCTCACAAAGGCATTCGACACAGTAAACAGAGATGCTCTCTACAAGGTGTTAGAAGGCATAGGCTGCCCTCCTAAATTACTTAGGCTGATAATTTCCTTCCATGAAGACATGAATGGCAAAGTCCATTTTGATGGGAGTCCATCAGAGAATTTCAAAGTCAACAAAGGAGTGAAACAGGGATGTGTCCTCGCCCCCACCCTTTTTGGTATATTTTTTGCTGCCCTCCTAAATTACGCCTTCGAAAACAGCTCAGGAGATATTTACATTCGCACTAGACCAGATGGCTCACTGTTCAACCTAGCACGACTAAGAGCAAAAACCAAAACAAATGTTGCCCTACTTAAAGAATTTTTATTTGCTGACGATGCAGCCCTAGTCGCTCATAGTGAGGCCACCCTACAGTCGCTGATCAACAACCTGGATAAAGCATGCGACCTTTTTTCACTGTCAATTAATGTTCAGAAGACAGTAATACTAAATCAAGGTGACTTCAAACCTATATCTATTACTCTAAAAGACTGCCCACTAGAATCAGTACAGAAATTTACATATCTTGGATCCACAGTTACGCAAACCATCTCTCTTGATGAAGAAATAAACTGTCGAATTGGTAAGGCAGCTACGACCTTCGGCAAACTCACAAAAAGGGCATGGAACAACACGAAACTAACTCAAAAGACTAAACTCTTAATATATCAAACTTGTGTGCTTAGCACACTACTATATGGATCCGAAACCTGGACAACATACTCAAACCAGGAAAAAAGACTAAATGTCTTCCACATGCGATGTCTCCGCAAAATAATGCACATCAAATAGCAGGACAAAATAACCAACTTAACTGTCCTGCAACGTGCTAAGACCCTAACAATCATGTCGATGCTCAGAAGTCGAAGGCTAAGATGGCTGGGGCATGTCCAACGGATGGAAGAAAAACGCATTCCTAGGCAAATACTATATGGTGAGCTAAAACACGGAAAACGACAAATCGGCAGACCTAAACTACGATATAGAGATATCTGCAAATCATCTCTGAAAGACTTCTCCATATGTGAATATGACTGGGAACATCTGGCAAGTGATCGCACATCATGGAGAGCACGTATAAGGAACGGTATAACAACATTTGAGACTGTTCTAAGACAGGACTTAGAAGAGAAGAGACTCATGAAAAAGGATGGTAAACCCTGTGGACCAGCGAGCCTGACCTGTTCATTATGTGACCGCGTGTGTTTGTCAAACATTGGTAGAATTAGCCACGAGAGAAGCTGTTCGGCAAAAACAAGACCTCAAAAAAATACGCAACAGCCTCCACTAGACCGTCTGACAAGACGAAAAGGGCCATATATAGCAATACGCAAAATTATCTTCACAACACTTAGTACCATTGCTGGTGTATGCCGGGAGGCTCACGACAGATCCAGAGGGATAAAGGCCGCTTGGTTAAAGTAGTCGCCACGATGCGTGAGACTCGGGATTTTTATTTCACCCCCTGATAAAAAAAAAAAAATAATTTATGTCTACCTCGGGTTTTGAACACCGTACGTCGACTTTTCAGCTTGAGAAACAGTGGTTTAAGCCGCACGGTGAAGCACCTCTTGCATGACAGTGTGACAGTACATCAGGTATGACAGTGCATGGACTAACAGCTGTGAACGACACATAGTTGACTGCTAGCTTGAGAAACAACCAGCAAAAACGGATAAAAATCCTATTTTAACTTCTCTTAGTGTCTCTAAAACAGGAAAGTCAATTTGGCAAAATGAGCACTGATCGAAGCGGGACAGGTCAACCCAGCTGTCGGCTGAAAGGAGCAGACATCAGATTTCTTCTGAAATCCCAACAACACGCATCTACAACAACCTAACCTGCTTTTAAGTGAGGATGATGAAGAGAACTATTTAATTCTTTAGTAGTCATCCTGTAGAGAGAAAATACTGGATAGCTTGGTGTCATGGCATGGAAAACAGTCAACAACAGAACTGATACGATGCACTGTAGATAGAAGATTGTGGAAGGACATGATCGCCTACGCCAACCGGTATGGCACATGATGATGATGAGTCATCATATGGAGCGTCACAGATATATACGTATATCAATTATACATTTGCAAAACTTTCCGTGGTCATTAATGATTCAAACAGTGTGTTATTGTGTTAACGCTGTTAGCTCATCTATAATATTTGAAGTGAATTTATACAAAAATTATTAAAAAAACATTTGTATTTTTTCTGTGCGCTATCAGCTTACAGAGGAAGATACTATGCAATCCATTTTTGACAATCGGAACAAGAAAAAGAGTTCTTAAATGTTATGTAGAGCTAGTCTTAACATATGAATAGGAATCATGGACAATAGGACAACAGACAAGAAAATCACTGGAGTCTGTAGAAATGTGGTTTTACAGAAGAATGTTGAGAATACCATGGACAGCTAAGAAGAGTAATGAAAACGTTCTGAAAGAGGCCAAAGCAAAAAGAGAGCTAATTTCTAATATTATGAAGAAACAATCATCATTTTTTGGCCATGTAATGAGAAGAGAACAACTGGAATATATTGTAACAACTGGAAAAATTGAGGGACGGAGAGATAGAGGAAAGCAAAGAGAAAAAATACCAGACAACTTAAGAGAATGCCGTGACTGAAGGTCAACAACAGAAATGATAAATAACTGTCGAGATCGAAAGTTGTGGAGAGACATGATCACCTACGCTAGCAGGTCCGGAACTTGATGATGACATGTTTTATAACTTGATGCTCAATATCTATGTTTAATGCCTTCTTGTGTCTTCCAATTGATATAACTTATGTTTTTTTTTTTTTCAGTACTTATTTTCATGTTATACATGTTACATTCTTTATTCAATAAAAAAAAAAAACTATCTTTACGTCACATAGTACCATTGCTGGTGTATGACGGGGGGCAACGATAGAACCGAGAGATAAAGGCCGCTTGGTCAAGCAGTCGCCACGACGTGTGAGACTCAAGATTTTTAGTTCACACCCCCCCCCCCCCCCGATAGAAAAAATCCTTTTTGTCTACCGTGGGCTTCGAACACCGCAAATATTTCGACTGTAAATATTGTTAAAGTTATAGTTGTATTTTATATTAAACCATGTAATGAGTTTGAAAAATCTGAAAAATGTTATCATATTTTTTCTTCGTCCTCGTTTCTTTTCCATTGTACCGCATCGTTCGTCGAGGGAGATGGAAAGTGCTGGTTTTTGCTGCTTAATTCTTTGACTCTTGAGAGCTGTTGAAAGCTGTTGTAGAGTTTCTCTGTTGTTGTCACTCCAATATAATGTGAGTCTGCCTTGAGCACTACAACTTTCTCTTTGCCTTCATGCCTTCATTGACGTCACTAGCGCGGCTGTATTTAGACTAAAGCTAAATAAGCGCCACACAATCCGGGATGGGGGACGGGGGGGGGAGAGAAGGGAGGATAGGGATGGGCTTAAGAAATTTGAAAATTTTGTGGGGACAACACTTTTTTCTCCATTGAAACTTTCTGGTGTTATTTTTTTTTTTTTAAGGGAGCCTTAAATGGGCACCGGATTTTTTCTGAGAAAGTAAAGCGGTACGGGCGTAATACCGATCACATTACCCTAAAAATGAAACAAATAAAGTTTGAAAGTTGTGAACAATAGAACACATATTAGAAAAGAAGAACAAGCGGGAAAAGAAAAGATACACGGCAGCTTGAGGCAATTGTTGGTAAGAAGTCATTATCAGAAATTAGAAACAGATTTAGAGTTTTGAGGTCACATGCAAGGGATTTCTCAGGAAAATGTTGAGGTTTCCTTGGGCAGCATTATAAGAAAATAATGAAGGCATTTTTATTGAGGCCAACACAAAAGGAGAGCTCTTAAAAAAATATTAAAAAAAATAAAAAAAAAAAACATGTAACAATCGACATTTGTCGGGTACATTATGAGAAGAGGAAAAGTTGGAGTGATTGGTTACAACTGGTAAAATGAAAGGAAAGAAAGATCATTGACGACGATGGGAGAAGATGCCAGATAGATTGGTGACGTGGCACGTAAACAGTTAAAACAGTATTTAAACGATGCACTGAGGACAGATAATTGTGGAAAGAGCGCGAGCGCCAACCAGTATGGTACATGATGATGATGAGAGATAGAAAATTCTGAATAGGTATGATCACATTCGCCATCAGGCACAGAAATAGATGGTATGATGATGATGATGATGATTGTGACGATGAAGGTACAAAACAAAAAATACAATAGGAAAAGATGAATGAAAGCTTTAATAAATCGACTCTCAAACTACATAACTAGCACAAACCATTGACACGTACCTGCTGTCTGAACAGTGAGCACAAGCAATAAGACAAATAAACAAACACACACAAAAACAGAATCACATATGCTATTTTGGTTCCAAAACAAAGAGGACACCTAACAGGAAACAGCCTGAGAGACACGGTCAGAAACAAAGAATTGAGAAAAAAAGCTACCACCGCCTTAGAATATATAAAGAAACAACAGATGAAATGGTTTCGCCACGTGACAAGGCAGAGTGATCAAAACACAACACATCGAGCCTTCAATAAACGTTGTGAGAACACCAGACCCAAGGGTCGACCACGAAAACGGAATATTAGAAGCGCTAGGAAATATTACAGCAGCTGAGGCGAACAGAAGAGCAAAAGACCGCAAATTATATCTCCCCTCGACGCTGAAAGGCAAATGAAGAAGGAAAGAAGAAGAAAAAATTAACAAAGAGATTCAATTCACATTACACGTAAATGATCAAAAGTAACTGCCCGTTTCTACCCTACTTTCTCCCATATTTTTAAAACGAGAATTACCTTTCATGTAATGATCTAATTGAACGAGTGAAAAATGATCTAACTGAAAAAGTTAAAAATCAAATATTGAAATTGTAACCCAAAGCTGACTATAAAGAACAACGCAAGTTCAGATAAAACGAAGACATGAAAAAAGATACCAGTGGTTGATAATGAAGACATTAAAAAGAGTGTGAGAAAGGAAAGATCAAAGAGAAAGATACATGACATCACAAAAATAGAAAAGACCTGCAAATGGATGGTGACGATGGTGATGAGAAACAAGAGTTCCACGATATAAATGAAATAATAAGAAAAAGCAGTGGCCATAGAAGGAATATGGTGTCAAGGATATAAAGTGCGTCAAAGGATGACAATTCTAAAAAGAAAAGCGCGGGCTTAAATAAAAATAAAAGAATATTGATTACATTTGCAGAAAAAAAAATTATTTCCATTTCAGATGACAATTAATATTATTGGTGGATAATACTAGTGCATTTGTCATGTCCTTACCAGGTCAGACTGACATTGATTCGATCCTCGACGTCATCAAAAACAAAACGTGCTTCCTACCTACCTACCTACCTACCTACCTACCTACCTACCTACCTACCTACCTACCTACCTACCTAAATACCTACCTACCTACATACCTACCTACCTACCTACCTACCTACCTAAATACCTACCTACCTACCTACCTACCTACCTACCTACCTACCTACATACCTACCTACCTACCTACCTACCTACCTAAATACCTACCTACCTACCTACCTACCTACCTACTTACCTACCCACCCACCCACCCACCCACCCAAACCCATCCATCCATCTATCTATCTATCTATCTATCTATCTATCTATCTATCTATCTATCTATCTATCTATCTATCTATCTATCTATCTATCTATCTATCTATCTATCTATCTATCTATCTATCTATCTATCTATCTATCTATCTATCTATCTATCTGTCCGCCCTTCCGTCTGATCGCTCGTCCGTCTGATCGCTCTCCCACCTGTTTTCCTTGTATCCTCAGGTTCCCATTTGAGGGCTTGTTTTAATATTCTCTTGTCGTCTCTTCTAATGACATGACCAAAACATGACCATATTTTTATGACCACCTTCTTCTCTTGATACTATTTTTTTAAAACTTTGTCATTTCTCTTATTTCATTGAATATTAAATTCGTATAGAATTCATTCCATGGTACAAGAAATATCTTCACCAGGCATTTGTCTATTTATGCATCTAATTTATTTCTGTTTCTTTCATTAGTTTCCCGCTTCAGCGTGCAGGGTAGAGTTGGATATCACATTTTATTTGAAAATTCTGAGCTTTGTTTTTGTGTTTAGTTTTTTTTTTGTTCCCCAGCTTTTCCTCTAACGATGTCCCTAGAGACTAGAAACTGAATTTTGCTGTTAATCTGTTTTCCCCTGGCAACCGTGTACACAGGTATCCCTCACCGCACAGGCAGGTAACTCTATCTTCGAAGATACTCATATTTTTTTTTCGTCCATGAGTAGTTGATGTTTCAAGCCGGGCCTTTCTGCTGAGACCAGAAGTGATTGCCTCAGAGAGAAATCATAAATAAAAATTACACATGGTGCAGCCGGGATTTGAACCAACGACGTCTCTGTCTTGAGGCCGGCGTCTTTGCCTCGTGACCAACCAGTCCCTCTTTGTGCTTAGTAATTTTGATTTTCATGTTTGCTTTGCTATTCTGATTCTAATTTTTTTTTCCATTCTGGGCTGATGGACATTTTGTGATGATAATTTTTCTTATTAAAGTAAACAAAAAGTCAAATTCTTTGCATTTAGCATGTCACTGAATTTATAAATAGAGAAATGAAAGTCCTTAAGACCTACGGAAGAATGAAGAGCGGTTCTAACAATTTCATGAAAGAAGTGGCGTGAAACTAAAGGGACATAAAAAACAATTAGAGAAAACATTTGCAAAGAGTTAATTCCCCTGGGGTTTCATAACGAGATTTAGCTGTGGGGAAATTCCCGAAGGGGGAAGTAACCACGATCACTGTATGTGTCGAAACGTTGGTTAGTTGGCTATATCTTTTCCTCGCAGAAGAACAATGTAATTGCTAGTTACTTTATTGAAAAACGACACATTAACCAGTTAGAATCTTTTGTGGACAACGATACAGTTGTCGTTGCCGTTTATCACTTATTTTTGTGTCAGACTGAATTAACAGAGGAAAAAAAAAATTAAGTTAATTTATAGGCACTAATAAAACATACAAGTTACAGTCACTATTATGGTCAATTTTAAAACCAACATAATTTCTACCAAATATGTGTCAATTATATGTTCAATGAGAAGGCTATAGACCATGACTAGACGTACAATCTATATAATATCAATCGCTCATTTTTATTACTCATATATATCTATTGCTAAAATGTAATGCCTGTGTATCTAGTGCTCATAATTAGCATTCCTATATCTAGTGCTCATAGTTAGCATTCCTATATCTAGTGCTCATAGTTAGCATTCCTATATCTAGTGCTCATAGTTAGCATTCCTATATCTAGTGCTCATAGTTAGCATTCCTATATCTAGTGTTCATAGTTAGCATTCCTATATCTAGTGATCATAGTTAGCATTCTTATATCTAGTCTTCATAGTTAGCATTCCTATATCTAGTGCTCATAGTTACCACTCCTAATCTAGTGCTCATAGTTAGCACTCCTATATCTAGTGCTCATAGTTAGCATTCCTATATCTAGTGCTCATAATTAGCACTCCTATATCTAGTGTTCAAAGTTAGCATTCCTATATCTAGTGTTCATAGTTAGCATTCCTATATCTAGTGCTCTTAGTTAGCACTCCAATATCTAGTGCTCATACTTAGCACTCCTATATCTAGTGCTCATAGTTAGCACTCCTACATCTTGTGCTCATAGTTAGCACTCCTAAATATAGTGCTCATAGTTAGCACTCCTAAATCTAGTGCTCATAGTTAGCACTCCTATATCTAGTTCTTATAGTTAGCACTCCTATATCTAGTGCTATAGTTAGTGCTCATAAATCTAATGTTCGTAGTTAGTGGTCTTATATCTAGTGCTGATAGTTATTGCTCATAAATCTAATGTTCGTAGTTAGTGGTCTTATATCTAGTGCTGATAGTTATTGCTCATAAATATAATGTTCGTAGTTAGTGGTCTTATATCTAGTGCTGATAGTTATTGCTCATAAATCTAATGTTCGTAGTTAGTGCTTGTAGATCTTCTTTCTTCTGCTTCTCTTTTCACTGATACCTAAAAGGTGTTGTGGTTATATCACTTGTCGTTCTTGAGCTGCTCGAATTGTCTGAATTAGTGATTTTCCTTTGTTGTTACATGTCTCTGTCACTGCATCTATCCATCTTCTTCTGGGTCTTCCTCTTGGTCTTTTTCCATGCATTCTCGAGAAGAACGCCCTTAATGGTGATAGGTGAGGATTCATTCTGACGAGGTGGCCAAACCATTTAAGTTGTTGTTCTATATATTCTTGGCAGGGTTTTGTTCCTACAATTTTTCTTATGGTTTCATTTGGTATTCTATCTCTTCTTGTGTTGTTTGTTACTTTTCTCAAGCATCGCATCTCACATGCATTTATCTTTCTTAATTGTGATTTAGAAAGGGTCTATGTTTGACTTTCATAGCACAGAGTTGGTATGAAAATGCTATTTATCATTTGTTGTTTAGCTGGCATAGAAATGTTTGGATGTCTTAGCAATGGTGAAAGCTGGTATGTGACAGCATTTGCTTTTTGTATTCTCATGTCAATTTCTCTGTCTAGTTTTCCATCTTCTGTGAACATTGTGCCCAAATACTTGAATTCTTCTACTTGTTTTATTTCTTATCTTTGATCTTAATGTTTAATGGGTGTCTTAATTTACTTATTCTCATAGCCTATGTTTTTGTTATGTTAATTTTCATACTGTAGTTTGTGCAACTTTTATCTAGAGATGTTATATGCTGTTGTAGCAGGTTCACGTCCTCATATATTAGGCATTGGTCATCTGCGAATAGTAGCTCATTGATGTTGGAGTTTTCTACCTCTATATTATTATTATTATTTGATTTTTCCTTATTGTTGGTTGTTTCCTGATTTATTTTGTCCATAGATATGATGAAGAGGAGTGGTGAGAGGACACATCCTTGTCTTACACCTGCTGTAACCTGAAACCATTCTGACAGACCTTCCGATGTTCTGACGGCACTTTGACTGTTTTTATATAATGTCATTATATTATCTAGTAGTTGTCCTGCTACCCCGTAGGTTTCTAAAGTTTGCCAAAGTTTGTTCCTGTCCACACGGTCAAACGCTTTTTCCAGATCTATAAACACTATATTTAGGTTTCTGTCATATTCTATTGTTTTTTCACATAGCTGTCTCAATGTAAATATAGCATCTGTACAGCTTTTGCCTTTTCTGAATCCGAATTGATTATTACTTAATTGGGGTTCTATTATGTATCTTACTCTTGCTTGTAGATCTAATGCTCATAATTGGTGCCTCTATATCTAATGCTCATAATTGGTGCCTCTATATCTAATGCTCTTAATTGGTGCCTCTATATCTAATGCTCATAATTGGTGCCTCTATATCTAATGCTCATAATTGGTGCCTCTATATCTAATGCTCATAATTGGTGCCTCTATATCTAATGCTCATAATTGGTGCCTCTATATCTAATGCTCATAATTGGTGCCTCTATATCTAATGCTCATAATTAGCGCTCGTAGTTAGTGGTCTTATATATCTATTGCTCATCGATAGTACTTGTATATATAATGCTCATAATTGATGCCTGTATATCTAGTGCTCACAATGAATGCTTGTACATCTAATGATCATAATTGATGCTTATATATCTAGTGCTCATAATGAATGCTTGTATATCTAATGCTCATAAGTGATGCCTGTATATCTAGTGCTCACAATGAATGCTTGTACATCTAATGATCATATTTGATACTTATATATCTAGTGCTCATAGTTAGTGCTTGTATATCTAATATTCATAATTAGTGTCTGTATATATATATATATATATATATATATATATATATATTGCTAATAGTTAGTGCTCGATGCTCCTATATCCGGTGCTCACAGTTAGTGATCATATATCTATCGCTCATATTTGGTGCTCGAATATCAAGTACTCATAATGTGCTTATATATATATATTGCTTGTAGTTAGGACGCATATAACTGCCGTTCATAGTTAGGGCTCGCATATCAAGTGTTCATAAGGGGCTTATGTCTATTGCTCATAGTTAGTGCTCATAACCTATTGCTCATAGTTAGTGCTCATAACCTATTGCTCATAGTTAGTGCTCATAACCTATTGCTCATAGTTAGTGCTAATAACCTATTGCTCATAGTTAGTGCTCATAACCTATTGCTCATAGTTAGTGCTCGTATGTCTAGTACTGTAAATCAGTGTTCATATATCTAGTGTTTACAGTCAGTGCTCACATACAACCTACGCATCTTTAGTGCTCATATGTTAAGTGCTATATATATATATATATATATATATATATATATATATATATATATATATATCGATATATTCAGAGATAATCATTCGTGTTTACATAACTATTGCTCACAGTTAGTGCACATATATCTAGCGATCGTATTTAATTCTTATACATTTAGTGCTTATAGTAATGATGCCCATATATCTAGTGCTCATAGTAATGATGCCCATATATCTAGTGCTCACAGTAACGATGCCCATATATCTAGTGCTCATAGTTTGTGATCATATGTACAATTCTTATATATCTAGATGTTTTATGCCTAGATCTCATAGATAGTGCTCAATCATCTAGTGTTCATAGATAGTGCACATATATACTAAGTACTCATAGCTAGTGCTCATATACTAAGTACTCATAGTTAGTGCTCATATACTAAGTACTCATAGTTAGTGCTCATATACTAAGTACTCATAGTTAGTGCTCATATACTAAGTACTCATAATTAGTGCTCATATACTAAGTACTCATAGTTAAGGCTCATATACAAAGTACTCATAGTTAAGGCTCATATACTAAGTACTCATAGTTAGTGCCCATATACTAAGTACTCATAGTTAAGGCTCATATACTAAGTACTCATAGTTAAGGCTCATATACTAAGTACTCATAGTTAAGGCTCATATACTAAGTACTCATAGTTAAGGCTCATATACTAAGTACTCATAGTTAAGGCTCATATACTAAGTACTCATAGTTAGTGATTCTATATATAGTGCTTATAATTTTACTCATGTACCTAGTACTTATAATTATTATTGGTCGTTTCAAATCTAAATGTTCACGATTAACATGAAATATCTCCTCTTTCCCTGCACTTACAAACTTGATTTTTTGCATCTGGCCTTGTTTTTCCAAGGTCCCACCGATTTCACAAAATTTAATGATGTAGGAAGTATGCTTCATCATGAAGCAGCACTTTCCTTTGATCTCAGTGAATTTACGGATCTTTTTGCTCCTGGAGAAAATAATTTACCGTACATTAATGGAAATCAGCTTCTCGACATAGGCGTCTCTACACAACTTGAAAGTTGGAGGCGTTTATCAACTGTTTACTTTCTATTGTTTACTTTCTTTAAAATACTATGAGAATGTCAATGTTATAGCCATTACAGACGGTCTAAAACAAATCAGCGTATAAACAGTTCCATTAATGAAAACTATTTAAACAATATACAACAAAGAATACATTAAAAAAAATTAATTATCCGTTGCGAGCGATAACGAACATGACATATCAAGCAAAGTTATTGTTTATGGGTACGCATGTGACTAAACAGTCCGATGTAAGCACGGGATCCTCTTCACTGTAAAGAGCTACATTGTTCGTTTTATGTCTTTCCATGTGACTTTCATTATTTTACGTAAACAAGACATATGAAAGTGATTTAGTTTCTTTGCATGCCTGCAGTACACATATCAAGAATCTTTACATTTTCAAAACGTTATCAACTTTAGCTAAAGATTGATCATGCGGACATATAAAAACGTCCATTATTATTTCATTTATTCTGAATCAGAGGAGTCTAACATATTGATTACTAATCTGGGCTGAACGAACGATAGTCCATCTTTTTTCCAATAGTCATTTTCTTCTTTTAAGACATGATCTTCAAATTTGCACCAAAAATCTTTGTCAATCTGTGATAGAGCAGCATATGTCAGTCCTTTTATATCGCATAGTTTAAAACTTGTATTCTCAGCTGCCACCTGCCCTTTAATTTTTGCCCAAACGAGTTCAATGGGGTTTAATTGTGGATGATAAGGGGGCAGTCTCAAGCACGTATGACCATGCTGTTGAATGATTTTGTCTATTTGGAATACTTTGGTCTTTTGCGACTTCTTAACAAGTGACAGTAATTCAGGTTTCAAAAATCCCTCGTTAAATGGAATTCCTTCCTTTCTTAGCCAAATCTTTATAACATCTTTTGTACTGGTAGATGTAGGAATTTTGTCTTCTTCTGCCACAGCGTTGTGGTACGACGCGTTGTCCATTACCAGACAGGATGGTCTGTCTAGAATTGGAAGAAGAGTATTTTCAATCCACTCTCTAAATATATGGCCATTCATCTCGGTGTGATAGTCCCTGTTGTCAGTATAATTAGAGGTGAATATAAGTTCTGCATTTTTCACCAACCCTTCTTTTCGGCTGCCTGCATGTGCCATTATAATACGCTGTCCTTTTCCAGTGGGTACACATCTTTTAATACTTCCATCTGATAACTGCCATTCCTTGGCACTTGTGTGGTGAGAATTTATCCAAGATTCATCTAGAAATACAATATCATAACCTTGGTTACGCATTTCCCGTACTTCACGTAAATATTTACTCCTCATAGAAACTAAGTGCGGCTTCTCGCAGATGACATTTCTACCACTATCGTACTTTCTAAACGTAAAACCGATGCTTCTAACAGTTCTCCATAATGTTGTTTTCGACACAACAATGTCATTTTCTGCTCTCAGTCGAATTTTCAGTTTTCTTAAAGTCACAGTTTCTTTGGAATCGAACATTTTACAAACTGCTCTTCTAATCACTTCCTTGTCAAAACTATCTACTACTTTCTTTCTTCCTAGCGTCCTAGTCTTGATTGAACTGGACACTCCGTTAGCTTTAAGCACTTGTTTGAAAAAGCGTTTGCTTATACCCAATGCGTGAATAGTTCTCTTTTCTGGCTTTGAGATGCTTCCATACAGTTTTCCACGCTTAGCTTCTATGCAAAAATATTTATACACCTTTATTGCCACTGATTGCAATGTAAGGAACTTTACTTTTATACCCATTGACTAACAGATCACAAATTTAACGAAATTACCCAATAATTAGGATACGCCGTTGCACATAAATCACAACAAAACGACAGGAAATGGGATGCACCGGATATAAAATTATAACTATGACGCGTTTTATGTGTTTTTTAGTGCTTAAAACAGGGAAATTGGCGCGCATTACGTTCAAGATGACAAGTCCGTGGGTGCTCACTCATATGAAGCGGTAATTCCTCCAAATATATGGTTTGACCAAAATGCCTTAAATTTGTATACTTCAAATAAAGAATATTTAAAACTATACGTTTGTTGGTGAGGAAATGAATGTACTTCTTGGGACCAAAAATCACAAGACCATATGCAAAATTTCAACATTATCAATCAATTGGTTGCAGAGATATGGAATTTTAAACACCTTCAAAATATTTTGAAACGACCAATATCATATATCTAGTACACATAAATTTTGGAACCGCGATAGCTCAGTGGTTAGTGAACTGGACTACAAAGGACAAGAGGTAGGGTTCGATCCCAACCGACGGCTTCCGGTTCACCCGCGCTTACATGGGTACCGTATTTTTTTCTGGGAAAGTAAAGCGGCACGAGTGTAATACCGACCCCATTACTCCAAAAATCATGTGCCGAAGTACTGTAAAATTTATGGTCACCCACACCATATTCCCTATACCCCACAAGGCGTGACGGGGGTACTTTACTTTTCTTACACATACAGTTACTCATACATCTAGTACTCAGAATTATTATAATATACCTAGTATTCATAATTGTTATCATATATCTAGTGTTTAATGTTTACTCTGAATGGCAGAGAATCTTGGACAAATTATGCTAAGGAGGAGAGAAGGCTAAATGAATTCCATATGCGATGTCTGTGTCGTATTCTTGGTATCACCTGCAAGGCTAAAGTGACAAACGTGGAGGTCATGTCTCGTACAGGCCCACCGAACATCTACACGCTGCTCAAACAACGTAGGTTACACTGGCTTGGCCACATACACTGTATGAAACATGGCCGCATACCAAAAGATATACTCTATGGACAACTAGCAGATGGCAAAAGAATTTGGACGCGCCCATAACTTCTAGTGGTAGACGTATGTAAACGCGACATGAAGACTCCGAACATAAATCCTGCAGCCAGGGAAGAAATAACTGCAGATCGCAATCTTTGGAAACACACTCTAAAGCTTCAACTCAAAAACAAGAAGCGGACAGATTCATAGAAGAAGAGAATACACGGCGAAAGGAGAGAAAAGAAAAAAATAGCATTTCTAGGGCCGCTGCAAAATCCATAGTCAACTATGAGTGACGGAGGCTACTATAACTACTGTTATCTATCTATCTATCTATCTATCTATCTATCTATCTATCTATCTATCTATCTATCTATCTATCTATCTATCTATCTATCTATCTATCTATCTATCTATCTATCTATCTATCTATCTATCTATCTATCTATCTATCTATCTATCTATCTATCTATCTATCTATCTATCTATCTATCTATCTATCTATCTTTCTATCTATCTATCTATCTAGCTATCCATCTATCTATCCATCCATCCATCCATCCATCCATCCATCCATCCATCCATCCATCCATCCATCCATCCATCCATCCATCCATCCATCTATCATCTATCTATCTATCTATCTATCTATCTATCTATCTATCTATCTATCTATCTATCTATCTATCTATCTATCTATCTATCTATCTATCTATCTATCTATCTATCTATCTATCTATCTATCTATCTATCTAATATATATATATATATAGCTGTTCATCGTGCTTCTATTCTGGAAAATTCGTTTTTTTTTCTGTTTGCTTTTTTTTTGTCACGTAATAAAAATGGTCGGAACTCTTCGAATTCATTTTGTGTAAAAATGTCATTTGCGTAAAGAAAGCGATTTCCATGGATAGCTGAGCTCACATAATCAGAGCCCAATCATGAACAGTGAATCGGATCTGTTCTGTTCACAAAGAACGGTTCTGGCTGTTCTGAACTCCCCACGTTGTTCCCGCTGTTTGTGTTGGCAGACAAAAGGAGAAAATCATTGGACAATACATGTTGAATTCGACGTTTCTGGAAAGAAATCTTTTTTCTCTCCACGGGATTGTAACGATATATAGTGTGTGCATCACAGTTGTTTATCGATGTTACTTTAGTGCATTTACTTGTTTATGTCTCTCCGGGAACATAAAGTACTAATGTTTCTTCTGTTACACATTCAAAATTATTTGGTTGGCGTTGAAGCAAGACACCGGCCTCGAGACAGAGAGGTTGTGTGTTCAAATCTCGGCTGCACCAGTTGGGATTTTTATTTATGATTTCTCTCTGTGTTGTAACCACCCCAGGTCTCAGCAGCGAGGCCCGGCTTGAAACGTTAATTACTCATGGACGGAAAAAAATATGAGTACCTCCGAAGACGGAGTTATCTACCTGTGCGCCGAGGAACCCCTGTGCACATGGCTGCCAGGGAAAAACAGATTAACATGCAAAATTCAGTTTCTAGTCTATAGGGGCTTCGTCAGAAGTAAAAGCTGGAGAACGCAAAAAAAAAATGCAAACACTTATATGGTTAACAATTTAATATTGTGCTCCGAAATCTCTGTTTTGCTATTTTTTTGTTACAGCCATTAACTGTTAAATATCATTAGTACATACATATTTAGGGAGCCGCGATAACTCAGTGGTTAGTGAACTGGACTACAAAGGATAAGAGTCGACGGCTTCTGGGTTCACCCAGCCTTAAATGGGTACCGGATTTTTTTCTGAGAATGTAAAGTAGCACGGGCGTAATATCGAGGCTGTATCCTAAAAAAAATCATGCGCCGAAGGTCTATAAACATTATAGTCACTAACACCATATTCCCTGTACGCCACTTGGCGTGACGGGGCTAAACTTTACTAACATACATATTTACTGTTAGCTTAGAAATCTACATACTTGTGTGTATGTTGTCATACATTGAAACCACTTCCATTAACACTTTCAGTACGGACGGTCATTATTAATTTAGCGGTAGAGATAATTTTTTTTTTTTTCGGCGGAGACCAAATCTTTCATGTTTTTTTATATTAATCTACATATTTATATTTATCAACACACTTAACATCTTATATATGGAATTTTATATAATTAAATAATGAATTAGATTTCACAAATACCAAGGTGATACAAAACATATACAAAGAATATGGTTTAATGACAGTTTGCAATATTTCAAATTCATAGTGGCGCACTGTGCGGCTAAACGTTCACGACCGAAATCGGCATGGCGCATGGTGCGTGGAAACGTACGGAACGAGTTTAATACCAATTGTAAGAATGAGTGGATTATGATAGGTTCCGGGCATCTTTATTAATAAATGCCACAACATCTCCAAGATTATAACTAAAATGGCGCTATTAGATGAGAACAAACAGCTGTGATATACATATGTTGTGAATTATTCGATAAGCGTTTGATAAAAACCGTATAAATAGCAAAGTAAGACCTTCAATGGATTATGTCGTTGCATCGTTCCTGAACATACCTGTATGGTGAAGTGTATGTCAGCTAAACATAACAATGGTTAACGTCACACGAGCGTGCCCAGAAAACCTATTATAGGAGAACTCAATAAATGTCTAGATGCCTGAGAGATCATGTCGCTTTCTCTTCATTTGTGCTTATTGTTTTCCTCTTGTCGAGACACGATTATTAGTTTCAGCCCCAGATTTTGTTTTGTAAGTTATATTAGACCTTTGGTAGCCAACCTTCGACACGAGACCCACTCAATGATGATGATGATGATTTAGACCTTTGGTAGCCAACCTTCGATGCGAGACCCACTGAATGATTATGATGATGATTTAGACCTTTGGTAGCTAACCTTCGATGCGAGACCCACTCAATGATGATGGTGATGATTTAGACCTTTGGTAGCCATCCTTCGATGTGAGACCCACTCAAAGATGATGGTGATAATTTAGACCTTTGGTAGCCAACCTTCGATGTGAGACCCACTCAAAGATGATGGTGATAATTTAAACCTTTGGTAGCCAACCTTCGATGTGAGACCCACTCAATGCCGATGATGATGATTTAGACCTTTGGTAGCCAACCTTCGATGTGAGACCCACTCAATGATGGTGATGATGATTTAGACCTTTGGCAGCCATCCTTCGATGCGAGACCCACTCAATGATGGTGATGATGATTTAGACCTTTGGTAGCCATCCTTCGATGCGAGACCCACTCAAAGATGATGGTGATGATTTAGACCTTTGGCAGCCAACCTTCGATGCGAGACCCACTCAATGATGGTGATGATGATTTAGACCTTTGGTAGCCATCCTTCGATGCGAGACCCACTTAAAGATGAAGGTGATGATTTAGACCTTTGGTAGCCATCCTTCGACGTGAGACCCACTCAATGATGATGATGATGATTTAGACCTTTGGTAGCCATCCTTCGATGCGAGACCCACTCAAAGATGATGGTGATGATTTAGACCTCTCGTAGCCATCCTTCGATGCGAGACCCACTCAAAGATGATGGTGATGATTTAGACCTTTGGTAGCCATCCTTCGATGCGAGACCCACTCAAAGATGATGGTGATGATTTAGACCTCTCGTAGCCATCCTTCGATGCGAGACCCACTCAAAGATGATGATGATGATTTAGACCTTTGGTAGCCATCCTTCGATGCGAGACCCACTCAAAGATGATGGTGATGATTTAGACCTTTGGCAGCCATCCTTCGATGCGAGACTCATTCAATGATGATGATGATGATGACCAGACCTTAACTACCTTTATTGGTCTTTCCTTTAGCGCTCACCAGCTAACTTGACGTATATGCGCTGTGTCGCTAGTTTACGCCAAAGCCTCGATATCACCGCCTTTTCGCTCGACATATGTGGGGTAAATTTTGCTGTGCGGTTTTTTGCATGGACAACATCAATTTTTGGCCTACTTTTTTTCGAATTTTAAATTCTCAATTGTACTTTGACGTGTGCGAGGTGCCCACGGGACCTCCTTTTTTTTTTGAGAGGCCTTGATCAAATATCTCATTACCCAGAGATCAAAGTAAGGTAAATGAAGAATTCCATTTTTCTTAAATAATTCCTATCGCCTGTAGTGAGAATCAAACTAGGAACTGCCCTCTCCAGAGACCGACGTATTATCTCTACACCACCCAATCCCTCGCCTCAAGAAACAAGAAAAAAGAAATAAAAAACAAGAAACCGGAAATAAACAAGACAAAAATGCAACGAAAATGACATTACCATAAGACTACTCGTATGAAAATAGCATGGATGTCAGTGGCTATAAGGGGCATAATAATTTAATAAGATAATAATGTGGAACAAGCTAGTTCTACAGGACAATCTACATAAGTGCATGATAATTTACAACAAGAGGACATGGAAATCTACATAAGGAAAAGAAAATCTACATCAGGAGACGACAATATTCATAAAGAGAACTTGACAACTGTTGCGTTGTGTCGAAAGACCCATTAGTCTCAATTCTGGTGAAATAGCTTTCATAAATGATGCAACTGGGATTATTGGTGAAAGAGCTTTCATAAAGGATGCAATAAGGATTACTGCTAAAACAACTTTCACTGCGGATGCAGAGGGACTGGTTGGTCTCGAGGCAAGACGCCAGTCTCGAGACAGAGAGGTTTTGGGTTCAAATCTCGGCTGCAACAGTTGGAATTTTTATTTATGATTTCTATTTCTCTCTGTGGTAACCACTCCTGGTCTCAGCAGCGAGGCCCGGCTTGAAATGTCAATTACTCATGGACGAAAAAATATGAGTACCTCCGAAGACGGATTTATCTGCCTGTGTGGCGAGGGACCCCTGTGTACATAGCTGCCAGAGAAAAACGAATTATCACGCAAAATTAAGTTCCTAGTCTCTAGGGACTTCGTCAGAGGTAAAGGCTGGCGAACGCAAAAAAAATAAAAATAAATTAAAAAAAACTGCGGGTACAGACGGTACTACTGGTAAAACAGCTTTCATATATAATACAACATGGATTACTACTATGACAACTTCCATTGCGGGTGCAGACGGTTTTACTGGTGAAACAACTTTCATATATAATACAACATGGATTACTACTATGACAACTTCCATTGCGGGTGCAGCCGGTTTTACTGGTGAAACAACTTTTAGATAGAACACAACTGGGATTACTACTATGACAACTTCCATTGCGGGTGCAGACGGTTTTACTGGTGAAACAACTTTTAGATAGAACACAACTGGGATTACTACTATGACAACTTCCATTGCGGGTGCAGACGGTTTTACTGGTGAAACAACTTTTAGATAGAACACAACTGGGATTACTACTATGACAACTTCCATTGCGGGTGCAGACGGTTTTACTGGTGAAACAACTTTTAGATAGAACACAACTGGGATTACTACTATGACAACTTCCATTGCGGGTGCAGACGGTTTTACTGGTGAAACAACTTTTAGATAGAACACAACTGGGATTACTGCTAAGACAGCTTTCACTGCGCATATAGATGGTATTAATGAGGAGGCTGCTTTGATAGGGGGTACAAATGGGATTGCTGGTGAGGCAGTTTTTGTTGAGGATTCATGGATGAATAGGTTTAACTCACTGTACTTTATTCTCTCTCTCTTTCTCTCTCTCTCTCTCTCTCTCTCTCTCTGCGATCTAGACTCAATCAGAATAGGATTTCAGACTCTCTCATGAAGTCAGCTGTCTGTTTAAGCGAATCGATTGCCCAATATAGTTTTTCTTCCAGGGAGGTGCGCGTGGACCACATTGCTCTTCTCAGGTCTGTGTACTGGGGGCAATCCTGTAGAACTTGTTTTGTAGTCATATTGTCCAGTGTACAGTGGCATAGGCTGGTTGTACCTATTTTGAATTTGGTGAACATTTGATTTCTCGTTCTATTGTGGCCAATGCGTCGGCGAAGTATGATAACTTGATCCCTCCTTGATAGTTGGTGGTATCAGTCACTCTCGTCATGCTTTAGATGTTCTCGTTTCCATTTTTCATGGAACTGACCTTTGAGGATGGATTTGGCGTCATCATAACTGAGCGGATGGTTCACTTGTGGTAATCTCCCTCCCTCTTTAGCTAATTTGTCTGCGCGTTCGTTCCCGTGTATATTACAGTGTGATGGTATCCACTGAATGACTACTCTCTGGAAGTTATTGCATAGTTGGTCCAGAGTTGGTCTCAAGTCATCTAGTTCATTGTTCTTGGGGCTTTTTAGAGCTGATAGTACTGACAGTGCATCTGTCAAAATCACCAATTTATTGTGCATGTTATTTTTATGTTGAGTAGCCAGTGTTGCAGCAACTCTGATGACCTCAGTTTCTGCTTTAAAGTTGTTTGAGCATTTCCCAGTAGCTATTGACTTGGTGATCTCGTCCTGATTATTCAGGGTCAAGAACACACCTCACCCCCATTTCTGGTGGCATTTGTACTTTATTCAATATAGTCTTTAAGTATATGTTCAGCAGTCTGAAGTGCATGTACACGTAGCTTGGGTGCCAAACTTGAATTTAGTTTACATATAGTTTACATATAGTTTACATATAGCTTACATATACTTTACATATAGCTTACATATAGTTTACAAACAGCTTATGATAACAGGAGCCGCGATAGCTCAGTGGTTAGTGAACTGGACTACAAAGGACAAGAGGTAGGGTTCGATCCAAACCGACGGCTTCCGGGTTCACCCAGCCTTAAATGGGCACGGTATTTTTTTCTGGGAAAGTAAAGCGGCAAGGGCGTAATACCGACCTCATTACCCCAAAAATCATGTGCTGAAGGTCTGTAAAATTTGTGGTGACTAATACCATATTCCATATATGCCACATGGCGTGATAGGGCTCTTTACATTTCAGAACAACACAAACGGACAAAGGAATGACGATAAACTCTACTACAGTTTCTACAATGAGCACAATTAGTAGATGAAAGAGAAATGTTATACAAAATGAAATGAAATGAGTAGCAAAACGAAAGGGTCATGATTTTGTTTGTTCATTTTTTGTAAAGCTGTCTCCATACACGAGTATGGAACTCGTACGAGTGTACGTTATTTGGTTATGAAAGGCCCCGGTATCACTGCAAACGAATTAAAATCCATAAATGCTCAACCGCCCATGCCAGCGTAATCATCCGAATTAATATCTCATCTCCCAAACAAAGAAAGGTAACTGTAGTCCCCATCGTAGTAGTCTCAGCACACGTCAAGATGAAAACAGTTTCTTCCCAAAAGGCGGTTCTTCTTTAAAGCTTACCTCAAAGCTTAAAACAAAGATGTTACTCGATGGTGGTGTCACATGTGAAGGATGGCATCTATTTGAAAGTTACACCAACCGAAGACCTCACCAATCGAAAGGTTATTTGAATACTCAACACGAACACTTCCTCTTTTTACTTGGAGCCGTTTTCTTTCTTTATTTAATTCTTTCTCCTATGCTCGTTTCTATTATTCATAATACACATAATGTTACTGTCAAATACTTTAGAATTTACAATCATTCCATTCTCTTCTCTCATCTCTTTTACCCTTCTATTTTCATTTTTGACCGTTAACCTATTTATTTCTTTCGGTACATTCCCATCGACGCACCATCCTATGTTATCTATCATTGTCTATCTATCTATCTACTTGGCCGTTATCCTACTTTGATACGTTCCCATCGAACGCACCATCCTATTTTATCTATCTATCTATCTATCTATCTATCTATCTATCTATCTATCTATCTATCTATCTATCTATCTATCTATCTATCTATCTATCTATCTATCTATCTATCTATCTATCTATCTATCTATCTATCTATCTATCTATCTATCTATCTATCTATCTATCTATCTATCTATCTATCTATCTATCTATCTATCTATCTATCTATCTATCTATCTATCTATCTATCTATCTATCTATCTATCTATCTATCTATCTATCTATCTATCTATCTATCTATCTATCTATCTATCTATCTATCTATCTATCTATCTACTTGGCCGTTATCCAACTTTGATAAGTTCCCATCGAACGCACCATCCTATTTTATCTATCCCTATGTATCTGCTCATCTACATTTTATTCTTCTGTTCATCTGCTACTCTCTAACGATTTCATTCTATCTCTCTCTAAGCACATCTACTCCTTTCAACGGTTCATCTCCAGGTGTTGCTCTCTCTTCAAGTACGTCCTCTCTCTTCGACGGTCTATCTCTAAGTAACTAGTCTTCGTTAGTCCCCTTGCAACCGTAACTCTCTGCTACGTCATGCCCCTTTCTTTACGTCATTTTCTTTTCTGTATAAGTATGTGCTTAATTTATATTTCCCCATTCTTCATCTCTTGGTGTGTACTTCCCTTCACACCATTCCCCGCTATTATATACCATTAGCCGTACTTTCTCTGCTATAAAGAGACATAAGGCGAAACCGCGCAGAAAGTGAACACAGCCAACTGTTCCCTGTCATACGATATCATCATTCATCGTAAACAATTGGAATATCGAAACATGATCAAAACGGATGAGACACACAGCTCACGGTGTGTACAGAGCACTTAACTCAGTAGCTCCTGTAACAAGCCGGACTTGGAATATGAGGAAACTGCAACAAGGAACACTTTTCATGCATAGGAGTGTTTAGTACACCCCACCATTGGCTCCTTGCTACCAGCTTTACCGCAGCATTGCAATTATTTGCCTGTTCCCCCCTTCAATTGTTCCCGAAGCCTATCCATAATATACCGGAAGTTCACGTCCTCTTGAAAATGATGATTGTCGAATTTTTTTTTTTTTAATGTATAGCGCTTGATGATGTTAGGCCATCGTTGTTGACTCCAATTCCGAACATGTAGACATACAGTTAGTCGTCAGATTATCCCCGTCGCACATCAAACAACAGCCCGTAAGATTATCATACGGCCGGTCTATTGATGTACGATGAGCCATATGATATTCTCCCATTATTTCGTACGTTACACCACACCACTTGCTCCTTGCTACCAGCTTTACAGCAACACTGTAATTATTTGCCTTTTCCCTACATGTGACTGTGGAGTCGATTTTTGTTTGCTGTTTCTCCAGAGGATTGCTACTATTTATCTTTCTTCTTCACCCACGCCGCTGCACCTCCCACATTTCTAGTCTCATGAAAGCGGTCATGTCTCCCCACATATTCTCCCTTACACACAATGAGAACCATTGATCAAGCGTGTTGCCATAGCGACCTCTTCCATGAAACGTAACTCTTTATGTCCTGAATTAAATTACACATTTTATGTGAATTATTTGTCCTTGATTTAATAACCATAGTGTTGGATAGTTCAAACTTTCTTGTATGTCGTTACAATACGCCATAAAAATACATTCTAATTACATCATTAGAAAGTTGTGTTTTTTTAAAGTAATAACATTAATTTTATCACATTTTCCTATTGCTAATGTCTTCCGTGGGTTGCAATAAACGTTATTGCTTTATCATTTTTAAAATTCTTTTTACGATGTCCCCTGTTGTATTAATTTCTTGTATGTAGTGTTCTTTGCAACTCATTGTTGTCTACTATCTATCTATTGTTCCTTTTGACCTGCGACGGCACATAGGGCAGACATTCTAGACTCTGTGTCGGATGATCTTTGTTATCAAGGATTAGATCTTGCGCAGGACCCGCATTGTATCTCGCTATAGCGTCCCTGTTCTGGACGAATTGTTCAATCTGGGCGAGGGAGCAGATTCCTGTTGTAGTTGCCTCTCACCTCAGTGTTCTTTTTAGTGTTTCTCTAGGCCGTCTATTTTTCATTTACTCTCTGGTTCCCTTTTAAGTACTTGTTTTCAACTGCTTTTGTTGTAGACTGCTTCGTCTATTTTCCCTAATTACGGACCAATACATTTAGACTAAATAGATCTAGAGTAGAGATGTGGAAATAGAGATAAGAGTGGGTGGATTAGAGTTGGGGCACTGCAAGAGATCTTGTATCCGGAATTTCGGGCAAGCAGGGTACCCAAGTACCATTCAAAATGACATGGTCGAAATTCAGTCTTTTTTCGGAGATCGCATCTTTTTCAATTGAATTTCGTAGTCACCACCATCTATAGTAGTAAGGCGAGCTGACAGAAAGGGAAGTCCAAACAAATAACAACAATCGTAACGTCTTCAAAGTGACAACCTCAGCAAACGTAATTCTATCCACAAGTACCATTGCCCACAAAGATGAAAACATCACACAATAGAGGTAATATCTTGCTGCACCACAAAGATGGAAACATCACACAACAGAGGTAATATCTTGCTGCACCACAAAGATGAAAACATCACACAATAGAGGTAATATCTTGCTGCACCACAAAGATGAAAACATCACACAATAGAGGTAATATCTTGCTGCACCACAAAGATGAAAACATCACACAATAGAGGTAATATCTTGCTGTACCACAAAGATGAAAACATCACACAATAGAGGTAATATCTTGCTGTACCACAAAGATGAAAACATCACACAATAGAGGTAATATCTTGCTGCACCACAAAGATGAAAACATCACACAATAGAGGTAATATCTTGCTGCACCACAAAGATGAAAACATCACACAATAGAGGTAATATCTTGCTGCACCACAAAGATGAAAACATCACACAATAGAGGTAATATCTTGCTGTACCACAAAGATGAAAACATCACACAATAGAGGTAATATCTTGCTGTACCACAAAGATGAAAACATCACACAATAGAGGTAATATCTTGCTGCGCCACAAAGATGAAAACATCACACAATAGAGGTAATATCTTGCTGCACCACAAAGATGAAAACATCACACAATAGAGGTAATATCTTGCTGCACCACAAAGATGAAAACATCACACAATAGAGGTAATATCTTGCTGCACCACAAAGATGAAAACATCACACAATAGAGGTAATATCTTGCTGCACCATAGTCATGCTGCAATAGATAGTTGTGGCCGACTTCGTTCGTCCAAAATTCCGGTTCTCTAGCGATTGGGACAACCTATGTAATGGGAGAGTGTCATGGGTGCTCCTCTAGCGAGTTATACACCCTATGTGATGGGAGAATGTCATGGATACTCCTCTAGCGAGTTGTACACCCTATATAATGAGGGAATGTCATGGGTGCCTCTCCCGCGAGTTGTACACCCTATGTAATGGGAGAATGTCATGGGTGCTCCTCTAGCGAATTGTACATCTAATGTAATGGGAGAATATCATGGGTGCTCCTCTAGCGAATTGTACATCCCATGTAATGGGGGAATGTTATGGGTGCTCCTTTAGCGAGTTGTACATCCCATGTCATGGGTGTTCCTCTAGCGAGTTGTACATCCCATGTCATAGGTGCTCCTCTAGCGAGTTGTACATCCCATGTAATGGGGGAATGTCATGGGTGTTCCTCTAGCGAATTGTACATCCCATGTAATGGGGGAATGTTATGGGTGCTCCTCTAGCGAGTTGTACATCCCATGTAATGGGGGAATGTTATGGGTGCTCCTCTAGCGAGTTGTACATCCCATGTAATGGGAGAATGTCATGGGTGTTCCTCTAGCGAATTGTACATCCCATGTAATGGGGGAATGTTATGGGTGCTCCTCTAGCGAGTTGTACATCCCATGTCATGGGAGAATCTCATGGGTGATTCTCAATGTGGAACAAGACGTATAGCGCCAGGCGAAATGCTGGTTAAGTCGTGGCCAGGTAAAGATGAAAAACACTCACTAAAATGTGAATTATACAATTTGTTATGTCCAAAATGGCAACATAAATTAATTTTCTTTACATGAATGTTCGTGCCCATCCTTTTAACGATGCCGCAAGCCTAGCTGGCACTGTGCATGATGAGTTCACAGACTAAAAAAGATAGTTAACTAGTCTTGGTGACGTCAAAAATGTGTGCTCATGTCTGCTGCCGTTAAATGACGTATTCAAATGTCTACTCCACCAGAGAACGGTATTTCTTTTATTTGATTTTTTTCCCCATCAAAGTGAGATCTCCATCTTAGATATTTTGAAGAATTTTGTCCATTCTACATTCGACTTCCTTTTTAGATGGTGTTCTGTGACAAGAATGACACTTCTGGAAATTCTGAATTAATCTATCACATCCTTGCTTGCTCTGTTGTCACTTCAGACCGTCCGAAGTAAGCATCTCAGCCAACGCTTGTGGAGAACGTTTCAGGCTCTTTACTTGAGATAAGTAAATACTCTATAGGCATACTCAGACCACTGTAACTTTGGTTATGATGAGCTGCATTTTGTTAAAGCTCTGAGAACGTCCCGCGAACAAATATGTGGAAATGATTATGAAGATAGTATAGGAAATTATCACACAGGTGGGAAAGGAAATTTATCACACAGATGAGAAAGTAAATTATTTATCACACAGATGAGAAAGTAAATTTATCACACAGATGAGAAAGGAAATTTATCACACAGATGAGAAAGGAAATTTATCATACAGATGAGAAAGGAAATTATTTATCACACAGATGAGAAAAGAAATTTATCACACAGATGGGAAAAGAAATTTATCACACAGATGGGAACAGAAATTTATCACACAGATGAGAAAAGAAATTTATCACACAAATGAGAAAGGAAATGTATCACACAAATGAGAAAGGAAATTTATCACGCAGATGAGAACGGAAATTATTTATCACACAAATGAGAAAGGAAATGTATCACACAAATGAGAAAGGAAATGTATCACACAAATGAGAAAGGAAATTTATCACACAAATGAGAAAGGAAATTTATCACACAGATGAGAAAGGAAATGTATCACACAAATGATAAAGGAAATTTATCACACAGATGAGAAAAGAAATTTATCACACAGATGAGAAAAGAAATGTATCACACAAATGAGAAAGGAAATGTATCACACAAATGAGAAAGGAAATTTATCACACAGATGAGAAAGGAAATTTATCACACAGATGAGAAAGGAAATGTATCGCACAAATGAGAAAGGAAATTTATCACACAGATGAGAAAAGAAATTTATCACACAGATGAGAAAGGAAATGTATCACACAGATGAGAATGTATAATCGACTCAAATATAAGGAAGTACAATGGAAGCAAATACAGGAATTTAAAATTGATGCAAATAAAAGAAAGCAGGAAGAGGGGAAAAAAGGAAAAAAGTTGTATTGTAACAGCCCTACGTAAGTGAGGGAAAACACCCTTTTATACGAAAATACATTGAAAGCAAAGACATAAATTGTTACTAATAATGTTTGATGTTAAGGTGCTAGAAACAGCGTAACGAGTTTATGTACGTCAATTATGATAGAAACAAAACCCTGCCAAGAATATATAGAACAACAACTTAAATGGTTTGACCACCTGGTCAGAATGAATTTTCACCAATTACCATCAAGGGCGTTCTTCTCGAGAATGCATGGAAAAAGACAAAGAGGAAGACCCAGAAGAAGATGGATAGATGCAGTGACAGAGACATGTAACAACAAAGGAAAATCACTAATTCAGACAGTTCGAGCAGCTCAATAACGACAAATGATATAAACCACGACACCTTTTAGGTATCAGTGAAAAGAGAAAAGAAAAGAAGAAGAAGAATTATGATAGAGCACAGCGTCAAATATTTGGGCGCAAAAATAACACCAGACTTAAGATGTAGCACAGAAATATAGAGCACAGGGCAAAGTAACATTTCAGAAAATTAAAAACATCTCGTGCAACAAATCCATATCAACAGAAACGAGAAAGAGTTCACTGGTGCTATATATAGTCAATTCTGACCTCTGAAAGCGAATCATGGACATATGAGAAACAAATGGAAAGCGACTAGAGGCAGCAAAAGATGGGATTGCTCAGAAAGATGCGAGTGTCCTGGACCAGAAAGACTAATTATAATATTCTCAAAGAGGCCAACAAAATGAGAGAGAGAGAGAGAGAGAGGGAGAGGGAGAGAGAGAAAGAGCGACTAAAAACTGTATGAAGAAACACTCAACATTGTTTGAGTACATCACATGGAGATGAAAGTTAGATCACCTACATCACATGGAGATGAAAGTTAGATCACCTACATCACATGGAGATGAAAGTTAGATCACCTACATCACATGGAGATGAAAGTTAGATCACCTACATCACATGGAGATGAAAGTTAGATCACCTAAATCACATGGAGATGAAAGTTAGATCACCTACATCACATGGAGATGAAAGTTAGATCACCTACATCACAATATAAAAAGTCTATCTACATCTATAAATCATGATTGATGTGTACGTGGCACAAGCAATATATCAAGTCTATCTACGTCTATAAATCATGATTGATGTGTACGTGGCACAAGCAGTATGTCAATTCTGAAACTTGTTATATGTGAATTGATGATCTTGATTGTGTATCTTTCCACGCGCTGGTCGTCTTATACGGCTCCTTATATTTAGTCTATTTATTATATTTGGTATTTGTCGCGATCCATCTATATACTTGTGATGTTCGATCTTATCAAATGAGTCTATGCCTGCTAACTTTGCTACTCTTATAAGTATTCTTTTTAGTGTCTCTCTAGGCCTTCCTCTTTCTCTGTATCCTGATGTCTCCCATAGATGAGCCTGTTTTAAAATTCTCTCGTTGTCTCTTCTCAGCTAATGTCCGACACTGCCTAATGGTCGATGTGATTTTTTGGGGTAATGACCATCTTATCTCAATATTAGCCTTGAATTTTGGGAGACGCGATAGCTCAGTGGTTAGTGAACTGGACTACAAAGGACAAGAGGCCGGGTTCGATCCTGACCGACGGCTTCCAGGTTCACCCAGCCTTAAGTGGGTACCGGATTTGTTTTAATGGGAAAATAAAGCGGCACGGGCATAATACCGACCACAGTACCCCTAAAAACAATGTGGCGAAGGTCTGTAAAAATTATGGTCACTAGCACAATATTCTTTGAAATGTGGATATACAGAAGAATAGGTAGAATTGGATGGAAGGAAAAGAAAACAAACGATGAAGTCTTAAAACAATTAAAAATGAAAAGAGAACTACTAAGCTCATTTCAAACAAGACAAATACGATTTTTGGGCCATGTCAAAAGACACAACGGCCTACTAAAAGTAATCCTGGAGGGGAAAATACAAGGTAAAAGAAGCAGAGGCAGACCAAGACTAACATGGACGAGTAACATCAAAAGATGGACAAATCAGTCTATGACAACCTGCACCATCAAAGCAAGAGACAGAGCAGAATGGCGCTCTATGGTAGCCAACCTTCGTTGCGGAGAATGCACTCAATGATGATGAACACCATATTTTGTAAACGCCACTTGGCGTGACGGGACTCTACTTTACTTTACTTTACTATACAGTCTTGAGTTTGTTCCATTGAACACAAAGTATTTTTCTAGGCATCTGTCTTAAAAATTGTTTAGTTTTCTCTTAATCTCTTTTGTTGTTTTCCAGCTTTCACATTCGTAGGCAAGAGTTGATAATACTTTTCAATTTATTATTCTAAGTTCGGCTTTCTTCTTTAGTATCTTTGATTTCCATATTTTGTTCAGGTTTTTAACATTCGCTGCCTCCTTTGCTATCCTGCTTCTGATCTCGTTTTTTTGTATTTCACCTTCTTGATGTATATTACTACAAAAATATACACATTGGTCTCACTTAAATGTGAGTATTGTAGGTGTTATTGATATAACGTGTATCACATAGTTCGATACAGAATGATGTTGATTTTGCGTATTGTAACACTAAAGTAACAGTGACCTCTGCAATATGTGCCATTTTGGCACGCAAGGTTTCTGTTTTCGAGATTGTGGTTCTGCCCTATGTGCCGTCTTCTGCTCGAAAGGACAATAGATAGATAGAACACTAAAGTAGTGTGTCTTTGGGTAATGTGAAACGACGGGAGCCGCAATAGCTCAGTGGTTAGTGAACTGGACTACAAAGGACAAGGGGTAGGGTTCGATCCCAACCGACGACTTCCGGGTTCGCCGAGCCTTAAATGGGTACCGGATTTTTTTCTGGGAAAGTAAATCAGCACGGGCGTAATACCGACCACATTACCCCAAAAATCATGTGCTGAAAGTCTGTAAAATATAGGGTCATTAACACCATATTTCCCTATACGCCACTTGGCGTTACGGGGGCACTTTACTGGCAGCTACGACGTTTCTGACATGTTAAATGTGTACATCAAACTACAATAATGTTGATTGTGTGTTCATTTTGGTATTTATATTATGATGTTTGAACAATGTGGAACTAGTATAATGTTGATTGTGCATTTTTTCTTGTACATGTGTAGATGATTGTGGATGTTTACATTCATCATAAAGTGATTGCTTATTTTGATACGGACACTGCGTTAACTGAATAGTGTGACGTTGATGTGATGTCGATGTGACATTGATGTAACGTTGATGTGATGCTGATGTGATGTCGATGTGATGTCGATGTGATGTCGATGGGACGTTGATGTGATGCTGATGTGATGTCGATGTGATGTCGATGTGATGTCGATGTGATGTCGATGTGATGTCGATGTGATGCTGATGTGATGTCGATGTGATGTCGATGTGATGTCGATGTGACGTTGATGTGATGCTGATGTGATGTCGATGTGACATCGATGTAACGTTGATGTGATGTCGATGTGACATCGATGTGACGTTGATGTGACGCTGATGTTACATTGATGTGACGCTGATGTGACGCTGATGTGACATTGATGTGACGTTTACGTGACGTTGATGTGATATCGATGTGACATTGATGTGACGTTGATGTGACGCTGATGTGATGTTGATGTGACGTTGATGTGATGTCGATGTGACGCTGATATGACGTTGATGTGACACTGATGTGATGTTGATGTGACGCTGATGCGACACTGATGTGACGTTGATGTTATGTCGATGTGACATTGATGTGACGCTGATGTGACGCTGATGTGATGTCGATGTGACATTGATGTGACGTTAATGTGACGCTGATGTGACGTTGATGTGATGTTGATGTGATGTTGATGTGACATTGATGTGACGTTGATATGACGCTGATGTGACAAAAAATGTTGACAGGAGTTGTAAAGTTGTTGTTATCTTCAGTGAAGAAATGTTGACAGGAGTGGTAAAGTTGTTGTTATGTTCAGTGAAGAAATGTTGACAGGAGTTGTAAAGTTGTTCTTATCTTCAGTGAAGAAATGTTGACAGGAGTTGTAAAGTTGCTCTTATCTTCAGTGTAGAAATGGTGACAGCAGTTGTACAATTGTTATCTTCAGTGAAACAATTTGACAAGAATTGTACAGTTGTTGTTATCTTTGTTGAATTCCGTGGCTCCTAGGTATTTTAGAGTTTATGACTGTGTCATAGATGAAACGTTTTTTTGAGTTTTGTTATTGAAATGTGATGTTAATTTGTAGAAAATTGAAATGTTTTGGGAAATTATCATCATGTGCCGTACCGGATGGAGTAGGTCATCCTGTCCTTCCACAATTCTCTGTCTAGTTGCATCGTATCAATTATGCTGTTTAACTGTTTATTGTGTCAAGACACCACGCTATCTAATCATGTATTTTCTCTCATTATCGTCCACGATCTCTCTTTCCAACTATTTTTCAAGATGTAACAAAGTACTTCAATTTTTATTATCTCATGATGTGCTTGGAAAAAGTCGAATGTTTCTTTCTGATGTTTTTTATTATCTCAGCTTGTGCTGATCTCGTTGAGAATTTCCTGGTTGTTATTTTTTTTTCTTGGGAATTCTACAACTTGAATAACGTTGATTTGTTGATGGACAATCAGATATAATGTAGAATGGGCATTACAATATTGTTGGAATTTTTTTTCTTATCTATTCCTTTGTCACAGATAATTCATGCAGACTAGGTTCCTCAATGGTCATTTGCTTTTGAACAGTGAAGGAAGATAGCTTGAGTACTTTTGTTTATGAACATTGAAGATAGATAACTTGAGAACTTTTGCCTTTGAACATTGAAGGGAGATAACTTGTGTACTTTTACTATTGACATGAAGGGAGATAACTTGTGTACTTTTACTTTTTGACATTGAAGGGAGATAACTTGTGTACTTTTGCTTTTGATTTTGAAGGGAGATAACATGAATACATTTACTTTTGACATTAAAGGGATATAACATGAGCACGTTTACTTTTGACACCGAAGGGAGATAACTTGAGTACTTTTACTTTTGACATTGAAGAGAGATAGCTTGAGTAATTATACTTTTGACACTGAAGGGAGATAACGTGAGTACTTTTACTTTTGATATTACAGGGAGATAACTTGAGTACTTTTGCTTTTGTTTGGTTTCCGGCTGTTTTGTTTCCAATTGTTTCTAGAGAAACTCAACATGTCCCTCTTTCTGTATACACGCTCTCGACCTGTTGTTATATGAAATAGTTCAGTTTAGTTTTGTTTAGTTTAGTTGTTTAGTTTAGTTTAGGTTAGTTTAGTTTAGTGTTGTTAAGTTTAGTTTAGTTTAGTTTAGTTTGACTGATTTCCTCATCACACATCGAACAACAAGTCCATAAGAGCTGAGATCACCTCCTCAGTTAATACCGCTGTGTTCAACAACTGAAAAATGTCAACCTTCCTCTGTTCCCACTGCCGCTGTCTTAGTCTCCTTGACTCGAAGATCTCTGTTCCCACTGCCGCTGTCTTAGTCTCCTTGACTCGAAGATCTCTGTTCCCACTGCCGCTGTCTTAGTCTCCTTGACTCGAAGATCTCTGTTCCCACTACCGCTGTCTTAGTCTCCTTGACTCGAAGATCTCTGTTCCCACTACCGCTGTCTTAGTCTCCTTGACTCGAAGATCTCTGTTCCCACTACCGCTGTCTTAGTCTCCTTGACTCGAAGATCTCTGTTCCCACTGCCGCTGTCTTAGTCTCCTTGACTCGAAGATCTCTGTTCCCACTGCCGCTGTCTTAGTCTCCTTGACTCGAAGATCTCTGTTCCCACTGCCGCTGTCTTAGTCTCCTTGACTCGAAGATCTCTGTTCCCACTACCGCTGTCTTAGTCTCCTTGACTCGAAGATCTCTGTTCCCACTACCGCTGTCTTAGTCTCCTTGACTCGAAGATCTCTGTTCCCACTGCCGCTGTCTTAGTCTCCTTGACTCGAAGATCTCTGTTCCCACTGCCGCTGTCTTAGTCTCCTTGACTCGAAGATCTCTGTTCCCACTGCCGCTGTCTTAGTCTCCTTGACTCGAAGATCTCTGTTCCCACTGCCGCTGTCTTAGTCTCCTTGACTCGAAGATCTCTGTTCCCACTGCCGCTGTCTTAGTATCCTTGACTCGAAGATCTCTGTTCCCGCTGTCTTAGTATCCTTGACTCAAAGATCTCTGTTCCCACTACCGCTGTCTTAGTCTCCTTGACTCGAAGATCTCTGTTCCCACTACCGCTGTCTTAGTCTCCTTGACTCGAAGATCTCTGTTCCCACTGCCGCTGTCTTAGTCTCCTTGACTCGAAGATCTCTGTTCCCACTACCGCTGTCTTAGTCTCCTTGACTCGAAGATCTCTGTTCCCACTACCGCTGTCTTAGTCTCCTTGACTCGAAGATCTCTGTTCCCACTACCGCTGTCTTAGTCTCCTTGACTCGAAGATCTCTGTTCCCACTGCCGCTGTCTTAGTCTCCTTGACTCGAAGATCTCTGTTCCCACTGCCGCTGTCTTAGTCTCCTTGACTCGAAGATCTCTGTTCCCACTGCCGCTGTCTTAGTCTCCTTGACTCGAAGATCTCTGTTCCCACTGCCGCTGTCTTAGTATCCTTGACTCGAAGATCTCTGTTCCCGCTGTCTTAGTATCCTTGACTCAAAGATCTCTGTTCCCACTACCGCTGTCTTAGTCTCCTTGACTCGAAGATCTCTGTTCCCACTGCCGCTGTCTTAGTCTCCTTGACTCGAAGATCTCTGTTCCCACTGCCGCTGTCTTAGTCTCCTTGACTCGAAGATCTCTGTTCCCACTGCCGCTGTCTTAGTATCCTTGACTCGAAGATCTCTGTTCCCGCTGTCTTAGTATCCTTGACTCGAAGATCTCTGTTCCCACTACCGCTGTCTTAGTCTCCTTGACTCGAAGATCTCTGTTCCCACTGCCGCTGTCTTAGTCTCCTTGACTCGAAGATCTCTGTTCCCACTACCGCTGTCTTAGTATCCTTGACTCGAAGATCTCTGTTCCCACTACCGCTGTCTTAGTCTCCTTGACTCGAAGATCTCTGTTCCCACTACCGCTGTCTTAGTATCCTTGACTCGAAGATCTCTGTTCCCACTACCGCTGTCTTAGTCTCCTTGACTCGAAGATCTCTGTTCCCACTACCGCTGTCTTAGTCTCCTTGACTCGAAGATCTCTGTTCCCACTGCCGCTGTCTTAGTCTCCTTGACTCGAAGATCTCTGTTCCCACTGCCGCTGTCTTAGTCTCCTTGACTCGAAGATCTCTGTTCCCACTGCCGCTGTCTTAGTATCCTTGACTCGAAGATCTCTGTTCCCACTGCCGCTGTCTTAGTCTCCTTGACTCGAAGATCTCTGTTCCCACTGCCGCTGTCTTAGTCTCCTTGACTCGAAGATCTCTGTTCCCACTGCCGCTGTCTTAGTATCCTTGACTCGAAGATCTCTGTTCCCGCTGTCTTAGTATCCTTGACTCAAAGATCTCTGTTCCCACTGCCGCTGTCTTAGTATCCTTGACTCGAAGATCTCTGTTCCCACTGCCGCTGTCTTAGTATCCTTGACTCGAAGATCTCTGTTCCCACTGCCGCTGTCTTAGTATCCTTGACTCGAAGATCTCTGTTCCCACTGCCGCTGTCTTAGTCTCCTTGACTCGAAGATCTCTGTTCCCACTGCCGCTGTCTTAGTATCCTTGACTCGAAGATCTCTGTTCCCACTGCCGCTGTCTTAGTATCCTTGACTCGAAGATCTCTGTTTCCACTGCCGCTGTCTTAGTATCCTTGACTCGAAGATCTGGACCCGGCAGTCTGAGCGTTTGCTAATAGTTGTGTTGATTGTGTTTACACAGGGCAAAGTCACATTTCTATAATGTTAATTATTTTTTTGTTGGTATGTTTATGCCAAGGCGCTTGTGATTGAGTGACGAATACAATGATTGTGGAGATCGTGTGATGGTAAGCACGGCTCTTTGTTTCCATCTCAAAGTGACATTTTAATTACACATTTTGGAAATTTGCCAACGTTTATTTGCGAAGTCCTTAGTGAATTCCCCTTATTCATTAAAAAAAAGTAAAATGTATGGATATCATCTTTCTTCTACCTTTCAGCTCCCTGTGAAGCATAGGTCCTCAACAAACACTTTCCAAGTCGTTCTGTTTTTTGTCATTCTTTTAAGATCATTCCATGTCTTCCCCATCATCCTCATCTCTGCTTCTATCCGTCTTCTCCAAGAATTATTTGGTCCCTTTAGTCGCCCGAGCGCTGCCGGGGCCCGTAAGGGGTGTAAAGGATAGTGGCGTTGTACCCTACCAGGCATGTTCGTAAGAGACGAGAATGGAGGGTTGGGCATGGGACTGGCTATCCCATACTGTAAATAAATTAGACGAAAAAGCTTCACAAACATGGATACTCTATGGCAGGAAAAATTGAAAAAAAAGAAAAAATGGTATGTTAGATGTGCACATGCATGTATGTGTTCATAGGCACGGGTATTGGTATATATATGTATACGCATATACATGCATGTATATGTGCTCTTGCTTGTATGCATACACATGTATGTTTGTGTATATGTATGTGTATGTTAATATGTATTAGTATGAGCACTTCTTCTTGCACGTGTACATATGTATACACGCATCTGTGTGTGTGTGTATACATGTATTTATGGGCCCTTAGATACTTTCAGATATTGCCTGTGCCTTTGTAGTCGACGTACCTAGATAGCGTTCCCCCCACTCGTGTATTTTTAGAACCCTTCACCTCTGACCACAGGGTATAAATTACAGCTACACCCGTGAGTAATTCCTTTCATAGCCTGACCACTGTCCACGACACACAGGGAAGTCAACATATTTCGATTATTTTGTTTTTGATGTTTCATTACTATTGGTCGTTTCAAATCTAAATGTTCACGATTAACATGAAATATCTCCTCTTTCCCTGCACTTACAAACTTGATTTTTTGCATCTGGCCTTGTTTTTCCAAGGTCCCACCGATTTCACAAAATTTAATGATGTAGGAAGTATGCTTCATCATGAAGCAGCACTTTCCTTTGATCTCAGTGAATTTACGGATCTTTTTGCTCCTGGAGAAAATAATTTACCGTACATTAATGGAAATCAGCTTCTCGACATAGGCGTCTCTACACAACTTGAAAGTTGGAGGCGTTTATCAACTGTTTACTTTCTATTGTTTACTTTCTTTAAAATACTATGAGAATGTCAATGTTATAGCCTTTACAGACGGTCTAAAACAAATCAGCGTATAAACAGTTCCATTAATGAAAACTATTTAAACAATAAACAACAAAGAATACATTTAAAAAAATTAATTATCCGTTGCGAGCGATAACGAGCATGACATATCAAGCAAAGTTATTGTTTATGGGTACGCA
This sequence comes from Megaustenia siamemsis, assembly GCA_032433765.1. NCBI lineage: Eukaryota > Metazoa > Mollusca > Gastropoda > Stylommatophora > Ariophantidae > Megaustenia > Megaustenia siamemsis. The sequence goes on from JAVIAB010000059.1 coordinate 27,507,975, forward strand.
TGTGACTAAAGAGTCCGATGTAAGCACGGGATCCTCTTCACTGTAAAGAGCTACATTGTTCGTTTTATGTCTTTCCATGTGACTTTCATTATTTTACGTAAACAAGACATATGAAAGTGATTTAGTTTCTTTGCATGCCTGCAGTACACATATCAAGAATCTTTACATTTTCAAAACGTTATCAACTTTAGCTAAAGATTGATCATGTGAACATATAAAAACGTCCATTATTATTTCATTTATTCTGAATCAGAGGAGTCTAACATATTGATTACTAATCTGGGCTGAACGAACGATAGTCCATCTTTTTTCCAATAGTCATTTTCTTCTTTTAAGACATGATCTTCACATTTGCACCAAAAATCTTTGTCAATCTGTGATAGAGCAGCATATGTCAGTCCTTTTATATCGCATAGTTTAAAACTTGTATTCTCAGCTGCCACCTGCCCTTTAATTTTTGCCCAAACGAGTTCAATGTGGTTTAATTGTGGATGATAAGGGGGCAGTCTCAAGCACGTATGACCATGCTGTTGAATGATTTTGTCTATTTGGAATACTTTGGTCTTTTGCGATTTCTTAACAAGTGACAGTAATTCAGGTTTCATAAATCCCTCGTTAAATGGAATTCCTTCCTTTCTTAGCCAAATCTTTATAACATCTTTTGTACTGGTAGATGTAGGAATTTTGTCTTCTTCTGCCACAGCGTTGTGGTACGACGCGTTGTCCATTACCAGACAGGATGGTCTGTCTAGAATTGGAAGAAGAGTATTTTCAATCCACTCTCTAAATATATGGCCATTCATCTCGGTGTGATAGTCCCTGTTGTCAGTATAATTAGAGGTGAATATAAGTTCTGCATTTTTCACCAACCCTTCTTTTCGGCTGCCTGCATGTGCCATTATAATACGCTGTCCTTTTCCAGTGGGTACACATCTTTTAATACTTCCATCTGATAACTGCCATTCCTTTGCACTTGTGTGGTGAGAATTTATCCAAGATTCATCTAGAAATACAATATCATAACCTTGGTTACGCATTTCCCGTACTTCACGTAAATATTTACTCCTCATAGAAACTAAGTGCGGCTTCTCGCAGATGACATTTCTACCACTATCGTACTTTCTAAACGTAAAACCGATGCTTCTAACAGTTCTCCATAATGTTGTTTTCGACACAATAATGTCATTTTCTGCTCTCAGTCGATTTTCAGTTTTCTTAAAGTCACAGTTTCTTTGGAATCGAACATTTTACAAATTGCTCTTCTAATCACTTCCTTGTCAAAACTATCTACTACTTTCTTTCTTCCTAGCGTCCTAGTCTTGATTGAACTGGACACTCCGTTAGCTTTAAGCACTTGTTTGAAAAAGCGTTTGCTTATACCCAATGCGTGAATAGTTCTCTTTCTGGCTTTGAGATGCTTCGATACAGTTTTCCACGCTTAGCTTCTATGCAAAAATATTTATACACCTTTATTGCCACTGATTGCAATGTAAGGAACTTTACTTTTATACCCATTGACTAACAGATCACAAATTTAACGAAATTACCCAATAATTAGGATACGCCGTTGCACATAAATCACAACAAAACGACAGGAAATGGGATGCACCGGATATAAAATTATAACTATGACGCGTTTTATGTGTTTTTTAGTGCTTAAAACAGGGAAATTGGCGCGCATTACGTTCAAGATGACAAGTCCGTGGGTGCTCACTCATATGAAGCGGTAATTCCTCCAAATATATGGTTTGACCAAAATGCCTTAAATTTGTATACTTCAAATAAAGAATATTTAAAACTATACGTTTGTTGGTGAGGAAATGAATGTACTTCTTGGGACCAAAAAATCACAAGACCATATGCAAAATTTCAGCATTATCAATCAATTGGTTGCAGAGATATGGAATTTTAAACACCTTCAAATATTTTGAAACGACCTATAGCTAGCTATGTAGGATTAGTTTTATTTATTCACATATCTGTGTGTGTATGTTGTTTGTTTGTTCCTGCTGAAGGCCTATTGAGCCGAAACGTCGTTCGAATCTGTGTCGTCTACTAATCACGTAAAGCTTCTAACATACCATTTTTTCTATTTTTTTTCTTCATTTTTCCTCGCATTCAGCTTTACTGCAGCTTCGCATTTTTATGCATTCACTTACATTTCTTTGCCTTAACCCCATACTCTATGGCAATGGTTTCAATTTGTGACATTACACATAAAACGCTGATTTATTTAGTTCCAGTAAATATTTACGTGTCAGCGATATTATTGGAATTAGTGCTTGTAACAAATGATGAGGTGCACGTAGCCGTGAGGTTAAAACAACTGTTTCAATTGCTGAAAAGCCGGCGTACAGTGTCCGAAACCTGCGGTAGACAGAATAGATTTTTTCTATCGGGGGTGAAATAAAAATCCTGAGTCTCACACGTCGTGGTGACTGCTTTGACCTAGCGGCCTGTATCCCTCTGGTTCAATCGTAAGCCCCCCCCCCCCCCTTCCCCTATACACCAGCAATGGTGCTATGTGTCGTAAAGATAGTTTATCAAAGACTGGCAAATTCAAGAGCCATGGGGACGCAAGATTGAATTTGTAACCACGTTTTTTTGTATTATTAAAATACAAATTATTCTACTATTACTTTGAATTTATAATAGAAGAAGCATATGTATTTTCTGGATAGGACACACAGTTCGAAAGCCAACTGGAAGTATTACACGACAGACCATTTTTAGGAATTCCAAGGGGAAGAGATAAAGATAAAGAACAAAATGTTCTTGGTGGAGACAAGTGGAAGTAGAGACGAAGATGATGGGAAAAACATGGAATGATCTTAAAAGAATGGCAAGAAACAGGAGTGCTTGGAAGGTGTTTGTTGAAGACCTATGCTCCACGGGAGTTGAAAGGTAGTAGAAGAAGACGAAGATGTGTAGTTTATCTTCTGGCAAGACACAAATGAGGAAATCAACTAAACTAACGGTGAAAAACAGCTGTGTAAGATATAAAAAGCCGGTTAGTGGGCGGGGAGACAGGAAGTGGTTATTGAAACTAGCACATAGAATAGTAAAAAAAAGTAAAGAGCCCCCGTCACGCCAAGTGGCGTATAGGCAATATGGTGTTAGTGACCATAAATTTTACAGACCTTCAGCACATGATTTTTTGGGGTAATGTGGTCGGTATTACGACCGTGCCGCTTTACTTTCCCAGAAAAAAATCCGATACCCATTTAAGGCTGGGTGAACCCGAGACCCGTCGGTTGGGATCGAACCCAACTCCTTGTCCTTTGTAGTCCGGTTCACTAACCATTGAGCTATCGCGGCTCCAATACATAAAATAGTAATCATTCGTTATAATAAGGGTTTGGGTGGGGAAGGGGCTATTGAAAGTAACACATAACATAGTAATCATTCGTAAATAATAAGCAACAAAGCTTTCAATAACACATGCATGAACGCTTATGAATTTACTTCGCACAAATAACTTTCAATGTAACAATAGGGAAAGAAAAAAAACCTTTCAATATTACAGTTGTGACAGAGTCAGTAACAGAAATATCAGGAGTATAAATTAGTGAACAGAAGAACAATAGAGCTCCTGGCTATTTTAATACACGTTTTTTTCTCCATAATAATCCATTGGACAATAAATTAAACACGGGATGACGTTATAGTCGGAAGTTTACAGCTAATCTTAATATTGCTTCAGTTGCACTGAATCAGATTTCGTAATAGCTCTCGACCAACGGCTCCATGATTAGCACCCAGGACTCGTGGACTTTAACGTTCAGCAAATAACTTCCTATAGGTCGTTTCAAAATATTTTGAAGGTGTTTAAAATTCCATATTTCTGCAACCAATTGATTGATAATGCTGAAATTTTGCATATGGTCTTGTGATTTTTTGGTCCCAAGAAGTACATTCATTTCCTCACCAACAAACGTATAGTTTTAAATATTCTTTATTTGAAGTATACAAATTTAAGGCATTTTGGTCAAACCATATATTTGGAGGAATTACCGCTTCATATGAGTGAGCACCCACGGACTTGTCATCTTGAACGTAATGCGCGCCAATTTCCCTGTTTTAAGCACTAAAAAACACATAAAACGCGTCATAGTTATAATTTTATATCCGGTGCATCCCATTTCCTGTCGTTTTGTTGTGATTTATGTGCAACGGCGTATCCTAATTATTGGGTAATTTCGTTACATTTGTGATCTGTTAGTCAATGGGTATAAAAGTAAAGTTCCTTACATTGCAATCAGTGGCAATAAAGGTGTATAAATATTTTTGCATAGAAGCTAAGCGTGGAAAACTGTATCGAAGCATCTCAAAGCCAGAAAAGAGAACTATTCACGCATTGGGTATAAGCAAACGCTTTTTCAAACAAGTGCTTAAAGCTAACGGAGTGTCCAGTTCAATCAAGACTAGGACGCTAGGAAGAAAGAAAGTAGTAGATAGTTTTGACAAGGAAGTGATTAGAAGAGCAATTTGTAAAATGTTCGATTCCAAAGAAACTGTGACTTTAAGAAAACTGAAAATTCGACTGAGAGCAGAAAATGACATTGTTGTGTCGAAAACAACATTATGGAGAACTGTTAGAAGCATCGGTTTTACGTTTAGAAAGTACGATAGTGGTAGAAATGTCATCTGCGAGAAGCCGCACTTAGTTTCTATGAGGAGTAAATATTTACGTGAAGTACGGGAAATGCGTAACCAAGGTTATGATATTGTATTTCTAGATGAATCTTGGATAAATTCTCACCACACAAGTGCAAAGGAATGGCAGTTATCAGATGGAAGTATTAAAAGATGTGTACCCACTGGAAAAGGACAGCGTATTATAATGGCACATGCAGGCAGCCGAAAAGAAGGGTTGGTGAAAAATGCAGAACTTATATTCACCTCTAATTATACTGACAACAGGGACTATCACACCGAGATGAATGGCCATATATTTAGAGAGTGGATTGAAAATACTCTTCTTCCAATTCTAGACAGACCATCCTGTCTGGTAATGGACCACGCGTCGTACCACAACGCTGTGGCAGAAAAAGACAAAATTCCTACATCTACAGTACAAAAGATGTTATAAAGATTTGGCTAAGAAAGGAAGGAATTCTATTTAACGAGGGATTTTTGAAACCTGAATTACTGTCACTTGTTAAGAAATCGCAAAAGACCAAAGTATTCCAAATAGACAAAATCATTCAACAGCATGGTCATACGTGATTGAGACTGCCCCCTTATCATCCACAATTAAACCCCATTGAACTCGTTTGGGCAAAAATTAAAGGGCAGGTGGCAGCTGAGAATACAAGTTTTAAACTATGCGATATAAAAGGACTGACATATGCTGCTCTATCACAGATTGACAAAGATTTTTGGTGCAAATGTGAAGATCATGTCTTAAAAGAAGAAAATGACTATTGGAAAAAAAGATGGACTATCGTTCGTTCAGCCCAGATTAGTAATCAATATGTTAGACTCCTCTGATTCAGAATAAATGAAATAATAATGGACGTTTTTATATGTCCGCATGATCAATCTTTAGCTAAAGTTGATAACGTTTTGAAAATGTAAAGATTCTTGATATGTGTACTGCAGGCATGCAAAGAAACTAAATCACTTTCATATGTCTTGTTTACGTAAAATAATGAAAGTCACATGGAAAGACATAAAACGAACAATGTAGCTCTTTACAGTGAAGAGGATCCCGTGCTTACATCGGACTCTTTAGTCACATGCGTACCCATAAACAATAACTTTGCTTGATATGTCATGCTCGTTATTGCTCGCAACGGATAATTAATTTTTTTAATGTATTCTTTGTTGTATATTGTTTAAATAGTTTTCATTAATGGAACTGTTTATACGCTGATTTGTTTTAGACCGTCTGTAAAGGCTATAATATTGACATTCTCATAGTATTTTAAAGAAAGTAAACAATAGAAAGTAAACAGTTGATAAACGCCTCCAACTTTCAAGTTGTGTAGAGACGCCTATGTCGAGAAGCTGATTTCCATTAATGTACGGTAAATTATTTTCTCCAGGAGCAAAAAGATCCGTAAATTCACTGAGATCAAAGGAAAGTGCTGCTTCATGATGAAGCATACTTCCTACATCATTAAATTTTGTGAAATCGGTGGGACCTTGAAAAAACAAGGCCAGATGCAAAAAATCAAGTTTGTAAGTGCAGGGAAAGAGGAGATATTTCATGTTAATCGTGAACATTTAGATTTGAAACGACCAATAGTGTAAATTTACGTCAAAGTTTTTCTTTTCTCGCGTGAGGCTATTCAAGAATTGAGCGCGCGTAATGATAATGATACTAATTACTATATGCTCTTAACCAGCCTTGATGTATTAGTTAATTACTGACACAACGGGTAGTACGCACTTGCTGTTTGGCAGAAAGACGTGTTGTATCTACACGTATTTATAATATATTCTTACTCACATCATCAGTGTGTTAAGCTGTTAATGTGTACTTCTATCCACAAACATTTTTATTTCCGTCATTTCAGTAAATCATTTCAGTTCATCGTTTAAGTACATCATTTCAGTTCATCATTTCAGTACATCGTTTCAGTCGATCATTTCAGTCCATAATTTTAGTCCATAATTTTAGTCCATTAGTTCAGTCAATAATTTAATTTCATCGTCTCATTTCACTATTATAAATCATCATTTCAGTACTTATATTTCAGTTCATCATTTCAATCAATTATTTCAGACTATCATTTCTGTCCACCATTTTAGTCTATCATTTCAGTCAATCATTTCGTTTCATCATCTCATTTCACTATTACAGTTCATCATTTCAGTCAATCTTGTCATGTCATCATTTCTATCAACAATTTCAGTTTCTCAATTCAGTTAATCATTTCAGATCATCAATTCAGTTCATAGTTTCAGTTCTTTATTTTAGTCCATCATTTCATTTCATTATTTCAGCCCATCATTTCATTTCATCAGTTTAGTCCATCATTTCAGCCACTAATTTCATGTTATCATTTCAGTCCATTATTTCAATTCAGCATATATGTCCACCATTTTAGTCCATGATTCCATTTCATCATGTCAGTCGGTCATTTCAGTCCATCATTTTAGTACATTATCTCAATTCATAATTTCTGTCCTTCATTTTAGTCCATAATTTCATTTCATAATTTCTTCATTTAAATTTAAGTCCATAATTTCAATTCATAATTTCTGTGCATCATTTTAGTCCATAATTTCAATTCATAATTTCTGTCCATCATTTTAGTCCATTATTTCAATTCATAATTTCTGTCCATCATTTTAGTCCATAATTTCAATTCATGATTTCTGTCCACCATTTTAGTCCATAATTTCAATTCATAATTTCTGTCCATCATTGTAGTCCATAATTTCAATTCATAATTTCTGTCCATCATTTTAGTCCATAATTTCAATTCATAATTTCTGTCCATCATTTTAGTCCATTATTTCAATTCATAATTTCTGTCCATCATTTTAGTCCATAATTTCAATTCATAATTTCTGTCCATCATTTTAGTCCATAATTTCAATTCATAATTTCTGTCCATCATTTTAGTCCATAATTTCAATTCATGATTTCTGTCCATCATTTTAGTCCATAATTTCAATTCATAATTTCTGTCCATCATTTTAGTCCATTATTTCAATTCATAATTTCTGTCCATCATTTTAGTCCATAATTTCAATTCATAATTTCTGTCCATCATTTTAGTCCATAATTTCAATTCATAATTTCAGTCCACCATTTTAGTCCATAATTTCAATTCATAATTTCCGTCCACCATTTTAGTCCATAATTTCAATTCATAATTTCTGTCCATCATTTTAGTCCATAATTTCAATTCATAATTTCTGTCCACCATTTTAGTCCATAATTTCAATTCATAATTTCTGTCCATCATTACGTATAGGTAGATCTAAGAGTGTGTTCCTCCCTCGACACACGTATAGGTAGATCTAAGAGTGTGTTCCTCCCTCGACACACGTATAGGTGGATTTATGAGTGTGTTTCTCCCTCGACACACGTATAGTTAGATCTAAGAGTTATTTCCTCCCTCGACACACGTATAGGTAGATCTAAGAGTGTGTTCCTCCCTCGACACACGTATAGGTGGATCTAAGAGTATGTTCTCCCTCGACACACGTATAGGTAGATCTAAGAGTGTGTTCCTCCCTCGACACACGTATATGTAGATCTAAGAGCGTGTTCTCCCTCGACACACGTATAGGTAGATCTAAGAGTGTGTTCTCCCTCGACACACGTATAGGTAGATCTAAGAGTGTGTTCTCCCTCGACACACGTATAGGTAGATTTAAGAGCGTGTTCCTCCCTCGACACACGTATAGTTAGATCTAAGAGGAAGTGAAGAAAGAGACCGCCCCCAGACGTAATAACTAGATCCAGTGTTTAACTATGACATTAGTTGAGGTATTCAATGAGTGGTGAAATAAAGTGACACACTTTTCGTTATTGTCAAGAAACACAAATTAACTGGAGAATACAAGCTGTTTGTCTTGTGCTACGAGGTGGTCATGTCTGAGTTGTTATTTCAGAACAAACAACTAAAAGGTTTAATTTGGACCAACATTGTGCTAAGTCTGATACATCTATCTATCTAATACATCTAATACATCTTTCCTATGGACATGTTCGGAGTGCAATGATGATGACCCGCAAATAACTCAATAACTCAATAACAAATTAACTGCACGCTTTTCGTTGTTATCAAGAAACACAAATTAACTGCCCACTTTTCGTTGTTGTCAAGAAACACAAATTAACTGCACGCTTTTCGTTGTTGTCAAGAAACGCAAATTAACTGCACACTTTTCGTTGTTGTCAAGAAACACAAATTAACTGCACGCTTTTCGTTGTTGTCAAGAAACACAAATTAACTGCACGCTTTTCGTTGTTGTCAAGAAACACAAATTAACTGCACGCTTTTCGTTGTTGTCAAGAAACACAAATTAACTGCACGCTTTTTGTTGTTGTCAAGAAACACAAATTAACGGCACGCTTTTAATTGTTGTCAAGAAACACTAATTAACTGCACGCTTTTCGTTGTTGTCAAGAAACACAAATTAACTGCACGCTTTTTGTTGTTGTCAAGAAACACAAATTAACTGCACGCTTTTCATTGTTGTCAAGAAACACAAATTAACTGCACGCTTTTTGTTGTTGTCAAGAAACACAAATTAACTGCACGCTTTTCGTTTCGTCATGTCTGGCTAAAGAAAACTGTGTGCTGCAGTGGAAGGAACAGATGTAATTACATAAAACAGTAAAAAGACATTATCAAAGAAAACATCATCCAAATACATAGACAAAGACAAAACAAAAAGTTAAGGTTCCCAACACAAACAGATAAGCATATGAGAAAGATGTTTATTGACTTTATTGTTTTTTACATCACCATCGGCTCATTTTTTGAGTGATGAGGTCGGCAGTCCGCCAAGTCGCCTTTGCTTCTCAGAAACATCTCATGTACGAATTTTTAGGCCTGGGTGAACCTCGGAGCATTGTTAGCTCAAAAAATATCCGCATAATTTGAGAATTGAACCCGGACTGAGATACTAAATGGTCTAGAGTTAAGACGTCAGCCTTGTACAGGAAGGTCCCATGTTCGATTCCCACTACTGCCGGTGGAAATAGCAGACAAGATCGAATACGTGGTTTCTTTGTGTGTTTACCCTTTCCGGATCTGAGGGTAGTGAGCTTCGATATCTAGTCCTCTCGTAAAACGGCAAAAAACTGGAGGCCATGTGTGCACTCTGCGCACGTTAAAGAGCCATTGGCAGCTGGAAATCGAAAAGAGTAGGTCAAAATGACTGTTCCCGGGGCAAAATAAATGGGAAAAATCTACTAAAAAACGTTACAACTCGTGAAGCTAAAAAATATTAGAGTACCTCTGAAGTCGCAGAATATCTGCCTGTATGGCGGGGAACACCTGAGCACACGTCAATCAGTGTGCAAAAAAAAAATATAGGAAAAATGATATTTCCGCAAAATTCAATCCCTCCGAATTTCACTAGAGATATAAAGCTGGCGAACGCAAACAAACAAACAAACAAATCTATCTTTACAGAATTATCCCATTTCAGGGGTTGATGGGAGAAAAGGAGGGAGAGGGTATATGTTAGACTGGAGAATAAAAGCCGTTTGTCTTGTGCCACGAGGTGGTCATGTCTGAGTTGTTATTTCAGAACAAACAACTAAAAGCTTTAATTTGGACCAACATTGTGCTAAGCCTGATTTCCAAACACGCTGTTTAGCTTCACGAGCGTTGTTCCTACTCTATTACTTACAGATACATAACAATAGCACTGTAGCACGACAAAGGAGAGAGGGGAAAACCCACTCTCTTCAGTGCCTCGAAGCTGTGATGACGTAATCGAGATGTTCAAATGCTTGGCCGTTCCTTGCAAAGACACTCAAGCTCTCAGCCCCCTTGGGTGAAACATAATGGGAGCCGATAATGAGCAACGTGTCTTCTTGTCTGGAGACAAAGCGATGACTTGAACGACACGGTCGCAGTAATGGGGCTTCTTTCCTGACACAACATTCAATTTCGTGCAGATTAAGGCCCTTAGAAATGTACAGGGGATTGTCTTGTCGAACAAAGTAAAGTAGAATCATGAAGATTAGGTCAGAGAGGAATAGAAAGAAAGAGAGATAGATAGATAGATAGATAGATAGATAGATAGATAGACAGACAGACAGACAGACAGACAGACAGACAGACAGACAGACAGACAGACAGACAGACAGACAGATAGACAGATAGACAGATAGACAGATAGATAGATAGATAGATAGATAGATAGATAGATAGATAGATAGATAGATAGATAGATAGATAGATAGATAGATAGATAGATAGATAGATAGATAGATAGATAGATAGATAGATAGATAGATAGATAGATAGATAGATAGATAGATAGACAGATTTAATTTTTTTAGTTATAGAAAACGAACGCAGAGGAGAAAGAAAGCATTGGTAAACTAGAAAGCAAAATGTTGACAGCCCGTGGACTGAATGCGGTAATCAACTCATAACTGATTGTATGCCTAATAGTCAGTGAACAAAGCTGATCAAGATTCTACGCCAGTGGCAGCCTTGGGCCGGCTCAATTAACATGGAGTGACATCGCAAACCGGAAATATCTAGTTTAAATCAGATGTGTTTGGCAACAAGACACGGATATCGCAGCTTGCTGTAAACAAGGACAGAGAGCAAACACGTCAATGTAACATCCTTTAAAGTACAGACTACGAGGAAGAATCAGCAACTGGCGAACAAGGCAGATGTAGAAAATGCTTCCACAAAATAGAAAAGTCGAGTCTACTTCAAGAAAGCAGAACACTCAAATCACACATGTCTCCTGGTTCTTTGTACAAATGTACAGCAATTGTATTGACAATCATCATCATCATCATCGTGTGCCGTTCTCCGCAACGAAGGTTGGCTACCATAAAGCGCCATTCTGCTCTGTCGCTTGCTTTGATGGTGCAGGTTGTCATAGGCTGATTTGTCCATCTTTTTATGTTACTCGTCCATTTTAGTCTTGGTCTGCCTCTGCCTCTTTTACCTTGTATTTTCCCCTCCAGGATTACTTTTAGTTGGCTGTTGTGTCTTTTAACATGGTCCAAAAATCATATTTGTCTTGTTTGAATTGTGCTTAGTAGTTCTCTTTTCATTTTTAGTTGTTTTAAGACTTCATCGTTTGTTTTCTTTTCCTTCCATCCAATTCTACCTATTCTTCTATATATCCACATTTCAAAGACTTCAATTCTCTGTTATGTTTTCTTATCTAATGTCCATGTTTCTGCACCATATAGGAATATTGAGAAGATGTAACATTTTGCTATTCTTAGTTTTAGCCCTGGTGTTATTTGTTTTGATGTTAGTATGTTCTTCATGACATTAAAATTACTTTTTACCATTTCTATTCTTTTGTTTATTTCAGTTGTACATTTTCCATCACTGGTTATAGTATGTCCAAGGTAGTTGTAGTTCTGAACTGTCTCCAGGTCTATTCCTTCTATTTTGATATCCACTTGTGAGTTTTGAGTATTTTCTTTGTTTATGATCATAGTTTTAGTCTTTTTGATATTCATATCTAGTCCATATTTTTTGCTTGTCATGTTTATTTCATTAAGAAATTGTTGTAGATCTTAAGGGTTTTCTGCTAGTAGTACAGTATCGTCAGCATATCTTAGGTTATTGATTATCTTTCCATTAATTTGTAGGCCTGGCATCTCTATGATGTTTTTAAAGATTTGCTCAGTGTATAGATTGAACAAGCTTGGTGATAGGATGCATCATTGTCTTACTCCTCTTTTTATATCATTGGGTGTAGAGACCTCTTTGTTATATTTTATTATTGCTGTTTGCTCCCAGTATAGATTGCATATTATAGCTTGTTTCATAAGTCGTGCCCAACTTTAAAAATCAATATCTTTTAAACCGCTTTTTGTAATTTTTTCAAAATTTGCATGTATAGTTATAATGATTAGAACCCAACAGGGAATTAATTTCATTAAAAACAAACATTTGGTTATTATTATTGCTTATTTGATTTATATAAATTTATAACGACCCATTGATGTAGTCAAAACTTAATGTTTACAGTATTTTAAGTTAAAAATAGCGATTACAAATCCATACACACGTTTTTGCACGCTTTCCGCGTGAGTTTACTGACACAATTATAAACTTGTAGTAAACACGAGACATTGTGTGTTCCATTTCCGTTAATTCAGCGGCGTAACGTGGAACAATAACATTTATCATGAGTCTTAAAATGAAATTCGGCAGTTTACAAAACATCGCAATAAAAATGTATGACTATTTTTGCAAAGAGGCTAAACGAGGAAGATTATTTCATTCTTTAGAAAACCCAGAGAATAGGACAAGACACATTTTGGATTTATCTAAACGGTCATTTAATCGCTGGATTCAAGCACGTGACCGTCAATGTTCAAAATATACAAAATCACAAGGAAGAGCAAAAATGTTGGGTAATTTCGACAGTGAACTTATTAGAAGTGAAATTCGCAAAATGTTGGGTATGAATGAAACTGTTACAATAAGAAAATTAAAAGTATCGCCGAAAAAGAACAGCAGTATTGAAATATCAAAGTCTACATTATGGAGGAATGTGAGAGCTGCAGTCTTTACATTTAGAAAGTATTCCAATGGACGAAACATCATCTGTGAGAAGTCACATATAGTAGTCATGAAAAGCAAGTACTTACGTGAAGTAAAAGAGGTGCGCAAGCAAGGTTATGATATTGTGTACTTGGATGAAACATGGATCAATGCTCACCACACTAACCAAAGGGAATGGCAGTCATCAGATGGAAAGATTAAGAGATTAATACCTAGCAGCAAAGGACAGCGCTTGATAATTGCTCATGCAGGTAGTCGACAACATGGACTAATACAGAATGCAGAGCTCATTTTTCTTTCAAAATCCATAGACAATCGGGATTATCACTCTGAGATGAATGGTCACATATTTAGACATTGCATTGAAAATTCTGTTCTCCCATCACTAGATCGACCATCTTGCCTAATAATGGACAATGCAGCGTACCACAACATTGTTGCACTTGAAGATAAAGTCCCGACGTCATCCAGTACAAAAGATGCTATTAAGATATGGCTCACAAAGGAGCACATACAATTTAATAACATGTACTTAAAACCTGAATTACTATCTCTAGTAAAGCAAAAACAAAGGACAAAGATTTTTCAAATAGATAAGATTATCCAAGAGCACGGCCATATAAGTTTGAGGCTGCCACCTTACCATGCTCATTTAAATCCAATAGAACTTATCTGGGCAAAATTAAAAGGACAAGTGGCAGATGAAAATACAACATTCAAAATATGCGATGTAAAGACTCTTGCTAATCTCGCTTTATTAAATAAAGACAAAGATTATTGGGCTAAATGTGAAGACCACGTCTTAAAACAGGAAGAGGAATATTGGAAAAATGATGGTTTGTGGAATGTTCAACCCAAACAGTTATTAATCTTTTAGACTCGTCTGATTCAGAATGAAAGTATATAGCCCCCCACAATGTTGGCCCCTATTACCTTAAATTATTTCAACAAACGGTCCTTTTCAGGACCACACAACTATGAAAATTGGACATACAGGTATACCTTGATATTATCGTCCGTTCTCGAACTGAGCAGACAATAATTCTCCTGGTGTTTTGTCTTATACAGATATTTCCCCATTACGGCCACGCCTTTACCTAGTGAAAATTGTCGTAGACCAGCAACTACGGTAATTTCTATTCTTTAGGGCTTCACAATTTACAATTTTGACAAACATCAAAGAAATATCGCCGCTTTAAGAAAACTGCAGCTGCAAGATATTTGTTAAATATAGATTTAAAGGGTCTTTTGCATTCTAATAACATTTGGAAAATTTCAAAAGTATTTAACAAACGGTTAGACAGTAATAGCGTTTTGAAGTTGGGCATATGTTTTGAAACGAGCTATAGTCGTATATCCATGTCATCTAGATGTATTTCTTTTAGGCATTCTATAAGTTGTTTGTGGTGTACTCTATTAAAAGCTTTGGTGTAGTCTATGAATCAGGCATATATTGGTTTGTTTACTTCTGTGTACTTTTCGATTAATGTTCTCATGCAGAATATGGCTTCTTTTGTCCCGCTATTTTTCCTAAATCCAAATTGCTGCTCATCTAATTCAGTACTGATTTTATTCTTAATCCTTCCTTGTATAACTTTTAGCAAGATTTTTGTAACATGGCTCATTAGGCTTATGGTTCTAAAGTCACTGCATTCAACTGCACCATTCTTTTTAGGCAATGCAATGAAAGTTGATGTTTTTAGTTCATTTGGTATGTATCCTGTGTGGTATATGTCGTTGCATATGTCTGTAATAACTTCAATGGAAAATCTTCTAGTGCCTGTATCATCTCTATCTGTATGCTGTCAGGTCCTGCTGCTTTTCCCTTTTTCATTGTTTTTATAGCTTTTTCCACCTCAGATTTTAAGATTTATAGCCTGATGTACATTTTATAACTGTTTTCTTTTTTCCTTTGATCATGAAATAGTTCTGTTATATATTCCTGCCATCTATCTATAATATCTTTATTATCTGTTAGCATTTTTTCCTTTTTTTGTCTGCAATGCATCCACCTTCTGTAGCTTTTTTATTTTTATTAGTCATTCTCTTTATTTCTGTGTGTATTCCTCTTAAGTCTTGTTTGCTTTCCATAGTTTCTATTTCTCTACATTTTTGGCTGAGCCAGTCCTCTTTTGCCTTTTTGCACATTTTGCGTATCTCATTATCTATTTTATTGTATTGGGCAGTGTTCTTCGATTGTCTCCTTTCTTCCATTTTTTCTAAGATGGTGTTAGTTATCCATTTTTGTTCTTTTCTCTTTTGGGTAAGGTGTCGCAGGTTTCTTGTATGCTTTTCTTTATACATTGCCATTTGGTTGTTACTTTTTCATCAGGATTTTCTCTTCTGTATTGCTCATTTCCTTTTTCTAGCAGCTTCTGGTATGTGTTCTTTACTTGTATTGTATAGGTATCTTTAATATCTTTTTGATTTAAAGCTGTTATATCTAGTGGATTTGTATATGAATTAGACTGTTGCAAGTTTCTCTTTAATTTGATTTTCATTTTAATCATTACAGGATTGTGATCTGAATTAATAACTGCTCCTGGGTAGGTTTTTGCTTTCTTTACGCTGTTACGGAACCTTTCTTTTATCATTATGTAATTTATTTGATTCCTCTTCTTTCT
This sequence comes from Megaustenia siamemsis, assembly GCA_032433765.1. Classification (NCBI taxonomy): domain Eukaryota; kingdom Metazoa; phylum Mollusca; class Gastropoda; order Stylommatophora; family Ariophantidae; genus Megaustenia; species Megaustenia siamemsis. Next base: position 27,523,798 of record JAVIAB010000059.1, read on the forward strand.
CCAGGGCTTTTCCATGTGTTTAGTTTCCTTTTCTCTTGCTCAAAGTAGGTGTTACGTATTATATTGATAATAGTCATAGTAAATACTTTAATATATATCTTTATTAACGAATATTTTGATTTGTATTTTAAGCAAATAATTCAATTAAAGCTTTTGATACAAACATTTCGCTATATATAATGATCTGTCTCTTTTCTTATGTCGACAGCAAAGAGATCTTGGTGACGTCATGTTCTCCCTGAGTTATCTGCCCAGTGCCGAGAGGTTAACTGTGGTTATCGTCAGGGCCCGCAACTTGCGTCTTTTAGATGATGGAAAAGTGGATCTCAGTAAGTAGTTTCCCTTTGTGAAATGATTTTAAAGAACTACATTCTCTGTACATTGATATCTTTTGTTCCATTCTCTTTGAGTTTAAACTCACTTGAGGCATTATGTGAACTGAATTGTTTATTCATCACGCTTTTAATATAGCGCTTTGAACTCCTTTTCCTCCTTTTCATCATCATTCAGTGCGGTATTCGCATCGATGGTTGGCTACCACGGAGCGCCGTTCCGTTCTGTCTCTTGCTTTGATTATGCATGTTGCCATAGGCTGACTGTCCACCCCTTGATGTTACTTGTCCATGTTAGTCTTGGTCTGCCTCTGCCTCCTTTACCTTATATTTTCCCTTCCAAGATTAATTTTGTAGTCCGCTGCGTCTTTTAACATGCCCCAAATCTTCCTTTAGCTAAAGGTTAAAGACAAAAAGAGGACCCGTCTTTTCAAACTGAGGTCAAAAGGGTCAATTTATACCCACCTGTCGCCCCATTATATTTTATATGAAACAATAAATAATAGCCATGAAGTATTACTCGAAGGAGCAATGTCTTTTGCTTACATGTATCACATATATTTATAACAAGCAAATGATGAACAGATTGAAGAAATGTATAACTCAATACAGGATACCATAGAAAATGTAAATAAACGAGATACTTTAATCATTATGGGAGACTTTAATAATAATCTTGTTATTGTCAACGTTATCACTATTTCTTTAAAGAGCAAACAAGAAGATTACACACTTGGACCTCTCGAGATGGCAAGACTAGAAACCAAATAGACTTGGACCACTCCAGATGGCAAGACTAGAAATCAAATAGAATTGGATCACTTCAGATGGCAAGACTAGAAACCAAATAGACCTGGACCTCTCCAGATGGCAAGACTAGAAACCAAATAGACTTGGACCTCGCCAGATGGCAAGACTAGAAACCAAATAGACTTGGACCACTTCAGATGGCAAGACTAGAAATCAAATAGACTTGGACCTCTCCAGATGGCAAGACTAGAAATCAAATAGACTTGGACCTCTCCAGATGGCAAGACTAGAAATCAAATAGACTTGGACCACTTCAGATGGCAAGACTAGAAACCAAATAGACTTGGACCACTTCAGATGGCAAGACTAGAAACCAAATAGACTTGGACCACTTCAGATGGCAAGACTAGAAATCAAATAGACTTGGACCTCTCCAGATGGCAAGACTAGAAATCAAATAGACTTGGACCTCTCCAGATGGCAAGACTAGAAATCAAATAGACTTGGACCTCTCCAGATGGCAAGACTAGAAATCAAATAGACTTGGACCTCTCCAGATGGCAAGACTAGAAACCAAATAGACTTGGACCTCTCCAGATGGCAAGACTAGAAATCAAATAGACTTGGACCTCTCCAGATGGCAAGACTAGAAACCAAATAGACTTGGACCACTTCAGATGGCAAGACTAGAAAAATATACTTTATTCCGGTCCAGCAAAGATGGAGATCTGGAGTGACGTCATCCAAAACACTACCTGGCGCAGACTGCGACTCATATCATGAGCTGGAGGTGAAGGCGCGCCTACCAGCACCAGAGCTGGAAGTTGTCAGCGACCCACAGCTGATGGCTTGCGCCAGGATCGGTGAACCAAAACCATACAGACCCTGCTCCACCTCTCCGTGGTGCCTCCAGTAACAGACTAACCTGTCTAGTCTGGCCAAGCGAGCAGGGATCGAAGAGGGAAGACAACCCGATACTCAAAAATGTCGTGCTGAAGTCGGATGTGTTGGGCCGAAAAGTGCAAATATAACAGTTATACTGCAAACCACAACACAACGCAGACACGTCCACTACGTCCTTGTAAGGGCGGATGATGAGGAGGAATATTCTAGTCTACTACGATACTCTAGAATACTTTAGTCATCGGGCGAACGCAACCAACCAACCAGATCATGAACTGCTAATACCAGAGGAGTTCAAAGTAAGGCTTAATAAAGTTGTGAGAAGGGCAAGATGAATGCGCTTTAATACAGTTGCAATACCATCAGAATATAATATAGAAGTTAAAAAAAAATTGACTTGTTGATGACAGTACAAGAAGACATGTCAAGAGACGAACTAGCCACAAATGCAAGAAACATTCTTCTAGTCAGCACACAACAACATCCCCAGAAGAGCTCAAAAGAAACAAAACTACATCTGAGACAAAACACTGACTCTCATAGAAGAAAAAAGAAAGCACATAGGAGCTAAAACGAAAACGCGATAAATACAAAACATACACAAAAGCAGTTAGAACAGCGATCAGAAAAAAAACAAAAAGAATTATATTATGAAAGCCTGTGGCAGAGTTGAAGACCTCTATCAGCAAGTGAGAGACAGAGATATTTTCACTGAAATAAGAACGATTACAGGCAATTTTAGACCGTCATTCCAAGTAATTAATGACCACATTGACCACACTCTAACTGAACAAAAGAGTATTTTGCAAAGGTGGAGTGATTACTGCGAAACAAAATATGAAGATACTTCAAAACACTCAAAAATATTAATCGAAAGTAAAGAAAAGAACCAGAACCTATACTAGATGAAGTTCGTCGCGCAATAAAAAATAAGTGAGGGAAGTCACCAGGAAATGATGGTATTCCAGCTGAATTTATCCAAGCTGGAGTGGAGGGAAGTCACCAGGAAGTGATGGTATTCCAGCTGAATTTATCCAAGCTGGAGTGGAGGGAAGTCACCAGGAAGTGATGATATTCCACTTGAATTCATCCAAGCTGGAGTGGAGGGAAGACACCAGGAAGTGATGATATTCCACTTGAATTCATCCAAGCTGGAGGGAGGGAAGTCACCAGGAAGTGATGATATACCACTTGAATTCATCCAAGCTGGAGGGGAGGGAAGCCACCAGGAAGTGATGATATTCCACTTGAATTCATCCAAGCTGGAGGGAGGGAAGTCACCAGGAAGTGATGATATTCCACTTGAATTCATCCAAGCTGGAGGGGAGGCCAGCGTTCGTATTTACCACGCACTGTGTGTGAAGATCTGGAAAAATGGAGGCGAGCCAAAAGTCTGAAAAAAATAGTAAACATCCCCATTCCAAAAAATGGAAATCTGAAATTGTTTTCCAACTACAGAATTATTGCCCTAATATGCCAAGCCAGCAAAATACTCTTATGGATCATCATGAATATGATTAGCATAAAAGTTAGAACAAGCAAGATCTTCAGATAGTTCAAGCAGGTTTAGGACATAGTAGAGGTACTCAGGACAATGCCTTTAACATGAGAAACATACTTGAGAAGTGTCGGGAATACAACATAGAACTGCATACATGCTTCATAGATTATCGCAAGGACTTTGACTGCTAGTAACATCAGCAGCTATGGAACATCATGACAGGTATGGGCTTTCCAACTTATCGAATCACAAAATCATGAACAGAAAGCAGCTATCAGAATAGCAGCCGAACCATCAAATTGATTTGAAATACAACAAGAGGTGAGGCAGGGATGCATCCTCTCTCCATATCTGTTCAACATCTATGCTGAGAACATACGAGTGATCAGAAACGATGCAGATTTCTGAAGTTCGACCCTTTCACAATATAGATTCTGTTAGACGGGCTGTGATGAATGCAACTTTCAGCATTCAACATGCGATTTGATAATGGTGATGATTGATGATGATGACGATATATATATATCTTCTTCTTCTACATTTCAGCTCCCTGTGGAGCATAGGACTTCAGCAAACACTTTCCAAGTCGTTCTGTTTCTTTGCCATTCTTTTAAGATCATGCCATGTCTTCCCCATCATCTTCATCTCTGCTTCTATCTGTATTCTCCAAGAATTCCTTGGTCTTCCTCTTTGTCTTTTCCCCTGGGCATTCCAAAAAGGGCATGTTGTGTAATACTCTCAGTTGGCTTCCGTAGTGTGTGTCCTATCCAGCGACATCGTCTTTGCTGTATCTCTTTATCCACTGGTATTTGACTGGTACATTTTCATACTTCTATGTTAGTGATTTTGTCATATTTCCATCCTTTTATTCTGCGTAAGCATCCATTAATGAAAGTCTGTATCTTCATGATTGTCAATTTTGTTGTTCTCAGCTTCTGTTTTCTCGGTTCATGTTTCACAGCAATATAATAAGACTGACTTAACATTGGAGTTGAAATTTCTTATTTTTGTATTTAACCTAATTTCTTTGTACTTCCATATGTTTCCCAGTGCAACAAAAGCTCCTCTTGATTTTGATATATATATATTTATATATATATATATATATATACGTAGCGAGGTCAAAAAGTAATGCACACCAATTTTTTTCTCGGCTAATAATAAAGATAGAAATATGAAATTTTGCACACTTGGAATATGACATGTTCCAATTATGTGCACCAAATTGCACAGCATTATGATAAATATTACGCAATCTATGAACCGTTAAAATGGAGCTTGTCAACAATGTCCGTTACAAACAGCGAATTGTCATAGAATTTCTGGTTGCGGAAAAATAAACTGTGGCAAACATTCATAAACGACTGTGTGCAGTGTACAAATGTTCTGCAGTCGATAGGAGCACAGTTAGTCGCTGGGTTCAGAGAATTAAAGCTGCAGAAAGTGTACGAGTGGAGCTGCATGATTTACCGCGTTCTGGACGTGTTGCCTCGGCTACCAGCACAGACATGTTAAACCGGACTGATGCCATTATTCGTAAGGATAGGTGTATCACTAGTCAGCAATTGGCATTGCAGCTTACAGTCAGCAAGGGAAGTGCAATCGCAATTTTTAAAACTCTCGGATATTCAAAGATTTGCGCTCGATGGGTTCCTCGGTGCCTAACAAATGATCACAGAGTTCAAAGGAAAACATTCTGTTCTGAATTGTTGGAGCGTTTCGGTGTTGAAGGAGAAATGTTTTTGTCAAAAATTGTTACCGGTGACGAAACGTGGACACATTATTATGAGCCTGAAACAAAAATGCAGTCAATGGAATGGCATCATCCGCAGTCACCAAAAAGAAAAAAATTCAAAACATCTCCATCAGCCGGAAAGGTGATGATCACTGTCTTCTGGGACATTGATGGTGTGATTCTTGTTGATGTAATGACAAGAGGTGAGACAATCAACTCGACAGCTTACATCAATACACTGACAAAACTCAAAAATCGGTTCAAAAGAGTTCGGCCTAATAAGCCATCTGCAGACTTTGTTGCTTCAACATGACAATGCACGCCCTCACACAAGTCTGGTAACACGGGAAGCAATCAACAAAATTGGTTGGACTGTACTGCCCCATCCTCCTTACAGCCCTGATCTGGCTCCCTCAGATTTCCATCTGTTTGGACCACTCAAAAAATTCCTGCGTGGGACACACTTTGACAATGATGAGGATGTGATCCGTGCAGTTAAAAAATGGCTACGCGAGCAGGACAAAACTTGGTACAAACGAGGCATTCATGACCTAGTTTCGCGTTGGCGTAAGGCAATACGTTTGGACGGAGATTATGTTGAAAAATAGGTAGTGTAAAGGGGATGTTCAGCTACAATCTGTGAAAATTTCACACATTTTGCCCGAATAGTTTCCGAGAAAAAAATTGGTGTGCATTACTTTTTGACCTCCCTTCAGTATATATATATACACACACACACACATATATATATATATATATATATATATATATATATATATAACTTTATGATTGTATGCAACTTGTATAAGTAAAATAACCACTACCACGATTAAATGCATGAAAGGAAAGGAAATAGCCTGCGAGATAATTTAGAAATGAAGAACTGAGAAAAAAGCTGACTGTTTTCTGCCACTGATTGCATACAGAAACATAAAACAAATGGTTTGTGGTTTGTTCACGTAAGTAAAAAAAAGTAAAGTACGCCCGTCACGCCAAGTGGCGTATAGGTAATATGGTGTTAGTGGCCATAAATTTTACAGACCTTCGGCACATGATTTTTGGGGTAATGATGTCAGTGCCACTTTACTTTCCCAGAAAAAATCTGGTACCCATTAAAGGCTGGGTGAACCCGGAAGCCGTCGGTGGGGATCGAACCCTACCTCTTGTCCTTTATAGTCCAGTTCACTAACCACTGAACTATCGCGTCTGGTTTGGTCACGTGATAATACATAAAAATTCAGACATAAAAGTCTCAGAACACGCCAAAAGACATAAGGCGAAACCGCGCAGAAAGTGAACACAGCCATCTGTTCCCCGGCATACAATATCATCATTCATCGTAAGCAATCGGAATATCGAAATACGAGGAATACGGAGGAAATGCACAGCTCATCGTGTATCTCACTCAGTAGCTCCGGCAGTAAGCCGGATTTGGAATATGTGCAAACTGCAACAAGGAAAACGTTTCAGACACGGCCATTAAAATTTCTTGCCGCCTATTCGCCATATTGACAGGTATTGCATTGATGAAGTATACTACAATCGAAACAGAACACACTGTAGAGGATTTCAGATCACATGAACGTAATCCGCTTCACCGGCGAAGATCCTCACAGTGGAACTTACTATCTATACACTTATCTGCATTGGAAAGATAATTAACCATCTTTCCGGCATAAAACGGAACAGTGATCGTTGACGCATACATGACCGCGCCATCTTGAAATCGGAATTCCGAAAAACAAATAATTACAGGGACTGAACTCGACCCCAAAATTGTCTGTAGGCTATCGCACTAATCACTAGACTAGCGAACTAACCACTAGACTACCGCACTAACCAATAGGCTAGGGCACTATTGGTCGTTTCAAATCTAAATGTTCACGATTAACATGAAATATCTCCTCTTTCCCTGCACTTACAAACTTGATTTTTTGCATCTGGCCTTGTTTTTCCAAGGTCCCACCGATTTCACAAAATTTAATGATGTAGGAAGTATGCTTCATCATGAAGCAGCACTTTCCTTTGATCTCAGTGAATTTACGGATCTTTTTGCTCCTGGAGAAAATAATTTACCGTACATTAATGGAAATCAGCTTCTCGACATAGGCGTCTCTACACAACTTGAAAGTTGGAGGCGTTTATCAACTGTTTACTTTCTATTGTTTACTTTCTTTAAAATACTATAAGAATGTCAATGTTATAGCCTTTACAGACGGTCTAAAACAAATCAGCGTATAAACAGTTCCATTAATGAAAACTATTTAAACAATATACAACAAAGAATACATTTTAAAAAATTAATTATCCGTTGCGAGCGATAACAAGCATGACATATCATGCAAAGTTATTGTTTATGGGTACGCATGTGACTAAAGAGTCCGATGTAAGCACGGGATCCTCTTCACTGTAAAGAGCTACATTGTTCGTTTTATGTCTTTCCATGTGAATTTCATTATTTTACGTAAACAAGACATATGAAAGTGATTTAGTTTCTTTGCATGCCTGCAGTACACATATCAAGAATCTTTACATTTTCGAAACGTTATCAACTTTAGCTAAAGATTGATCATGCGGACATATAAAAACGTCCATTATTATTTCATTTATTCTGAATCAGAGGAGTCTAACACATTGATTACTAATCTGGGCTGAACGAACGATAGTCCATCTTTTTTCCAATAGTCATTTTCTTCTTTTAAGACATGATCTTCACATTTGCACCAAAAATCTTTGTCAATCTGTGATAGAGAAGCATATGTCAGTCCTTTTATATCGCATAGTTTAAAACTTGTATTCTCAGCTGCCACCTGCCCTTTAATTTTTGCCCAAACGAGTTCAATGGGGTTTAATTGTGGATGATAAGGGGGCAGTCTCAAGCACGTATGACCATGCTGTTGAATGATTTTGTCTATTTGGAATACTTTGGTCTTTTGCGATTTCTTAACAAGTGACAGTAATTCAGGTTTCAAAAATCCCTCGTTAAATGGAATTCCTTCCTTTCTTAGCCAAATCTTTATAACATCTTTTGTACTGGTAGATGTAGGAATTTTGTCTTCTTCTGCCACAGCGTTGTGGTACGACGCGTGGTCCATTACCAGACAGGATGGTCTGTCTAGAATTGGAAGAAGAGTATTTTCAATCCACTCTCTAAATATATGGCCATTCATCTCGGTGTGATAGTCCCTGTTGTCAGTATAATTAGAGGTGAATATAAGTTCTGCATTTTTCACCAACCCTTCTTTTCGGCTGCCTGCATGTGCCATTATAATACGCTGTCCTTTTCCAGTGGGTACACATCTTTTAATACTTCCATCTGATAACTGCCATTCCTTTGCACTTGTGTGGTGAGAATTTATCCAAGATTCATCTAGAAATACAATATCATAACCTTGGTTACGCATTTCCCGTACTTCACGTAAATATTTACTCCTCATAGAAACTAAGTGCGGCTACTCGCAGATGACATTTCTACCACTATCGTACTTTCTAAACGTAAAACCGATGCTTCTAACAGTTCTCCATAATGTTGTTTTCGACACAACAATGTCATTTTCTGCTCTCAGTCGAATTTTCAGTTTTCTTAAAGTCACAGTTTCTTTGGAATCGAACATTTTACAAATTGCTCTTCTAATCACTTCCTTGTCAAAACTATCTACTACTTTCTGTCTTCCTAGAGTCCTAGTCTTGATTGAACTGGGCACTCCGTTAGCTTTAAGCACTTGTTTGAAAAAGCGTTTGCTTATACCCAATGCGTGAATAGTTCTCCTTTCTGGCTTTGAGATGCTTCGATACAGTTTTCCACGCTTAGCTTCTATGCAAAAATATTTATACACCTTTATTGCCACTGATTGCAATGTAAGGAACTTTACTTTTATACCCATTGACTAACAGATCACAAATTTAACGAAATTACCCAATAATTAGGATACGCCGTTGCACATAAATCACAACAAAACGACAGGAAATGGGATGCACCGGATATAAAATTATAACTATGACGCGTTTTATGTGTTTTTTAGTGCTTAAAACAGGGAAATTGGCGCGCATTACGTTCAAGATGACAAGTCCGTGGGTGCTCACTCATATGAAGCGGTAATTCCTCCAAATATATGGTTTGACCAAAATGCCTTAAATTTGTATACTTCAAATAAAGAATATTTAAAACTATACGTTTGTTGGTGAGGAAATGAATGTACTTCTTGGGACCAAAAAATCACAAGACCATATGCAAAATTTCAGCATTATCAATCAATTGGTTGCAGAGATATGGAATTTTAAACACCTTCAAAATATTTTGAAACGACCAATAGAATAGCGCACTAAACACTAGACTTTCGCACTAACCACTAGACTAGTGCACTAACCACTAGGCTAGGGCACTAACCACTAGGCTAGGGCACTAACCACTAGGCTAGCGCACTAACCACTAGGCTATCGCACTAATACTAGACTAGCACACTAACCACTAGGCTAGAGCACTAACCACTAGGCTAGCGCACTAACCACTAGACTACCGCACTAACCACTAGGCTAGCGAACTAACTACGAGACTAGCGCACTAACCACTAGACTACCACACTAACTACTAGACTAGCGCACTAACCACTAGACTACCACACTAACTACTAGACTAGCGCACTAACCACTAGACTACCACACTAACTACTAGACTAGCGCACTAACCACTAGACTACCACACTAACTACGAGACTAGCGCACTAACCACTAGACTACCACACTAACTACGAGACTAGCGCACTAACCACTAGACTAGCGCACTAACTACTAGATTAGCGCACTAACCACTAGACTACCGCACTAACTACGAGACTAGCGCACTAACCACTAGACTACCACACTAACTACGAGACTAGCGCACTAGACTACCACACTAACTACGAGACTAGCGCACTAACCACTAGACTACCACACTAACTACGAGACTAGCGCACTAACCACTAGACTACCACACTAACTACTAGACTAGCGCACTAACCACTAGACTAGCGCACTAACCACTAGGCTAGCATACTAACCATTAGACTAGCGCACTAACTACTAGACTATCGCACTAACTACTAGGCTAGCGCACTAACCACTAGGCTAGCGTACTAACTACTACTTTTCAGCTTATCAGACGCGTTCTATAAATAGCTAAAAGGGTGCTGATACTAGGAAATATTCTTAATAAACTCTTTGTCTTCACAGGTCATGTTCTTAGTGCGCTTCACATAAAATATTCTATTTTGGGCTCTTTGAAATGAACTTTCACAGCCAAGAAAGCAGAAATTAAATTTTCCAGCCATCTCTGGATGGAAATCAGGGCTGGTTTAAGGTGCTCATGGGCCAATGACTGGGGCCAGACTTTTATTTCAGGCGCCCATAGTATTAATGGAAGGCAAGGAGTCATGTGCAAAATAGATCAGAAACTTCACTAGAATGTCTTTTAGAAATAATTCGGCGTGTAGAAGTTTGTTTTAAGCTTGTATTTTGTACCAATAATTTAGATGAAGAAAGATTTATTAATGACTTAGACGAGAGAACAACCAATAACTTAGACAAAAGAGATTAACCAATGAATTAAACAAGGAGATATTTAATAATATCTACACATGTAGAAGAATTAGAGAAGCCCAATTTATACTACAGAGGTAGAAGAATAAGAGCAGCGGAACTTATACTACAGATATTGTAGAACCATGGAACGTGTAACAAAATAAGGCTGTACTGAACCCACATAATAGAACTGAATGAGCTCAATACTGTCAGGGTATTCCCATAGATTAATCCCGTTTGAAGTCAAGTGTAGTGTCTCCACGTTTCTTGTGCACATCTTTTTGGAATTTTAAGATACGTTCCCCAGATGTCTTTTCTCCCTTTACCAAGTGTCATGTACCAATTTTTTCTTTAAATAGTTAATTCGGAGGACATGTTTTCAACCTTCAGGGAAAATGCAACCACCTAGGAATTTGTTAATCCGCCATAACTGTTCACAGTAGCTTGATTTGTTTTAAAATGTGAAGCTTTTTTTTTTTTGTAGATCTTTTGGAGATACGATATACATAACATATGAGCATTATTGATGGCAGACAGAAACTCAATGTTGATGGCAGACAGAAACTCAATGTTGATGGCAGACAGAAACTCAATGTTGATGGCAGACAGAAACTCAATGTTGATGGCAGACAGAAACTCAATGTTGATGGCAGACAGAAACTCAATGTTGATGGCAGACAGAAACTCAATGTTGATGGCAGACGGAAACTCATTGTTGATGGCAGACAGAAACTCATTGTTGATGGCAGACAGAAACTCAATGTTGATGGCAGACAGAAACTCATTGTTGATGGCAGACAGAAACTCAATATTGATGGCAGACAGAAACTCATTGTTGATGGCAGACAGAAACTCAATGTTGATGGCAAACAGAAACTCATTGTTGATGTCGGGGTTTTAAAACTAAAACTAATGAAACCCAACCCCAACTCAAATTCACATAAAAGAAATTAATCAGCATGATCAAGAAAGTATGGATCGTATAGTAGAGGCAAACCAGTCGAAATAATATGTAACTATAAACATATATAATGATAGGTGAAATGGGAAAAAAAAAACAATGGTCTCCTTATGTGTATGCTATCATCGTCATCATTATGTGCCAAGTCAGTTGGCATAGACGATCATCTCTCTCCATATCAAATTGGTCCTTTATAAAAGAGATTAAAGAGCCCCGTCACGCCAAGTGGCGTATAGAGAATATGGTGTTAGTGAACATCATTGTTCTAGCCTTTCCGCACATGATTTTTGGGGTAATGTGGTCTGCACGCCCGTGCCGCTTTACTTTCCCAGAAAAAATTCCGGTACCTATTTAAGGCTGGGTGAACTCGGAAGCCGTCGATCAGGATCGAACCCGACCTCTAGTCCTTTGTAGTCCAGTTACTAACAACTGAACTACCGCGGCTCCCAATTGATCCTTCATACACATCATAATTTCAGTGGGTGAACCCACTTTTTTGTTTACCTTTTGGTTAAGCTGAGCAACTTTTTTTCTCTTGGTTTTCGTCTGCTCTTCTTTCCATTCATTCTGCCTGTTATTATATTCTTATTGCCTTCTTTACCCATATCATGTCGAATACACGTAGATTGCATTTCCTTATGATATCGATGATATTTCTGGTTTTATCCAACTCGTTTTAAACATTCATCATTTGTTACTTTTGCTGTTCATGGAGTTCGTACCATTCTTCTGGTAACTCACGTCTCATCTCCCTCTAATGTTCTCTATGTTGTCTCACTTATCGTCCATGTCTCGCTTCCATATAGTAGAACAGATTCTTTGTAGCACTTTAGGACACGTTTCCAAACATTAATTGACAATGATTTGTTTGTTACACATGATGCTTTCCGTGCGTCAGAATTCTTGTTTTCCATGTGAACACGGAAAATTGGGTCTGTAAATATATTTTAACATGGCTGACGACTCATATTTAGATGGTATGGTCAGTACCACATCAGGTCTCTCTAGAAAATCACGACTACATATTTTAGAGGTTGGATGAACCCCGGAGCCCTCTTGGTCTAAACAAATGTCCCCGTATTTGGGATTTGAACCCATTCTGATCAGTATCGAGCCATAATCATGTATAGATTTACAAAGACCCGCGGTGAGAAAAGAAAACATGGAAACCTCCAATTAACGTGACGTTATAAACTATAGGAGCTATCGACAGCTGACGTCACTCTAGCCACAACCACCTTTGCTCGCGAAGCTGAAAACATCACGCTCGTTGGATTTTTTTTTTTTTTTTTTTTTTTTTTTTTTTTTTGAATTTCATGTCAGCACGTAAGGCCTTTGTGTATCTATAGATGGCTATGATGGAGCACATTAACTTCTCGGCCACCGACGCTCACGATACGTCACGTGGTAAAGGCATCATACCTAATGTAAGTTATGGCACAGTACAATACACGTCATTTTAATGTCATTGAAATAGCAGTAGAAAAAAAAACGGAGTAAGAAGAATAATAGTTGGACGTGTCTGTCAGGAATGATACGTCAGCGGTGGCCACCTTAAGTTTGACCGAGGGCCGGATTTATACCCAAGGCCAGGGCTAGAGAGCCAAACAGAGTATCGCCAAAAATTACATGATGTGATTTGGTTATAAATAAAAACGCTTGCACGCTATCACGTGACACTGAGAGAAAAGCAACTTTGTAGCCTCAACTATAAACAAAGTCTTTCATTATTGTCGACATGTATAGTTCTTTATTTTTTTTTTACCGACTGGACTTTTCTATGAAGGCTTCAAGGGCCAAGGAAAATAGACTGGGGTGCCGGATCTGCCCCGCGGGCCGCTATTTGGCCACCACTGGTATACATACAACTAAAAATGAAAAGAGAACTACTAAACACAATTAGAACAAGACAAATCTAATTTTTGGGGCATGTTAAAAAACACAAAAGCCTAATAAAAGTAATATTGGAGGGGAAAATACAAGGTAAAAGAGGCAGACCAAGACTAACATGGACGAGTAACATCAAAAGATGGACAAGTCAACCTATGACAATCTACACCATCAAAGCAAGAGACAGAGTGGAATGGCGCTCCATGGTAGCTAACCTTCGATGTGGAGACAGCACTCAATGATGATGATGAATATACTTTGGTATTTCAGAAAAGAGAAACAGAACAATAAAACTAAGACACTAAGGAAACATATCATCATAATGTCTCTCCATTTATAAATGTTTCATTATCGAGACTTTTTCAAAGGGTTTTCTATTTTGTTAGCTTTGGTGATGATGAAAACAAGAGTCCGTTCACGCCTTCAATGTGGCCTTATTGGCTTCATGTTAATGACATCATCATGTCGGCCTTGAGCAGATTGCTTTGAGCAACGAAAGTAAAAAAAAAACAAAAATCGGAAGTGCCCCGTCACGCCAAGTGCCGTATAGGGAATATGGTGTCATGACCATAATGTGTATAGACCTTCAGCACTTGCCTATCTTGTGTGATGTACCCAGAAAAAACAAAGTCATTTAAGACTTGATGACCATCATCATCATCATCATCATCATCATGTGCCGTACCGGTTGGCGTTGGCGATCATCTCCTTCCACAATCTTCTATCCACAGTGCATCATATGAGTTCTGTTGTTGACCGTTTTCCATGTCATAACACAAAGCTATCCAGTATTTTCTCTCTTTGTCGTCCGCGATCTCTCTTTCCTTTTATTTTGCCAGTTGTAACCAATAATAAAACAGAAGCACCAATAGACATCCCCATACCAAAAAAAAAAAAATTTACTTAAAAATCACTTTTATGATTGTTACGCCCCTTACGAATGCTGATTGTTACGCCCTTTACGAATGTGCATTGTGCCAAACTGGTGCGCGTGTCAAACTTGTGCGCGTGTCAAACTTGTGCATGTTTTTGCACGGTGCAAATCTCGTGCGGTTTTGGTGTAACTTTTAGATGAGTGTGGGAGTAGATTTTTATGGTTTTGAGGTCGACTTTTTTAAATATGAGTCTATATTTATTTTGTTCTGTGGGTAAATTGTTAGTGATTTGGCCAAACTTTTTTTTTTTTTTGGCTTTAGAAATAACGAACGGTTCGATGTGTCTAACTAGTATGAGAATGAGAGTAGCTTTTTGAAGAAACACGTAGAGAATCTCACTAAGAAGGTAATACAAAGACTCCAAATAATGAAAATGTCTGACCTTGCCTCTTTGGTTTCTGCCCTCGCCTCCTTGTTTTCTAACACAACTTCCTAGATTTCTGACCATGCCTCCTTGTTTTCAGCCTTTGCTTCCTAGGTTTCTGCCCTTGTCTCCTAGGTTTCTGCCCTCGCCTCTTAGATTTCTGACCTTCCCTCCTTGTTTTCTCACCTTGCCTACTTGTTTTCTAACACAGCTTCCTAGATTTCTGACCATGCCTCCTAGGTTTCTGACCTTCCCTCCTTGTTTTCTAACACAGCTTCCTAGATTTCTGACCTCCCCTCCTTGTTTTCAGCCTTTGCTTCCTAGTTTTCTGACCTTCCCTAAATTGACGAAGACAACTTTTGAAATAGCATATGAGGGACAAAAGTTCCGATAGGTGAGCGTGTCCTTTCTGACCTTCCCTCCTTGTTTTCTAACACAGCTTCCTAGATTTCTGACCATGCCTCCTAGGTTTCTGACCTTCCCTCCTTGTTTTCTAACACAACTTCCTAGATTTCTGACCATGCCTCCTAGGTTTCTGACCTTCCCTCCTTGTTTTCTAACACAACTTCCTAGATTTCTGACCTTGCCTCCTTGTTTTCAGCCTTTGCTTCCTAGGTTTCTGCCCTTGTCTCCTAGGTTTCTGCCCTCGCCTCTTAGATTTCTGACCTTGCCTCTTTGGTTTCTGCCCTCGCCTCCTAGGTTTCTGCCCTTGTCTCCTAGGTTTCTGCCCTTGCCTCCTAAGTTTCTGCCCTTTGGGATTTTTAGGTCGACTTTTTTAGTATGACCCTAAATTTTTGTGTTCTGGGGTAAAATGTTTGCGATTTGGATGTAACTATCTGATCATTGTGTCTAACTAGTATCAGTATGGAAGTAGATTTTTTAGGAATACAACTAGACTGACAATTGAGCCTGAAGAAACACGTAGAGAATCTCACTAAGAAGTCAACACAAAGACTCCAACTAATGAAAATGTTAGAGAACGCTGGAGGCAATGTTAAAGAACGATCGAGGCAATGTTAGAGAACGATCGAGGCAATGTTACAGAACGCTGGAGGCAATGTTAAAGAACGCTGGAGGCAATGTTAAAGAACGATCGAGGCAATGTTAGAGAACGCTGGAGGCAATGTTAGAGAACGCTGGAGGCAATGTTAAAGAACGCTGGAGGCAATGTTAAAGAACGATCGAGGGAATGTTAGAGAACGATCGAGGCGTGATTTGGTCTAACTTTTTTTTTTTTTTTGGAGTTTGGAAGTAATTATCTGTTTGATGTGTCTAACTTTTATGAGTATGGGAGTAGATTTGTATGGTTTTAAGGTCGACTTTTTTTAATATTACCCTAAATTTGTGTGTTATGGTGGTAAAATCTTAGTGATTTATTTTGTTTTGGTTTACCATGAATGTGAGAGAGAGACAGAGAGAGAGAGAGAGAATTTCGCTGGTTGATACTTTGTGTGGTTTGATGCTAGGACCTGAAGGGCTGATGATGGTGTTGAGGGTGGCACATGATGATGATAGGACTTGAAGGGTGATGTTGAGGCTGATGGTGTTGAGGGTGGCACATGATGATGATAGGACTTGAAGGGTGATGTTGAGGCACAAGATGATAGTGTTGAGGCACATGATGCTAGTGTTGAGGGTGGCACATGATGCTAGTGTTGAGGGTGGCACATGATGATGATAGGACATGAAGGGATGATGGTGTTGAGGGTGGCACATGATGATGATTTTTATTTGACTTGACCATGAATGTGAGAGAGACAGAGAGAGAGAGAGAGAGAGAGAGAGAGAGAATTTCGCTGGTTGATACTTTGTGTGGTTTGATGCTAGGACCTGAAGGGCTGATGATGGTGTTGAGGGTGGCACATGATGATGATAGGACTTGAAGGGTGATGTTGAGGCACAAGATGATAGTGTTGAGGCACATGATGCTAGTGTTGAGGGTGGCACATGATGCTAGTGTTGAGGGTGGCACATGATGATGATGTGTCAATTTGTGTGGCTTGGTGATGATTTTTATTTGACTTGAGTTAGCTTGGATATGCGATAGAGAGAGAGAGAGAGAGAGAGAGAGAGAGAGAGAGAGGATGGTGTTGAGGGTGGCACATGATGATGATGTGTCAATTTGTGTGGCTTGGTGATGATTTTTATTTGACTTGAGTTAGCTTGGATATGTGATAGAGAGAGAGAGAGAGAGAGAGAGGATGGTGTTGAGGGTGGCACGTGATGATGATAGGAAGGGGTGATGAGGGTGGATGATGATGATGATAGTGTTGAGGGTGGCACATGATGATGATGTGTCAATTTGTGTGGCTTGGTGATGATTTTTATTTGACTTGAGTTAGCTTGGATATGCGATAGAGAGAGAGAGGATGGTGTTGAGGGTGGCACATGGCGTTAAGGTAGTCTCGAAAACGCTTATGCTAACATCAACTACACGCCCTTTTCTGTTAACCAAGGGGACCTCACTCTTGTTAATCAGACGACAGCTCCGGCAGCCAGTATGGATGACCAGGATGTTTCAGCCAAGTCCTCGATTACCTATTCCAGCTTTGATCAAGGTTTTGTCAAAATGGAGGGCGGTTGTGTTTTGAAGGCTAATGAAACTTCCTATGCACCCGTGTTTGATAGACATTTAACAAACAGTACCACCAAAACAGGAGGGAGGAAACCCAGACGCTTAAAATTATCAACAACCGGACAGTAATATATATATATATATATATATATGATGTATTAATAAAGTTGTGAAATATAGAATTTTGTTTTGCTTTTCATTGAATGAGAAAGAGCGAGCGTCACTATTTAATATTAGTACACCTTACTACACGACACAAAAATGTAGTGCGAGATCCGCGACCCAATCATTTACGCGATCGCCTATATTTTAAATTTCCCTTCATTTTAAGTTTTTTTTTTTTTTTAAATATTGATTAATTCTGAATTTTTACTTGTTTCAGTCACATGCCTAACAATGACCGTCAGCTCCTAACAATGACCACGATTCCTTGACAATAATAAGCGATTTTTCCTAACAATAGCATTCCTCAAGTACCACTAGCCCAGTCAACAAAAGCTGCCATGTCATTCCAGTTTCTTGACTTAACATACAGTTTTCCGTCAGTATTTACAGCTTATTTTTTTCATAGTTTTTATTATTTCGCCTTTTTTAAAAATCAGTTTTATCACATTTAACTATATTTCTTAACGTTTTGAAACATTTCGTATTTTTTATTTATCACTTTCACAAATATACTCTTTTAAAATACTCTTTCACAAATTTCTAACACGAGCGAGGCGATCACCGGACACGGAGCGCGATCACCGGACACGGATTAGCACCGAGTCTCTATTGAATTTACCTGCGGTTACAGACGCAGTGAACCATTTCGACAAACTGACGAACACCAAAAAAAAAAAATTTTCCCAAAAAAAATAATGAAGTTCGAAAAAATCGCGAATTCGAAAAATTTTTTTTTTTTTTCGGTGCAAAGTCGGTGCAAAGTCGGTGCCAAATCTATTGTATTTCGGTGCATGTTATTCCACTTTTCCCCTGAGTTCACAGCCATCACTACTACTTATGTCATTATGTCTATGAATGTACATGTATATCTATCTTTAAATCAGTTTCTACGGGCAGTTCATCATATGGCAGCAATGAGAGCCTGTATAAGTTTCATATTTGCATCAGCTGGGCTATTGTCCTAAATAGAGTGTTATTGATAGATAGCTGTGGTAGGAGTAGGTCCTGAACAAATTACATAAACTTCTTCTTTCCTTCCTATTTTGTCTTTGAACATGGGGGGGGGGGGAAACGCATTTTATTGTCTTTTATTCTTTATGTTGACTTCAACATTGGAAAACATTGTTTTCCAAAAACCATTATGCAAGGCGTAGAACAGGGCGACAGAAGACTGGGAGTAGAAAAGAAAAGATGGGTGGATAACATCAGAGAACGGACAGGAGTGTCTTTTATTGTATCACAGAGAGCTGCTCTAGATCGCATTTATTGGTAGCAAATTGTGAAAATGTTATCTATTGTCCCCCAACAACTGCCACGGTTACGAGATAATTTGTGTATATATATATATATATGTGTGTGTGTGTGTGTGTGTATATATACATATGTATATGTATATGTGTGTGTGTGTGTGTTTGGATTTATAGAAGAATAAGAAGAATTGGGTGGAAAGAAAATAAAATAAACGACGAAGTCTTGAAACAGCTAAAAATGAAAAGAGAACTACAAAACACAATTCAAACAAGAAAAATGAGATTTTGGGGAGCATATTAAAAGACACAGCAGCCTAATAAAAGTAATCTTGGAAGGGAAAATTCACGGTAAAATAGGTGGAGGCAGACCAAGACAAACATGAACGAGTAACATCAAAAGATGGGCAAGTCAGCCTATGACAACTTGCACCATGAAAACTAGAGATCGAGCTGAAGGAATGGCGCTTCATGGTAGCAATACCTCGAAGCGGAGACGGCACTTAATGTTGATGATATATATGTAAAGATAAAGGTAAAGTACGAGACTTTAATCGGATCTTAGCACGCCATATGTGATCGGCCGCCTATCCAGAAATGTTCGGAGGCTTCTGAACAGTGTCGCTTCAAGCATCGAAACTCACGATGCGAGACGGCCTTCCTCACCTTCCCAGAGTACTACCCTGGTACCCATTTATGTCAGCAGCTGGGTCGACCGCGGGGGTATTTTTTTCCAACCACGAGTACAACTCACACTGCTTCCAGCGGGAATCGAACACGGGTTGTCCGAACGTCGGTAGCCCAGTCGGGTGGTTTTCCCAACTAGGGAAACGAGGCCCCCAAATATGTATGTAGATATATATGTATGTAGATATATATGTATGTAGATATATATGTATGTAGATATATATGTATGTAGATATATATGTATGTAGATATATATGTATGTAGATATATATGCATGTAGATATATATGTATGTAGATATATATGTATGTAGATATATATGTATGTAGATATATATGTATGTAGATATATATGTATGTAGATATACATGTATGTAGATATATATGTATGTATATATATATATATATATATATATATATATATATATATATGAGAGAGAGAGAGAGAGAGTATGTGTGTGTGTGTGCGTGAGCGCGCACGTGAAGGATGCAATACCATGAGAATTACATAAGTACACACACAAAAAAACAGAAAGTGGAAAAAAATGTGTTTGACAGGTTTGTGTTTGACAGGTTTGTGTTCTACAGGTTTGTGTTCTACAGGTTTGTGTTCTACAGGTTTGTGTTCTACAGGTTTGTGTTCTACAGGTTACTACCAGCAGCTTGATAGCGATGTGTCCCAAAATAACTCCGTTAAAACGTAGACAGAACTGATCCCAGGGGAGCCTACCGAAGTGATATAATAATTGTTATTGACGCGTGATCTAGAGCTGCCGTGGAAGTCATTTAGAACCGAGGGAAGAAAGATGGCGTCATGATATTTAATCGTAACCGGATGACTGTGGCCACAAGCCATCTTCCGACAAAGTCTGTTTATGAGACCTGACATTTCATCACTTTAATCACAAACGATGTGTTGTTTATGAATGTAGAAAATCAGGGACGTGGCTACTCAGGTTACTTTATAAAATTTCAAACAAAGAATAATGTAGCTTTTTTATTTTCTAAATGTAATGTGGATTACATTTATTGTCATTGTTTGGAGCATCATCAAGTAACATTCCAAAGAAAGCTATGGAGAGTGAAAAGTATACTAACATCAAAACAAATAACACCAGGGTTAAAACTAAGATATAGCAAAATGTTATGTCTTCTCAATATTCCTGTATGGTTCAGAAACATGGACATTAGACAAGAAAACAGAACAGAAAATTGAAGCCTTTGAACTGTGGATTTATAGAAGAATAGGTAGAATTTGATGGAAAGAAAAGAAAATAAGCGATGAATTTTTAAAACAACTAACAATGAAAAGAAAACTACTAAACACAATTAGAACAAGACAAATTACATTTTTGGGACATGTTAAAGGACACAACAGCCTAATAAAAGTAATCTTGGAAAAGAACATGCAAGGTAAAAAAGGCAGAGGCAGACCAAGACTAACATGGACGAGTAACATTAACAGATGTATAAGTCAGCCTATGACAATCTGCAACATGAAAGCAAGAGATAGAGTGGAATGGCGCTCCATGGTAATCAAACTTCTATGCGTAGACGGCACCCGATGATTATGATGACTGTGGATTGGTTATATAGAACATGGTCGCTCAAAATATTGAGTCTTCATGCGTAGACGGCACCCGATGATGATGATGACTGTGGATTGGTTATATAGAACATGGTCGCTCAAAATATTGAGTGTTCATGCGTAGACGGCACCCGATAATGATGATGACTGTGGATTGGTTATATAGAACATGGTCGCTCAAAATATTGAGTGTTCATGCGTAGACGGCACCCGATAATGATGATGACTGTGGATTGGTTATATAGAACATGGTCGCTCAAAATATTGAGTGTTCATGCGTAGACGGCACCCGATGATGATGATGACTGTGGATTGGTTATATAGAACATGGTCGCTCAAAATATTGAGTGTTCATGCGTAGACGGCACCCGATGATGATGATGACTGTGGATTGGTTATATAGAACATGGTCGCTCAAAATATTGAGTGTTCATGCGTAGACGGCACCCGATGATGATGATGACTGTGGATTGGTTATATAGAACATGGTCGCTCAAAATATTGAGTGTTCATGCGTAGACGGCACCCGATAATGATGATGACTGTGGATTGGTTATATAGAACATGGTCGCTCAAAATATTGAGTGTTCATGCGTAGAAATGTAAATGTGTTGCCTTTATTACGATAATTTAAGCTATAGTAGCTGTATTATAAACAAATCAACAGCCGAATGAGAGTAATAAACAATGAGATAATAACAATAGGAAACGTTGGCAATATCAGAAGGTGCAGGTATTATGTTGTGGTCATGTACTGAGAAGGGAACAGATTTGAATGTAGTAATACGGCAATTACAAAAAAAAAAAAAAATGGAGGGATGACGAAATAAAGGCATATGGAGAGAAAAGATACCAGATAACTGAAAAGAATGATTTAGTAATATATTCATAATGAGATTTAACAAACAAAGGCAAAGATTAAAAGTTGTAGAGAGACATGATTACTGCAACAGTTAGCATGATGATGATGACGGTGAAGATCATGATGATGACGGTGAAGATCATGATGATGACGGTGAAGATCATGATGATGACGGTGAAGATCATGATGATGACGGTGAAGATCATGACGATGACGGTGAAGATCATGATGATGACGGTGAATATCATGACGATGACGGTGAAGATCATGATGATGACGGTGAAGATCATGACGATGACGGTGAAGATCATGACGATGACGGTGAAGATCATGACGATGACTGTGAAGATCATGATGATGACGGTGAAGATCATGACGATGACGGTGAAGATCATGATGATGACGGTGAAGATCATGATGATGACGGTGAAGATCATGATGATGACTGTGAAGATCATGATGATGACGGTGAAGATCATGACGATGACGGTGAAGATCATGACGATGACGGTGAAGATCATGACGATGACGGTGAAGATCATGACGATGACGGTGAAGATCATGACGATGACGGTGAAGATCATGATGATGACGGTGAAGATCATGACGATGACGGTGAAGATCATGACGATGACGGTGAAGATCATGACGATGACGGTGAAGATCATGACGATGACGGTGAAGATCATGACGATGACGGTGAAGATCATGACGATGACGGTGAAGATCATGACGATGACGGTGAAGATCATGACGGTCATGAACTTCTAACGGGGAGCATGATTTTTTGTCTGTGAATTTTCATTTTGGGGGAAGGCGAAAATAATGTAAAAAAATATGACCGTAAGTAACAGCGATCTGCAAAATAACATCAATAATTAGCAATGTTATGACTTCCCTCTCTCTCTCTCTCTCTCTCTCTCTCTCTCTGCGATCAAGACTCAATCAGAGTAAGATTCCAGACTCTCACAT
The DNA here is from genome assembly GCA_032433765.1 of Megaustenia siamemsis. Lineage (NCBI taxonomy): Eukaryota > Metazoa > Mollusca > Gastropoda > Stylommatophora > Ariophantidae > Megaustenia > Megaustenia siamemsis. Next base: position 27,546,822 of record JAVIAB010000059.1, read on the forward strand.
GAAGTCAGCTGTCAGGTTAAGTGTGTTGATCGCCCCCACAGGCAGAACATCGCAATTAGAGTCTGCCATATCCACTCTGATTGAACTAAATTAGCTATTGTTATGACTTGTATTTAAGAGAAGATGTTAACAACATGGAAAATATGATTAGTTGTCTTGTACATTGTCGGAAAAGTTCTCATGTCGGCAGTTTAAGCGGAAGAAAGAGATAAGTACATTTATGACGTATTGTTAGTTACTTACATGATGGCAATCTGCATGAAGGAACAAAGTGTATCCTCAACTATTTGTTACTAACAGAATGACAGCCTGAAAGAACGATATATGTACATGCACAACTATTTATTACTTACAGAATGATAGCCTGTAAAAACGATATAGATACATACACAACTATTTGTTACTAACAGAATGATAGCTTGTAAAAACGATATAAATACATACACAACTATTTGTTACTTACAGAATGATATAGCTTGTAAGAACGATATAGATACATACACAGCTATTTGTTACTAACAGAATGATAGCTTGTAAAAAACGATATAGATGCATACACAACTATTTGTTACTAACAGAATGATAGCTTGTAAAAACGATATAGATACATACACAACTTATTGTTACTAACAGAAAGTCAATTGGTAAGAATGAACTAAATGCGCACAACTAGCCGACTACTGCAAAAAGCAACCTGTGTGCAGTTCTTGATGTGCTGACTACACACAAACGATGTAGTGATGTTAACTATATCAACAACGAACAACGAAACAGATAATGATTATTTGACATTTTTTGTTGTTGCTACACTTGTATTTCCCCACAAGTCAGATTTACAATCAGTGGACAAACATAAATCTTGCATATCCAATTCATATCTCTTGTCATTCTTCCGCCACTGAATTCTATAACAAGAGAAATATAACAATGTCAGCACTCACTCCATAATAACAAATTAAACAAGAGACACGCCCACTCGGTTAACCGCTTCTATAGCCGATATGATAACTATTGATCTCTTGATAAAAAAAAACCACAATTAGTTTTGTCCTGTTTTCTACCGCGTTGCAGATACTACTTCAAACTTAAAACGTGTATTTATTCTGCCTTCTTTGCTAGTTTGTATGCGTTGTGATGTAGAAAATAATGGCAGGATCATCATCATCAAGTACCGGGCCTACTGGTGTAGGTGATTATGTCTCTCCACAACTTTCGATCTCGACAGTTCTTTATCATTTCTGTTGTTGACCTTCTGTCAAGCCATTCTATTAAGCTGTCTGATATTTTCTCTCTTTGCTTCCCTCTATCTCTTTGTCCCCCAATTTTTTCAGTTGTTACAATATATTCTAGTTGTTCTCTTCTCATTACATGGCCAAGAAATGATTATTGTTTCTTCCTAATATTAGAAATTAGCTCTCTTTTTGCTTTGACCTCTTTCAGCCAAATCCATCCTCAAGGGTCAGTTCCATGAAAAATGGAAACGAGAACACCCAAAGCATAACGAGAGTAACGGATACCACCAACTATCAAGGAGGGATCAAGTCATACTTTGCCTACGCACTGGCCACAATAGAATGAGAAATCACATGTTCACCAAATTCAAAATAGGTACAACCAGCCTATGCCACTGTACACTGGACAATATGGCTACAAAACATGTTCTACAGGATTGCCCCCAGTACACAGACCTGAGAAGAGCAATGTGGTCCACACCCACCTCCCTGGAAGAAAAACTATATGGGGCAATCGATTCGCTTAAACAGACAGCTGACTTCATAAGAGAGTCTGGAATCCTACTCTGATTGATTCTTGATCGCAGACAGAGAGAGAGAGAGAGAGAGAGAGAGAGAGAGAGAGAGAACATTTTCATTACTCTTCTTAGCTGTCCATAGTATTCTCAACATTCTTCTGTAAAATCACATTTCTGCAGACTCCAGTGATTTTCTTGTCTGTTGTCCTATTGTCCATGATTCACATCTATATGTTAAGACTGGCTCTACATAACATTTAAGAACTCTTTTTCTTGTTTCTATTGTCAGAAATGGATTGCATAGTATCTTCCTCATTTTCTGGAACGCTGAGCCATTCTGCATCCCACCTTTTTTGTACATCTAATGGCCGGATAGATTGTTCATAATACGATCTGAGTAAATTACTTTATCTGTTTGTTTGTTTGTGTGTTTATTGTTAAGATTATCGCCACCGCACATTGGGCAAATCTATAGGTTCTCCGATACCTTCCTCTAGAATCTCCAGAACATTCGAGGATAATTCTGGCCCACGTGCACGAACTCCGTAGTGCGGAATGGGATCCCTCGGTGTGGATAGGTTTTTGCTGATGCTCTTGCCCAGGCTGCGACCATATTTATGGTCCACTGTTTTCGATGTTATCTGCTAAACGATCTTTAACGTGCGAGTGCACACGTGAATGGCTGTGTATTGTCGTTATCTAAGAGACCTAGACATTGCATCTCACTACCAAAGGGATCCGGTAAGGGTAACGTTATAAAGAAACCACGGATCAATGTTTCCTGTTTTTGAAAAGTCACCGCCGCTTCTAGTGGGCTATGAACCCTAGTCCTTCCTGTACTGAGGCTGACGTCACATTTGTAGACTATCCAGCGCTCCTACTTGTTATGTAATTCTCAATAATAAAGTTAACCTACTAATTCGCTGGCTATTATCTGTATCTTCAAATGAATATTTATTGTTTGTATTAACTACGAATGAGGTGTCCTATATCCAAATGCCCTGCCAGTTGTCAATTATCTCTGTTCTGTTATCCGTTGACGCTCACATTGAACTACTCTCAGGCTCTCTTTCAAGACTGTCTCTCTGTGCTCCACATCTAAGATTGTTCCCAACTGATTGCATTAAAACAAAACTTTCTCTCTGTGCTCCAAGACTAAGATTGTTCCCAACTGATTGCATTAAAACAAAACTTTCTCTCTGTGCTCCAAGACTAAGATTGTTCCCAACTGATTGCATTAAAACAAAACTTTCTCTCTGTGCTCCAAGACTAAGATTGTTCCCAACTGATTACATTAAAATAACACTTTCTCTCTGTGCTCCAAGACTAAGATTGTTCCCAGCTGATTGCATTAAAACAAAACTTTCTCCCTGTTCTCCACATCTAAGATTGTTCCCAACTGATTGCATTAAAACAAAACTTTCTCCCTGTTCTCCACATCTAAGATTGTTCCCAACTGATTGCATTAAAACAAAACTTTCTCCCTGTTCTCCACATCTAAGATTGTTCCCAACTGATTGCATTAAAACAAAACTTTCACCCTGTTCTCCACATCTAAGATTGTTCCCAACTGATTGCATTAAAACAAAACTTTCTCCCTGTTCTCCACATCTAAGATTGTTCCCAACTGATTGCGTTAAAACAAAACTGTCTCTTTGTGCTCCAAGCCTAAGATTGTTCCCAACTGATTGCATTAAAACAAAACTTTCTCCCTGTTCTCCACATCTAAGATTGTTCCCAACTGATTGCATTAAAACAAAACTTTCTCCCTGTTCTCCACATCTAAGATTGTTCCCAACTGATTGCATTAAAACAAAACTTTCACCCTGTTCTCCACATCTAAGATTGTTCCCAACTGATTGCATTAAAACAAAACTTTCTCCCTGTTCTCCACATCTAAGATTGTTCCCAACTGATTGCGTTAAAACAAAACTGTCTCTTTGTGCTCCAAGCCTAAGATTGTTCCCAACTGATTGCATTAAAACAAAACCTTCTCTCTGTGCTCCACGCCTAAGATTGTTCCCAACTGATTGCATTAAAACAAAACCTTCTCTCTGTGCTCCACGCCTAAGATTGTTCCCAACTGATTACATTAAAACAAAACCTTCTCTCTGTGCTCCACGCCTAAGATTGTTCCCAACTGATTGCATTAAAACAAAACCTTCTCTCTGTGCTCCACGCCTAAGATTGTTCCCAACTGATTGCATTAAAACAAAACCTTCTCTCTGTGCTCCACGCCTAAGATTGTTCCCAACTGATTACATTAAAACAAAACCTTCTCTCTGTGCTCCACGCCTAAGATTGTTCCCAACTGATTGCATTAAAACAAAACTTTCTCTCTGTGCTCCACGCCTAAGATTGTTCCCAACTGATTGCATTAAAACAAAACCTTCTCTCTGTGCTCCACGCCTAAGATTGTTCCCAACTGATTGCATTAAAATAAAACCTTCTCTCTGTGCTCCACGCCTAAGATTGTTCCCAACTGATTGCATTAAAACAAAACTGTCTCTCTGTGCTCCAAGACTAAGATTGTTCCCAACTGATTGCATTAAAACAAAACTGTCTCTCTGTGCTCCAAGACTAAGATTGTTCCCAACTGATTGCATTAAAACAAAACTTTCTCCCTGTTCTCCACGTCTAAGACTGTTACCAACTGATACATTATAAATTAAATAAATGGTGCGCGATAACCAGCCATTCCGTGAATATTAAATATTAAAAGTGTTTCGTCTCTTTAACCTTTTTAGTCAGCGTAAGCCAAGTTATAATGCTGTAAGGATTAACGTGCGTAGTTTAAAAGAGAGAGAGAAAACATACAATGGTATGATTACAGCTTTATATAGGTTAGTGGCGACATAAACTTTCAACGACGTTGCGGTTCAGTAGGCCTTCAGCTGAGACAATAGACAAGACACATGCAGGTATGTAAGTGAATAGACTAAAAGTACATATCCACCTGACTATAAAATATCGGGAAAAGAATATGTTGTATTGCCCCTCGTCTACGTAAAGTTGGAACCATTTTATTATATTTTTTTTTTCGTTTCAACTTTATCGTCGGCTTTACGCCAGCATTGCATTCATTATTAATGCATTTACCTCTCCCGCTACTAACACACACACACACACAAACAATTTAGTCAATAAAATTAGTCGAAAATAAATAATAATAATAATAATAATAATACTCAATAATAATAAGAAGAATAAATACTAATACTAATACTAGTACTACTATTAAATACTACTACTAAATACTACTACTAAATACTACTACTAAATACTACTATTAAATACTACTACAACTACTAAATACTACTACTACTACTAAATACTACTACTACTACTAAATACTACTACTACTACTAAATACTACTACTAAATTTTACTACTACTACTAAATACTACTACTACTACTAATACTAATACTAAATACTACTATTAGAACTACTAAATACTACTACTACTACTAAATACTACTACTACTACTACTACTAATACTAAATACTACTATTAGAACTACTAAATACTACTACTACTACAAAATACTACTACTACTACTAATACTAAATACTACTATTAAAACTACTAAATACTAATAATACTACTAAATACTACTACTACTACTAAATACTACTACTACTAAATACTACTACTACTACTAATACTAAATACTACTATTAGAACTACTAAATACTACTACTAAATATTACTAATACTACTATTAAATATGACTACTACTACTAAATACTACTACAACTACTAACTACTACTACTAAATACTAAAACTACTACTACTAAATACTACTACTACAACTACTAAATACTACTACTACTAATAAATACTACTACTAATACTACTAAATACTACTACTACTACTAAATACTAATATTACTATCAAATACTACTACTACTACTGCTACTAAATATTACTAGTACTACTAAATACTACTATAACTACTAAATACTACAACAGCTGCTAAATACTAACACTACTACTACTAAATACTACTACTACTACTACTAAATACTACTACTACTACCAAATACTACTACTACTAAATACTACTACTACTACTAAATACTACTACTACTAAATACTACTATTACTAAATACTAAATACTAACACGACACTACTAAATACTACTACTACTGTTACTACTAAATACTACTACTACTACATACTACTACTACTACTACTACTACTACTATTAAACACTACTACTACTACTACTAGTACTAAATACTACTAGTAGTACTAAATACTAAATACTACAACTACTACTAATACTAAATACTACTTCTATTACTAAATACTACTACTACTACTAAATACTACTACTACTAAATATTACTACTACTAAATATTACTACTGCTACTAAATACTACTACTACTATTAAATACTACTACTATTACTACTACTAAATACTACTACTACTTCTACTACTACCAAATACTACTACTACTAAATACTGCTAATACTACTACTACTAAGTACTACTACTACTACTACTAAATACTACTACTATTACTACTACTAAATACTACTACTACTACTAAGGGAGCCGCGATAGCACAGTGGTTAGTGAACTGGACTACAAAGGACAAGGGGTAGGGTTCGATCCTAACCCGACGGCTTCCGGTTTCATCCAGCCTTAAATGGGTACCAGATATTTTTCTGGGAAGTTAAAGCAGCACGGGCGTAATACCGACCACATTACCCCAAAAATCATGTGCTGAAGGTCTGTAAAATATAGGGTCACTTAAACCATATTTCCCTATACGCCACTTGGCGTGACGTGGGTTACTTTACTTTTACTTACTACTACTACTAAATACTACTACTACTACTAAATACTACTACTACTACTAAATACTACTACTACTACTACTACTAAATACTACTACTACTACTACTACTAAATACTACTACTACTACTAAATACTACTATTAAATACTACTACTACTACTACTACTAAATACTACTACTACTACTACTAAATACAACTTCTACTACTAAATACTACTACTGCTACTACTACTAAATACTACTACTACTACTAAATACTAATACTACTATATACTACTACTACTAAATACTACTACTACTACTACTACTACTAAATACTACTACTACTACTACTAAATACTACTACTACTGCTACTAAATACTACTACTACTACTACTACTACTACTACTAAATACTACTACTACTACTACTACTACTAAATACTACTACCACTACTACTACTACTAAATATTAATGATACTAATAGATAATAATAGATAGTAATCATTGTAATAATACATAATAAAAAATACTAATAAATAAAGCCATTAAGAAAATTATATTTCACTTTGCTGGTTTGGAAAAATAGGATGCCAGATCGTTGTATTATTCTGAAGTCTGATGTGTATTCCTTTAACAGAGTTACCAGGCTTATGTTTGCAGGCAGAGAAACGAGACGTCAGTAGAAGATGAAGGATGATGGATGTTAACAGGAAAATATGGGAAATACCGAGGGAAATTATAACTTAATATAAGAAATTTTAAGGAAAAAATAAATATGGGAAAATTTGAATGAGAAATAAGGGAGAAGATGAACATAATTTAATGAATAGTAAGTAGATTAGATGAACATAACTTAATGAGAAGTAAGGAAATAAGATGGTAGCCGAGATAGCTCAGTGGTTAGTGAACTGGACTATAAAGGACAAGAGGTAGGGTTCGATCCCAACCCACGGCTTCCGGTTCACCCAGCCTTTAATGGGTACCGGGTTTTTTCTGGGAAAGTTCAGCAGGACGGGCGTAATACCGACCACATTACCCCAAAAATCATGTGCCGAGGGTCTGTAAAAGTTATGGTCACTAGCACCATATTCCATATACACCACTTGGCGTGACGGGAGTACTTTACTTTTTTACTAAGGAAATAAGATGAACATAATTTAATGAAAAGTAAGGAAATAAGATGAACAAAATTTAATGAAAAGTAAGGAAATTACGTGAACGTGAGCATCAGAAAATATGAGTTCATGAAACGACAAATAAAACTTGCAAAAGGAAACTGTAATACAGAACGAAATGCTAATAAATGAGAACAGTATACTTAGAATGGGACAGATTGATAGACATTCAGGCAGGCAGACAACGGAGAGATAGACAGACAGACAGACAGACAGACAGACAGATAGACAGACAGACAGACAGACAGACAGACAGACAGACAGACAGACAGACAGATACACAGACAGACAGACAGACAGACAGACAGACAGACAGACAGACAGACAGACAGACAGACGGACGGACGGACAGACAGACAGACAGACAGACAGACAGACAGACAGACAGACAGACAGACAGACAGACAGACAGACAGATAGATAGATAGATAGATAGATAGATAGATAGATAGATAGATAGATAGATAGATAGATAGATAGATAGATAGATAGATAGATAGATAGATAGATAGATAGATAGATAGATAGATAGATAGATAGATAGATAGATAGATAGATAGATAGATAGATAGATAGATAGATAGATAGATAGATAGATAGATAGATAGATAGATAGATAGATAGATAGATAGATAGATAGATAGATAGATAGATAGATAGATAGATAGATAGATAGATAGATAGATAGATAGATAGATAGATAGATAGATAGATAGATAGATAGATAGATAGATAGATAGATAGATAGATAGATAGATAGATAGATAGATGTATGGGTGGGTGGGTGGGTGCAAACAAACTGATAGGTAGACTTCCAGGCAGAAAGACAACGGTTAGACGTGTAAATGTATATTTAGGCAGACTAAATGGATAGACATTAGGGCAGACAACAGGAAGACAAATAGAAAGATATACATTCCTGCATACAGACAAAGGACAGTAGGATGGATAGCCACATACTTAGATAAAAAAAAGGAGAAAATTATAAATATTTCAGAATAATAATTATAATAAAGAAACAAGAAGAAAAAAGAGAAAAAGTCCTGAAGAACTCAGAAAATGATACAATAAATGTCCTGCCATGGAAATAAGATAATAAAAATGAGTAATTCTGTTTCTTAGTAAAGTTATTAAAAATAAGGGTAATATTGTGTTTTTAAGATTTAAAATAATATAGAAGAACTGAAGTATTGTATTTTTACATAAAAATGGCATAAAATATGGAGATTACATTTCAAGAGGAACAATAAATGAGAAGAAAAAATGTTATTTTGACACAAAAAGACAGAAAAAATATCTACAATTTTTGTCTCTTTTTTGGCGTGTTCATTATGCAGTTAAACTTGGATTCTTGTCTTTGAGTACGGTCATGTCGAGCTTTTTGTTCAGCTGTGCAATTTTTCATGAAAATTTGTAAAAGGCTTTGTTGTGATCGTCAAGTGGGCGAGATAGAGGCAGTCTAATGAAACATGTCCAATCAATGTATCTGCCAAAGCCGTAGTATAAACTAGTCGGAACGGCTGTTGTAGTTCGTTCACAAATTCGTGCCCACAGAGTTTATTAATTATCTCGGAAACTGTTTGATGAATTTCTGTAATTCTTTTTTCGTGAAATCTTATTTTTTCACTGACCTTCAGTCTGATTTTTCCCCCTACTGTCACGCATTTAGGAAAGATTTTTGCTTATTTGAGGTATATAAAAATATGATTTTCTTGCTTGTCCTATATGTTAGTATTTTACAATACCCACATTTATTGTAATCAACTCATGAATTAAAAAGGCAAATTTCACGTGCACACCACACAATCTTAGCACTGTTTCGCACTCTTAACTTGTAAGACCGGTGCACTCCGAGGTTTTGTTTTGGTAATTTCATTTCCGGTTTCTTGTTAAATTGGTCCAGAGGCGTATTTTGACAAAATATTTATTATAATAAATATTCCTGTATGTGTGATAATTTGTAAGCTGTTGTGAAGTGACTATTTGATTCTTAAAACCATGAGAGTTTAAAGTGTAAATTCGTCACTATGCAAAAGGTACTTCCGGTGTCATGGCGACTACGTGTTGTCGTTTTTATAATTCGACTTTTGTTGATATATTAAAATGATTTTAGCGACAGTCTAGTTTGTGAAATTATGTGTTGCTATTCCCCGTTTGGTGTAATGTTTTACTTCTGACTGGAGGGTGGACTGTGAACTTTACCGATATTTAAGTGGAATATGATTTATTTTTCTTTGTGTCGTGTGTTCGCGGTTCGATAGGCAATCACATGGTTCGACAACAGTGGCGCCGGCCGGGTGTGTTCAAGCAACACATGAAAAGTCTGTGACGGTGGATGGGGAGGAAGAATTAGAAATAATCAACGGCCCAGAAAGCGAAAACAGCAAAGTGTGTGGTACACATGAGGCATATTCAGAAGACGAAGGTCGAATATGGCAGACCACCGTGAAAGAGATTGGAGCCTCATCACGTAACATTCCAAAGAAAGCCATGGAGAGAATATTGGAAAGGAAAATACAAGGTAAAAGAGGCAGAGGCAGACCAAGACTAACATGGACGAGTAACATCAACAAATGGACAAGTCAGCCTATGACAATCTGCACTATCAAAGCAAGAGACAGAGTGGAATGGCGCTCCATGGTAGCCAACCTTCGATGCGGAGAAGGCACTCAATGATTATGATGCAAAAGGCAACTGTGTTATTGTATGTGCACTTTTGCAAGGAATCTAAAAGGGGTCGGTTATATTACTATTCAATGTATTACGGATATGCCTTTGGCTTGCATTGTTAGAAAATTAACATAATTTACAGTAAAATCTATTGTTTAGAGCACGCAGTTAGATATTTTCCTAAAATTATATAACAAAAAACGATTTGTGCAAAATTCAGACTACCTTTGTACTTAAATGTTATAAAATATGAAGGTCGGTGAAAAATAAGATTTCATGAAAAAATAATTACAGAATTTCATGATACAGTTTCCGAGATAATTGATCAACTATGTAGGCACGAATTTGTGAACGAACTATAGTACTGAAGCTAAACTTGAAGTACTTGTACAAACAATACTTCTTACGCTCCATTGGGACGGATTTCAACAGTTTCCATAACTCTATAATTTATTGCTAAATGTTTGATAACATTCTTCCACTACATTTCCATTTTGGTTGGTATTTCATTAATTTCAAGTAGTTCCTTACTATAAGATCTATCACATCAAGTACCGGGCCTGCTGGCGTAGGTGATATGTATAAACAATATATATATATCATCAAGTACCAGGTAATCATGTCTCTTCACAACTTTCGATCTCGGCAGCTATTTATAATTTCTGTTGTTGACCTTCTGTCAAGCCATTCTCTTAAGCTGTCTGTTATTTTTTCTCTTTGCTTCCCTCTATCTCTTCGTCCCTCAGTTTTCCCAGTTGTTACAATGTATTCCAGCTGTTCTCTTCCCATTAAATGGCCAAAAAATGATGATTATTTCTTCCTAATATTGGAAGTTAGCTCTCTTTTTAGCTTTGGCATCTTTCAGAACGTTTTCTTTACTCTTCTTAGCTGTCCATGGTATTCTCAACGTCCTTCTGTAAAACCACATTTATACAGCCTCCAGTAATTTTCTTGTCTGTTGTCCTATTGTCCATGATTCACATCCATATGTTAAGACTCGATCTACATAACATTTAAGAACTATATTTACGGTATTTTCCTATTACTGTGGTCTGGCGGGAAAGAACACCTCACGGTGTGTACAGAGCACTAAACTTGGTAGCTCCTGCAGCAAGCCGGACTTGGAATATGAGGAAACTGCAACAAGGAACACTTTTCAGACAGAGCCTCAACGATTGCTGTCCGCTATCAGCCTAATTGACTGGAAGTTAATTAAGAGAAATAAATTACGCGGAAACACAAATATTGTATGGCACTATGAAAATTCCAGGCAAAAAAAAAAAAAAAAAAAAAACGAAAGAAAACAATGGAGTGCAAGCAAAATGCGAAACCGTTAATAACATAAGTTGGTTCATCACATAGAATCATAATTTGACTTAAATACTACTACTTTACCCCCGTCACGCCAAGTGGCGTATAGGGAAAATATGGTGTTAGTGACCCTATATTTTACAGACCTTCGACACATGATTTTTGGGGTAATGTGGTCGGTATTACGTCCGTGCCGCTTTACTTTCCCAGAAAAAAATCAGGTACCCATTACAGGCTGGGTGAACCTGGAAGCCGTCGATTGGGATCGAACCCTACCTCTTGGCCTTTGTAGTCCAGTTCATTAACCACTGAGCTATCGCGGCTCCCAATTTGACTTAAAGGCAAAGATAATAGAGGATCATAATTTGACAAGAAAACAAAAAACTATTTATCATAGAGGATCATAATTTGACTTAAATGAAAAGTTACCAAATAATCCTAATTTGACAAGAAAACACAGATAATTCATTACAGAGTAACATATAATGCCTTACTGGAAGACATGCTTTTACGAAGGCAACATTAGTAGTATACAATGTTCCAACTGGTTATTATTTAGGCGTAAATTAACAAAGATATATAAGAGGCGCCTTTAGCGCCTAATGTACACGAGAGACAAGGCGAGTTAACCATGACTGCTCGTGTCGGGATGTTGACCTCTAGTCCCGGTGACCCCGGAAGTGACCTGTTTATGTCTGCTTTGTGCTGACTTTGGCGTTCTTCATGTACTTGCTCGATAGTGATAGGTTAGTAGATTATACAACATCAATAAAAAAACGATCAATATAAAACAGAAGACGAAGATATATTTTATTCTTTTATTATCTCAATAGGTGTATAACATACAGTGGATATTATATAACATTACAAACATATTTAGTACACTGAGTAAATATATAGTACAGGGATAACATTTATTTATAGCTATGTAGTTGGGTGTCTGCTTAGCGTTGTACCATAAATGAAGCATAAGGGTGAAACAGTTAGAGATTACTGGGTAGTCTAAGCTGGTAGTGTAAATATGTTCCTCTGTGTTAGTGGTTCGCTATCTCTCTCGCTCTCTCTCTCTCTCTCGCCCTCTCGCCCTCTCTCTCTCTCTCTCTCTCTCTACTATTCCAGCCTAGATTTCCCTCCATTGAAACACTTACCCATTCTCTCCATTTATCCCTATCATCGCGCCTTCCTATTCTCTCTCGCTTTCTCCCCTATCCTCTCTTAGACTTCTAACCTATCAGTCCACCCTCCGCCTCTCCCTTTAGCTCCCCCGCCCTCCCTCATATTTTTAGCGTCCCTCCTATTGTAACACTTGATTATTCTCACCATTAATACATAGCATCTCGCCTTCTTTCTCATAGGCTTCTCTCTCTCTCTCTCTCTCTCTCAGTTAGAGATTACTGGTTAGTCTAAGCTGGTAGTGTAAATATGTTCCTCGGTGTTAGTGGTTCGCTATCTCTCTCTCTCTCTCTCGCCCTCTTTCTCTCTCTCTCTCGCTCTCTCTCTCTCTCTTTCTTTCTCTCTCTCTCTCTCTCTACTATTCCAGCCTAGATTTCCTTCCATTGAAACACTTACTCATTCTCTCCATTTATCCCTAGCATCGCGCCTTCCTTCTCTCTCTCTCTCTCTCTCTCTCTCGCTTTCTCCCCTATCCTCTCTTAGACTTCTAACCTATCAGTCCACCCTCCGCTTTAGCTCCCCCGCCCTCCCTCATATTTTTAGCGTCCCTCCTATTGTAACACTTGATTATTCTCACCATTAATACATAGCATCTCGCCTTCTTTCTCATACGCTTCTCTCTCTCGCTCTCTCTCTCTCTCGCTCTTCTAACCCCTACTAGACTTCTCTCCTACCATTCCACCTTTCTTCCTCTCTCTCTCTCTCTCTCTCTCTCTCTCTCTCTCTCCCTCTCTCTCTCTTTACCTCGCCTAGCGTTCCGCCTTCATTCGTATTTTTACCTTACCACCAGTGTAACACATTAATAACATTGAATATCAATTACAAAAAGACTTGAAATATCTACTTTTTAAAGAACCAATAAGATAAACATATGAAAAACGAAGGAATAATACACTCGACAAGGCTTAACAGACGTACTTTATACACATCACCATTAATACAACTGAAATTCCTTTAATGATAACCTATCACATCGTTATGAGCTAAGAGAAAAACAGAAAAAAAATTCAACTTACACCGTAAAATATTCCACTACAACACAGACCGCTAGACTGAACAGTATTACGAAAATAAACGTCCGTGAATCAAGCGCGCTTATAACACGAAGTCTCACATCCGACTAGTTTAAATATAATCTGGTAAATAAAATTTAAACGATACTATTCCACCCTCGACTAATATCTAGGTTAACCAATTAGAGAAGAAGATTTCTATCGGACACCCATCAACGAAATGACTGACCTCTGGATTAACTAATCGGAGAAGAGGATTACTGTTATCGTGATAACTGACCTCATTTTCAACTTGAAGTGCTGTCGAGTCTGATGCATGGGTTACTTTAAATCAATTCGGCCCTGATACAAGCCACCTAGCGGGTCAATGGTGGGGGAAATAATACAAGTGGCGGGTTACTTGAACACGTTTTGACCCCTGCTGCAATACCAGGAGTTCCATGACAGTTATAAATAGTTGGATACAACAAGCAGGAAGTTATATTAAGGACAGAAATCTAGCAGGCAATGGCAGAAATCTAAGAGGCAAGGACAGTAAACTAGGGGGGTCGTGGTTCGTGGTTCGGTAAGTCCGTGGTTCGTTAAGTCCGTGGTTCGTGGGGTTGTGGTTCGTGGTTCGTTAGTTGATGGTTCGTTAAGTCCGTGGTTCGTGGGGTTGTGGTTCGTGGTTCGTTAGTTGATGGTTCGTTAAGTCCATGGTTCGTAGGGGTTGTGGTTCGCGGTTCGTGAGTTGATGGTTCGTTAAGTTCGTGGTTTGTTAAGTTCGTTGTTCGTGAGTTTGTGGTTCGTTAGTTGATGGTTCGTTAAGTCCGTGGTTCGTGGGGTTGTGGTTCGTGGTTCGTTAGTTGATGGTTCGTTAAGTCCGTGGTTCGTGGGGTTATGGTTCGTGGTTCGTTAGTTGATGGTTCGTTAAGTCCATGGTTCGTAGGGGTTGTGGTTCGCGGTTCGTGAGTTGAGGGTTCGTTAAGTCCGTGGTTCGTGGGGTTGTGGTTCGTGGTTCGTTAGTTGATGGTTCGTTAAGTCCATGGTTCGTGGGGTTGTGGTTCGCGGTTCGTGAGTTGAGGGTTCGGTAAGTCCGTGGTTCGTGGTTTGTTAAGTTCGTTGTTCGTGAGTTTGTGGTTTATTAAGTTTGTAGTTTGTTAAGTGCGTGGTTCGAGAGGTCGTGGGCAAGGGCAGAAACCTAAGAGGCAAGGGCAGAAACCTAGGAGGCAAGGTCAGAAACCTAGGAGGCAAGGGCAGAAACCTAAGAGGCAAAGACAGAAACCTAGGAGGCAAGGTCAGAAACCTAGGAGGCAAGGCCAGAAACCTAGGAAGCAAAGGCTGAAAAACACTCGTACTGACTAAGGCTTCCAAGGTGTATTTGATTGTCGCCCTATTTTTGTCTGTATAACCTAATATATCACTTTCATTTAATCTATCGATAAACGTTTCCAAGTCATTTATGTTGTTAACTAACAAGGGTTTGTCTAATCCTGTCGCGTTATTTGAGCTTGTGTGTGAAAGTAACGCAGCCAAATAGAACTGACCTCTGAGGCAATACCGGATGTGTTACTAAAAAAGATTTTGACGTATGATGGCAATTTTATGAGTTTACCCCCTGATCATTTTTTAGGGATACGCCCATGAAATCGGTAAAAATCGTAAATTTTCACTCTAGGCATACCCCAAAATCTATTTTAGACATCCCCATTGCAAAAATTTACATTAAAAACCACTTTTAGGATTTTACCCCCTTATAATTTTTTGAGGGTTACGCCCATGGAATCGATAAAAAGCGTTAATTTAGCACGCAGGCTTACCTAAAACTTTATTTTAGACATCCCCACACCAAAAATTTACTTAAAAATCACTTTTGAAATTGTAATCCCCCTTACCATTTTTGAAGGTTACGCCCCTGAAATCGATAAAAAAATGAAATTTAACCTCAAGGCATACCCCAAACTTTATTTTAGACATCCCCATAACAAAGATTTACATTAAAAACCACTTTTAGGATTTTACCCCCGGCCCATTTTTGAGGGTTACGCCCATGAAATCGGTAAAAATCGTAAATTTTCACTCTAGGCATACCCCAAACTTTATTTTAGACATCCCCACATCAAAAATTAACTTAAAAATCACTTTTGAAATTGTTACCCCCTTACCATTTTTGAGGGTTACGCCCATGGATTCGATAAAAATCGAAAATTTAGCACGTAGGCTTACCTAAAACTTTATTTTAGACATCCCCACACCAAAAATTAACTTAAAAATCACTTTTGAAAATGTAACCCCCCTTACCATTTTTTAGGTTTACGCCCATGGATTCGATAAAAATCGAAAATTTAGCACGTAGGCTTACCTAAAACTTTATTTTAGACATCACCACACCAAAAATTAACTTAAAAATCACTTTTGAAAATGTAACCCCCCTTACCATTTTTGAGGGTTACGCCCCTGAAATCGATAAAAAATTGAAATATAACCTCAAGGCATACCCCAAACATATTTTTTGACACCCCTACATATAAAACTCCATCAAAAAATCAACAAAAAACTAGTAGTGAGGAAGGGTGTTTTGAGCAAGGATTTGAACATTTTGGCATGGTGCATTTGCACGATACATCTGCGTAGTATGTACAGCTTTTCAGGGGCGTAACCTCAAAAATGGTAAGGGGGGTTACATTTTCAAAAGTGATTTTTAAGTTAATTTTTGGTGTGGTGATGTCTAAAATAAAGTTTTAGGTAAGCCTACGTGCTAAATTTTCGATTTTTATCGAATCCATGGGCGTAAACCTAAAAAATGGTAAGGGGGGTTACATTTTCAAAAGTGATTTTTAAGTTAATTTTTGGTGTGGGGATGTCTAAAATAAAGTTTTAGGTAAGCCTACGTGCTAAATTTTCGATTTTTATCGAATCCATGGGCGTAACCCTCAAAAATGGTAAGGGGGTAACAATTTCAAAAGTGATTTTTAAGTTAATTTTTGATGTGGGGATGTCTAAAATAAAGTTTGGGGTATGCCTAGAGTGAAAATTTACGATTTTTACCGATTTCATGGGCGTAACCCTCAAAAATGGGCCGGGGGTAAAATCCTAAAAGTGGTTTTTAATGTAAATCTTTGTTATGGGAATGTCTAAAATAAATTTTGGGGTATGCCTTGAGGTTAAATTTCATTTTTTTATCGATTTCAGGGGCGTAACCCTCAAAAATGGTAAGGGGGGTTACAATTTCAAAAGTGATTTTTAAGTAAATTTTTGGTGTGGGGATGTCTAAAATAAAGTTTTAGGTAAGCCAGCGTGCTAAATTAACGCTTTTTATCGATTCCATGGGCGTAACCCTCAAAAAATTATAAGGGGGTAAAATCCTAAAAGTGGTTTTTAATGTAAATTTTTGCAATGGGGATGTCTAAAATAGATTTTGGGGTATGCCTAGAGTGAAAATTTACGATTTTTACCGATTTCATGGGCGTATCCCTAAAAAATGATCAGGGGGTAAACTCATAAAATTGCCATCATACGTCAAAATCTTTTTTAGTAACACATCCGGTATTGCCTCAGAGGTCAGTTCTATTTGGCTGCGTTACTTTCACACACAAGCTCAAATAACGCGACAGGATTAGACAAACCCTTGTTAGTTAACAACATAAATGACTTGGAAACGTTTATCGATAGATTAAATGAAAGTGATATATTAGGTTATACAGACAAAAATAGGGCGACAATCAAATACACCTTGGAAGCCTTAGTTAGTACGAGTGTTTTTCAGCCTTTGCTTCCTAGGTTTCTGGCCTTGCCTCCTAGGTTTCTGACCTTGCCTCCTAGGTTTCTGTCTTTGCCTCTTAGGTTTCTGCCCTTGCCTCCTAGGTTTCTGACCTTGCCTCCTAGGTTTCTGCCCTTGCCTCTTAGGTTTCTGCCCTTGCCCACGACCTCTCGAACCACGCACTTAACAAACTACAAACTTAATAAACCACAAACTCACGAACAACGAACTTAACAAACCACGAACCACGGACTTACCGAACCCTCAACTCACGAACCGCGAACCACAACCCCACGAACCATGGACTTAACGAACCATCAACTAACGAACCACGAACCACAACCCCACGAACCACGGACTTAACGAACCCTCAACTCACGAACCGCGAACCACAACCCCTACGAACCATGGACTTAACGAACCATCAACTAACGAACCACGAACCACAACCCCACGAACCACGGACTTAACGAACCATCAACTAACGAACCACGAACCACAACCCCACGAACCACGGACTTAACGAACCATCAACTAACGAACCACAAACTCACGAACAACGAACTTAACAAACCACGAACTTAACGAACCATCAACTCACGAACCGCGAACCACAACCCCACGAACCATGGACTTAACGAACCATCAACTAACGAACCACGAACCACAACCCCACGAACCACGGACTTAACGAACCCTCAACTCACGAACCGCGAACCACAACCCCTACGAACCATGGACTTAACGAACCATCAACTAACGAACCACGAACCACAACCCCACGAACCACGGACTTAACGAACCATCAACTAACGAACCACGAACCACAACCCCACGAACCACGGACTTAACGAACCATCAACTAACGAACCACAAACTCACGAACAACGAACTTAACAAACCACGAACTTAACGAACCATCAACTCACGAACCGCGAACCACAACCCCACGAACCATGGACTTAACGAACCATCAACTAACGAACCACGAACCACAACCCCACGAACCACGGACTTAACGAACCCTCAACTCACGAACCGCGAACCACAACCCCTACGAACCATGGACTTAACGAACCATCAACTAACGAACCACGAACCACAACCCCACGAACCACGGACTTAACGAACCATCAACTAACGAACCACGAACCACAACCCCACGAACCACGGACTTAACGAACCATCAACTAACGAACCACAACTCACGAACAACGAACTTAACAAACCACGAACTTAACGAACCATCAACTCACGAACCGCGAACCACAACCCCTACGAACCATGGACTTAACGAACCATCAACTAACAAACCACGAACCACAACCCCACGAACCACGGACTTAACGAACCATCAACTAACGAACCACGAACCACAACCCCACGAACCACGGACTTAACGAACCACGGACTTACCGAACCACGAACCACGACCCCCCTAGTTTACTGTCCTTGCCTCTTAGATTTCTGCCATTGCCTGCTAGATTTCTGTCCTTAATATAACTTCCTGCTTGTTGTATCCAACTATTTATAACTGTCATGGAACTCCTGGTATTGCAGCAGGAGTCAAAACGTGTTCAAGTAACCCGCCACTTGTATTATTTCCCCCACCATTGACCCGCTAGGTGGCTTGTATCAGGGCCGAATTGATTTAAAGTAACCCATGCATCAGACTCGACAGCACTTCAAGTTGAAAATGAGGTCAGTAATCACGATAACAGTAATCCTCTTCTCCGATTAGTTAATCCAGAGGTCAGTCATTTCGTTGATGGGTGTCCGATAGAAATCTTCTTCTCTAATTGGTTAACCTAGATATTAGTCGAGGGTGGAATAGTATCGTCTAAATTTTATTTACCAGATTATATTTAAACTAGTCGGATGTGAGACTTCGTGTTATAAGCGCGCTTGATTCACGGACGTTTATTTTCGTAATACTGTTCAGTCTAGCGGTCTGTGTTGTAGTGGAATATTTTACGGTGTAAGTTGAATTTTTTTTCTGTTTTTCTCTTAGCTCATAACGATGTGATAGGTTATCATTAAAGGAATTTCAGTTGTATTAATGGTGATGTGTATAAAGTACGTCTGTTAAGCCTTGTCGAGTGTATTATTCCTTCGTTTTTCATATGTTTATCTTATTGGTTCTTTAAAAAGTAGATATTTCAAGTCTTTTTGTAATTGATATTCAATGTTATTAATGTGTTACACTGGTGGTAAGGTAAAAATACGAATGAAGGCGGAACGCTAGGCGAGGTAAAGAGAGAGAGAGGGAGAGAGAGAGAGAGAGAGGAAGAAAGGTGGAATGGTAGGAGAGAAGTCTAGTAGGGGTTAGAAGAGCGAGAGAGAGAGAGAGAGAGAGAGAGCGAGAGAGAGAAGCGTATGAGAAAGAAGGCGAGATGCTATGTATTAATGGTGAGAATAATCAAGTGTTACAATAGGAGGGACGCTAAAAATATGAGGGAGGGCGGGGGAGCTAAAGGGAGAGGCGGAGGGTGGACAGATAGGTTAGAAGTCTAAGAGAGGATAGGGGAGAAAGCGAGAGAGAGAGAGAGAGAGAAGAAGGCGCGATGCTAGGGATAAATGGAGAGAATGAGTAAGTGTTTCAATGGAGGGAAATCTAGGCTGGAATAGTAGAGAGAGAGAGAGAGAGAAAGAAAGAGAGAGAGAGAGAGAGAGAGAGAGAGAGAAAGAGGGCGAGAGAGAGAGAGAGAGATAGCGAACCACTAACACCGAGGAACATATTTACACTACCAGCTTAGACTAACCAGTAATCTCTAACTGAGAGAGAGAGAGAGAGAGAGAGAAGCCTATGAGAAAGAAGGCGAGATGCTATGTATTAATGGTGAGAATAATCAAGTGTTACAATAGGAGGGACGCTAAAAATATGAGGGAGGGCGGGGGAGCTAAAGGGAGAGGCGGAGGGTGGACTGATAGGTTAGAAGTCTAAGAGAGGATAGGGGAGAAAGCGAGAGAGAAAAGGAAGGCGCGATGATAGGGATAAATGGAGAGAATGGGTAAGTGTTTCAATGGAGGGAAATCTAGGCTGGAATAGTAGAGAGAGAGAGAGAGAGAGAGAGAGAGAGAGAGAGAGAGAGGGCGAGAGGGCGAGAGAGAGAGAGCGAGAGAGATAGCGAACCACTAACACAGAGGAACATATTTACACTACCAGCTTAGACTACCCAGTAATCTCTAACTGTTTCACCCTTATGCTTCATTTATGGTACAACGCTAAGCAGACACCCAACTACATAGCTATAAATAAATGTTATCCCTGTACTATATATTTACTCAGTGTACTAAATATGTTTGTAATGTTATATAATATCCACTGTATGTTATACACCTATTGAGATAATAAAAGAATAAAATATATCTTCGTCTTCTGTTTTATATTGATCATTTTTTTTATTGATGTTGTATAATCTACTAACCTATCACTATCGAGCAAGTACATGAAGAACGCCAAAGTCAGCACAAAGCAGACATAAACAGGTCACTTCCGGGGTCACCGGGACTAGAGGTCAACATCCCGACACGAGCAGTCATGGTTAACTCGCCTTGTCTCTCGTGTACATTAGGCGCTAAAGGCGCCTCTTATATATCTTTGTTAATTTACGCCTAAATAATAACCAGTTGGAACATTGTATACTACTAACATTGTTATTATCAAACATCTGTCA
Organism: Megaustenia siamemsis; assembly: GCA_032433765.1. Classification (NCBI taxonomy): domain Eukaryota; kingdom Metazoa; phylum Mollusca; class Gastropoda; order Stylommatophora; family Ariophantidae; genus Megaustenia; species Megaustenia siamemsis. The sequence goes on from JAVIAB010000059.1 coordinate 27,568,128, forward strand.
AAATAGAAAATTGTAAGCGTGCCGTGTTTAATATTATTTACATAGAAGGCTTTGCAACACTAGAGAGGGGAATGTGACAAAGATATAAACAAAAGTAAATATATAGTCAGAACAGCTTTTGCTCATTTAAACACAATAGGATAGAGTTGCAGTGCAGTAAATAAAACATGAAACTAATAATATAAGAGGGTAAAGGTAATGTACGAGATTTGAATCGGCGTCTTAGCACGCGAGTTTTCACCCATATGTGCTCAGTCGCCTATCCAGCAGTGCTCGGAGACTTCTGGACAGTGTCGTTTCAAGCATCGAAACTCACAATGCGAGACGGCATTCTTTATCTTCCCAGAGTACTACCCTGATACCCATTTCTGTCAGTGGCTGGGTCGACAGCGGAGGCATTTTTTTTTCAACCACGAGTACAATTCACACTGATTCCAGCAGAAATGGAACACAGTTTGTCCGAACGTCGGTAGCCCAGTCGGATGGTCTTCCCAACTAGGCTACCAAGGTCACCAGAAGAGGGTTGTGATTTTGTGTGGATCTCAAAGCTAGAGAACAAGAGAAATGGAAACAATTCACATAGCCTACCTGATCATAATTATTGGAAAATTCTGACCAAACAAAGTAGCAACCAATCTTCTTCTTTTCTCTTTCTCACTGATACCGAAAACGTGTCGTGGTTTATATCATTTGTCGTTCTTGAGCTGCTCGTACTGTCTGAATGAGTGGTTTTCCTTTGTTGTTACGTGTCTCTGTCACTGCACCTATCCATCTTATTCTGGGTCTTCCTCTTGGTCTTTTCCCACGCAATCTCAAGAAGAAAGCCCTTGATGATGATTGGTGAGGATTCATTCTGACCAGGTGGCCAAACCATTTAAGTTGTTGTTTCTATATATTCTTGGCAAGGTTTTGTTTCTACAATTTTTCTTATGGTTTCATTTGGTGTGCAAATAAAAGCAATAACTTCTCTATGTATGCAACAAGCGAAGAACCACACAAAGATCAAAGACAGACAATGACGCTGGATAGGCCGTGTCTAGAGTCACAAGAATGATTATTTATGGGATCACATTGGGAAAAGTGAAAGAGAGCAGATATAATTTAATTGAAAACTTGATGAAAAGAAAGTAACCCCAGCCACGTCACGTGGGCTGTATGGAATATAGTGTTAGTGCACATATTTTTCATAGACCTTCAGCACATTATTTTTGGAGTAATCTGGTTAGTATCCAAGGCTGGGGTAACCTGGCAGCCGTTGATCTAGATCGAACTCGACATCTTGTCCTTAGTAATACAGTTCACTAACCACTAAGCTACAGCGGCTCTCAAAAACTGTGAAAACATGTATGGGTCAGAGCTGGGACACACACCGAAAGGTGGTAACAGATTACGTAACGCGAATAAACTAGTTTTTGCTTTCCATAACGCTACAAAACGTAACGTAAATCCACCGACTGCATTGCTGATCTTTGACGAGGGAAAGTAGAAGAATATGCTGACATTTAATTTGTCGTATAGAAATATCTTAAAAAGGAACAAATTCACAGGAGAAAGAATAAATCGGGCAGCGAATCGCTCAGAAACTTAAATCAAAAACACATGATAAGCAACAAGAAACATTAACGCGCCAAATAAAACAGAATAGCGTATAACACACAATGCAAACAATAAATCAACGAATCAAAATACAGAACGTCATTCGAGCAATCAGGATGACAAAATGAAATATTCATTTAGAAGACGTGCGGATAATGTAAAGCGTTCTCGATTAACGCGGGCATCAGTTTTGTCTGTGGGAACGACAGCAGGGAATATGGGTGTGAGGAACGATGAGAAGTGAAGGCCGGATATCGCTCATTTAAAAGCAAAAGCCAATAAAAAGGAGAATAAATGTTGCAATAATATATATATATACACGTAGATAATAAACAAAGACACTCACGCATATTTTTATTGAAGTTAGATCTATGGAAATCCATGCACGTGAACATGAAAGAGGACATTAAATGACTGATTTTTGTTGAGGGTTTTATGATCTTTACGCTGTATAAACTTGATGGAGAGTGTAATGTTCTTGATAGGGCTTTGTAGAAGCGATTAATCTTGTGTGTGGTCTTTCTTTGCAGTTCTTCTTGTTATTATTTTGCTGATAATATTTTGTTGTTAATATTTTGTTGCTAATATTTTGTTGTTGATATTTTGTTGTTAATATTTTGTTGTTAAAATTATGTTGCTAATAATTTGTTGTTAATGTTTTGTTGCTAATATTTTGTTGTTAATGTTTTGTTGCTAATATTTTGCTGTTAATATTTTGTTGTTAAAATTATGTTGCTAATAATTTGTTGTTAATATTTTGTTGCTAATAATTTGTTGTTAATGTTTTGTTGCTAATATTTTGTTGTTGATATTTTGTTGTTAATATTTTGCTGTTAATATTTTGTTGTTAAAATTATGTTGCTAATATTTTATTGTTAATATTTTGTCGTTCATGTTTTCTTGTTAATATTTTGTTGGTAATATTTTGTTTTTAATATTTTTCTTTTTAATGTTTCTAATGAGCTTATCTTTGTTGGTGTCTGCGTGATAAGTAATTTTTCTTCCTCTTTATTTTTTCTCCTTCTCCTTCTTCTTGTTCTACATTCACCTCAATATTAATACGTTTTCAAGGATTGCTACTGACATCTGCATACCTCTTGTCTCAATAAGGTACTAGTGATGGTGACATCTCCATACCTCTTGTCCCACTAAGGTACTAGTGATGGTGACATCTCCATACTTCTTGTCCCACTATGGTACTAGTGGCAGTGACATCTTCATACTTCTTGTCTCACAATGGTACTAGTGATAGTGACATCTCCATACTTCTTGTCCCGCTATGGTACTAGTGATGGTGACATCTTTATATTTCTTGTTCCACTATGGTACTAGTGATGGTGACATCTCCATATTTCTTGTCCCACTATGGTACTAGTGATGGTGACATCTCCATACTTCTTGTCCCTCTATGGTACTAGTGATGGTGACATCTACATTGTTCTTGTCCCGCTATGGTACTAGTGACAGTGACATCTCCATACTTCTTGTCGCACTATGGTACTAGTGACAGTGACATCTCCATACTTCGTGTCCCACTATGGTACTAGTGAAAGTGACATCTTCATACCTCTTGTCCCACTATGGTACTAGTGATGGTGACATCTTCATACTTCTTGTCCCACTATGGTGTTAGTGACAGTGACATCTTCATACTTCCTGTCCCACTATGGTACTAGTGACAATGACATCTCCATACCTCTTGTCCCACTAAGGTACTAGTGATGGTGACATCTCCATACCTCTTGCCCCACTATTGTACTAGTGATGGTGACATCTCCATACTTCTTGTCCCACTATGGTACTAGTGACAGTGACATCTTCATACTTCTTGTCTCACAATGGTACTAGTGATAGTGACATCTCCATACTTCTTGTCCCGCTATGGTACTAGTGATGGTGACATCTCCATACCTCTTGTCCCACTATGGTACTAGTGATGGTGACATCTTCATACTTTTGTCCCACTATGGTACTAGTGACAGTGACATCTTCATACTTCCTGTCCCACTATGGTACTAGTGACAATGACATCTCCATACCTCTTGTCCCACTAGGTACTAGTGATGGTGACATCTCCATACCTCTTGTCCCACTATTGTACTAGTGATAGAGACATCTCCATACTTCTTGTCCCACTATTATACTAGTAACAGTGACATCTTCATACTTCTTGTCTCACAATGGTACTAGTGATAGTGACATCTCCATACTTCTTGTCCCGCTATGGTACTAGTGATGGTGACATCTCCATATTTCTTGTTCCACTATGGTACTAGTGATGGTGACATCTCCATATTTCTTGTCCCACTTTGGTACTAGTGATGGTGACATCTCCATACTTCTTGTCCCGCTATGGTACTAGTGATGGTGACATCTCCATACTTCTTGTCGCGCTATGGTATTAGTGACAGTGACATCTCCATCCTTCTTGTCGCATTATGGTACTAGTGACAGTGACATCTCCATACTTCGTGTCCCACTATGGTACTAGTGACAGTGACATCTCCATACTTCTTGTCCCGCTATGGTACTAGTGACAGTGACATCTCCATACTTCTTGTCCCGCTATGGTACTAGTGACAGTGACATCTCCATACTTCTTGACCCGCTATGGTACTAGTGACAGTGACATCTCCATACTTCTTGTCCCGCTATGGCACTAGTGACAGTGACATCTCCATACTTCTTGTCCCGCTATGGTACTAGTGATAGTGACATCTCCATACTTCTTGTCCCGCTATGGTACTAGTGATAGTGACATCTCCATACTTCTTGTCCCACTATGGTACTAGGGACAGTGACATCTCCATACTTTTTGTTTCACAATGGTACTAGTGATAGTGACATCTCCATATTTCTTGTCCCGCAATGGTACTAGTGATGGTGACATCTTTATATTTCTTGTTCCACTATGGTACTAGTGATGGTGACATCTCCATATTTCTTGTCCCACTATGGTACTAGTGATGGTGACATCTCCATACTTCTTGTCCCGCTATGGTACTAGTGATGGTGACATCTACATACTTCTTGTCCCGCTATGGTACTAGCGACAGTGACATCTCCATACTTCTTGTCGCACTATGGTACTAGTGAAAGTGACATCTCCATACTTCGTGTCCCACTATGGTACTAGTGAAAGTGACATCTCCATACCTCTTGTCCCACTATGGTACTAGTGATGGTTACATCTCCATACTTCTTGTCCCGCTATGGTACTAGTGATGGTGACATCTTTATATTTCTTGTTCCACTATGGTACTAGTGATGGTGACATCTCCATATTTCTTGTCCCACTATGGTACTAGTGATGGTGACATCTCCATACTTCTTGTCCCGCTATGGTACTAGTGATGGTGACATCTACATACTTCTTGTCCCGCTATGGTACTAGTGACAGTGACATCTCCATACTTCTTGTCGCACTATGGTACTAGTGACAGTGACATCTCCATACTTCGTGTCCCACTATAGTACTAGTGAAAGTGACATCTCCATACCTCTTGTCCCACTATGGTACTAGTGATGGTGACATCTTCATACTTCTTGTCCCACTATGGTACTAGTGACAGTGACATCTTCATACTTCCTGTCCCACTATGGTACTAGTGACAATGACATCTCCATACCTCTTGTCCCACTAAGGTACTAGTGATGGTGACATCTCCATACCTCTTGCCCCACTATTGTACTAGTGATGGTGACATCTCCATAATACTTGTCCCACTATGGTATTAGTGACAGTGACATCTTCATACTTCTTGTCTCACAATGGTACTAGTGATAGTGACATCTCCATACTTCTTGTCCCGCTATGGTACTAGTGATGGTGACATCTCCATACCTCTTGTCCCACTATGGTACTAGTGATGGTGACATCTTCGTACTTTTTGTCCCACTATGGTACTAGTGACAGTGACATCTTCATACTTCCTGTCCCACTATGGTACTAGTGACAATGACATCTCCATACCTCGTGTCCCACTAAGGTACTAGTGATGGTGACATCTCCATACCTCTTGTCCCACTATTGTACTAGTGATGGTGACATCTCCATACTTCTTGTCCCACTATTATACTAGTAACAGTGACATCTTCATACTTCTTGTCTCACAATGGTACTAGTGATAGTGACATCTCCATACTTCTTTTCCCGCTATGGTACTAGCGATGGTGACATCTCCATATTTCTTGTTCCACTATGGTACTAGTGATGGTGACATCTCCATATTTCTTGTCCTACTATGGTACTAGTGATGGTGACATCTCCATACTTCTTGTCCCGCTATGGTACTAGTGATGGTGACATCTCCATACTTCTTGTCCCGCTATGGTATTAGTGACAGTGACATCTCCATCCTTCTTGTCGCATTATGGTACTAGTGACAGTGACATCTCCATACTTCGTGTCCCACTATGGTACTAGTGACAGTGACATCTCCATACTTCTTGTTCCACTATGGTACTAGTGATGGTGACATCTCCATATTTCTTGTCCCACTATGGTACTAGTGATGGTGACATCTCCATACTTCTTGTCCCGCTATGGTACTAGTAATGGTGACATCTACATACTTCTTGTCCCGCTATGGTACTAGTGACAGTGACATCTCCATACTTTCTTTCGCACTATGGTACTAGTGACAGTGACATCTCCATACTTCGTGTCCCACTATGGTACTAGTGAAAGTGACATCTCCATACCTCTTGTCCCACTATGGTACTAGTGATGGTGACATCTTCATACTTCTTGTCCCACTATGGTACTAGTGACAGTGACATCTTCATACTTCCTGTCCCACTATGGTACTAGTGACAATGACATCTCCATACCTCTTGTCCCACTAGGGTACTAGTGATGGTGACATCTCCATACCTCTTGCCCCACTATTGTACTAGTGATGGGGACATCTCCATACTTCTTGTCCCACTATGGTACTAGTGACAGTGACATCTTCATACTTCTTGACTCACAATGGTACTAGTGATAGTGACATCTCCATACTTCTTGTCCCGCTATGGTACTAGTGGTGGTGACATCTCCATACCTCTTGTCCCACTATGGTACTAGTGATGGTGACATCTTCATACTTCTTGTCCCACTATGGTACTAGTGACAGTGACATCTTCATACTTCCTGTCCCACTATGGTACTAGTGACAATGACATCTCCATACCTCTTGTCCCACTAAGGTACTAGTGATGGTGACATCTCCATAACTCTTGTCCCACTATTGTACTAGTGATGGTGACATCTCCATACTTCTTGTCCCACTATGGTACTAGTGACAGTGACATCTTCATACTTCTTGTCTCACAATGGTACTAGTGATAGTGACATCTCCATACTTCTTGTCCCGCTATGGTACTAGTGATGGTGACATCACCATATTTCTTGTTCCACTATGGTACTAGTGATGGTGACATCTCCATATTTCTTGTCCCACTATGGTACTAGTGATGGTGACATCTCCATACTTCTTGTCCCGCTATGGTACTAGTGATGGTGACATCTCCATACTTCTTGTCCCGCTATGGTATTAGTGACGGTGACATCTCCATACTTCTTGTCGCATTATGGTACTAGTGACAGTGACACCTCCATACTTCGTGTCCCAATATGGTACTAGTGACAGTGACATCTCCATACTTCTTGTCCCGCTATGGTACTAGTGACAGTGACATCTCCATACTTCTTGTCCCGCTATGGTACTAGTGACAGTGACATCTCCATACTTCTTGTCCCGCTATGGTACTAGTGACATTGACATCTCCATACTTCTTGTCCCGCTATGGTACTAGTGACAGTGACATCTCCATACTTCTTGTCCCGCTATGGTACTAGTGATAGTGACATCTCCATACTTCTTGTCCCGCTATGGTACTAGTGATAGTGACATCTCCATACTTCTTGCCCCACTATGGTACTAGGGACAGTGACATCTCCATACTTCTTGTCCCGCTATGGTACTAGTGATAGTGACATCTTCATACTTCTTGTCCCGCTATGGTACTAGTGATGATGACATCTCCATACATATTGTCCCGCTATGGTATAGTGACAGTGACATATCCATACCTCTTGTCCCGCTATGGTACTAGGGACAAGTGACATCTCCATACTTCTTGTCCCGCTATAGTACTAGGGACAGTGACATCTCCATACCTCTTGTCCCGCTATGGTACTAGTGATAGTGACATATCCATACCTCTGGTCCCGCTATGGTACTCTTGATAGTGAAATATCCATACCTCTTGTCCCACTATGGCACTAGTGATAGTGACATATCCATACCTCTTGTCTCGCTATGGTACTAGTGACAGTGACATGTCCATACCTCTTGTCCCACTATGGTACTATTGATAGTAACATCTCCATACTTCTTGTCCCACAATGGTACTAGGGACAGTGACATCTCATACTTCTTGTCCCACCATGGCACTAGTGATAGTGACATCTCCATATTTCTTGTCCCACTATTATACTAGTAACAGTGACATCTCCATACTTCTTGTCACACTATGGTACTAGTTGTAGTGACATCTCAATACTTCTTGTTCCACTATGGTACTAGTGATGGTGACATCTCCATATTTCTTGTCCCACTATGGTACTAGTGATAGTGACATCTCCATACTTCTTGTCCCGCTATGGTACTAGCGATGGTGACATCACCATACTTCTTGTCCCGCTATGGTATTAGTGACAGTGACATCTCCATACTTCTTGTCGCATTATGGTACTAGTGACAGTGACATCTCCATACTTCGTGTCCCGCTATGGTACTAGTGACAGTGACATCTCCATACTTCTTGTCCCGCTATGGTACTAGTGACAGTGACATCTCCATACTTCTTGTCCCGCTATGGTACTAGTGATAGTGACATCTCCATACTTCTTGTCCCGCTATGGTACTAGTGATAGTGACATCTCCATACTTCTTGTCCCACTATGGTACTAGGGACAGTGACATCTCCATACTTCTTGTCCCGCTATGGTACAAGTGATAGTGACATCTCCATACTTCTTGTCCCGCTATGGTACTAGTGATAGTGACAATCCCATACTTCTTGTCCCACTATGGTACTAGTGATGGTGACATCTCCATACTTCTTGTCCCACTATGGTACTAGTGACATTGACATATCCATACCTCTTGTCCCGCTATGGTATAGTGACAGTGACATCTCCATACCTCTTGTCCCGCTATGGTACAAGTGACAGTGACATCTCCATACCTCTTGTCCCGCTATGGTACTAGTGATAGTGACATATCCATACCTCTTGTCCCGCTATGGTACTAGTGATGGTGACATCTTCATACTTCTTGTCCCCTATGGTACTGGTGATGATGACATCTCCATACCTATTGTCCCGCTATGGTATAGTGACAGTGACATATCCATACCTCTTGTCCCGCTATGGTACTAGGGACAAGTGACATCTCCATACTTCTTGTCCCGCTATAGTACTAGGGACAGTGACATCTCCATACCTCTTGTCCCGCTATGGTACTAGTGATAGTGACATATCCATACCTCTTGTCCCGCTATGGTACTCTTGATAGTGACATATCCATACCTCTTGTCCCGCTATGGCACTAGTGATAGTGACATATCCATACCTCTTGTCTCGCTATGGTACTAGTGACAGTGACATGTCCATACCTCTTGTCCCACTATGGTACTATTGATAGTAACATCTCCATACTTCTTGTCCCACAATGGTACTAGGGACAGTGACATCTCCATACTTCTTGTCCCACCATGGTACTAGTGATAGTGACATCTCCATACTTCTTGTCCCACTATTATACTAGTAACAGTGACATCTCCATACTTCTTGTCCCACTATGGTACTAGTTGTAGTGACATCTCAATACTTCTTGTCCCACTATGGTACTAGTGATAGTGACATCTCCATATTTCTTGTCCCACTATGGTACTAGTGATAGTGACATCTCCATACTTCTTGTCCCACTAAGGTACTAGTGATAGTGTCATCTCCATACTTCTTGTCTCACTATGGTACTAGTTATAGTGACATCTCTATACTTCTTGTCCCACTATGGTACTAGTGATAGTGACATCTCCATACTTCTTGTCCCACTATGGTACTAGTGATAATGACATCTCCATACTTCTTGTCCACTATGGTACTAGTGACTGTGACATCTTCATACTTCTTGTCTCACAATGGTACTAGTGATAGTGACATCTCCATACTTCTTGTCCCGCTATGGTACTAGTGATGGTGACATCTCCATATTTCTTGTTCCACTATGGTACTAGTGATGGTGACATCTCCATATTTCTTGTCCCACTATGGTACTAGTGATGGTGACATCTCCATACTTCTTGTCCCGCTATGGTACTAGCGATGGTGACATCTCCATACTTCTTGTCCCGCTAAGGTATTAGTGACAGTGACATCTCCATACTTCTTGTCGCATTATGGTACTAGTGACAGTGACATCTCCATACTTCGTGTCCCACTATGGTACTAGTGACAGTGACATCTCCATACTTCTTGTCCTGCTATGGTACTAGTGACAGTGACATCTCCATACTTCTTGTCCCGCTATGGTACTAGTGACAGTGACATCTCCATACTTCTTGACCCGCTATGGTACTAGTGACAGTGACATCTCCATACTTCTTGTCCCGCTATGGTACTAGTGACAGTGACATCTCCATACTTCTTGTCCCGCTATGGTACTAGTGATAGTGACATCTCCATACTTCTTGTCCCGCTATGGTACTAGTGATAGTGACATCTCCATACTTCTTGTCCCACTATGGTACTAGGGACAGTGACATCTCCATACTTCTTGTCTCACAATGGTACTAGTGATAGTGACATCTCCATACTTCTTGTCCCGCTATGGTACTAGTGATGGTGACATCTTTATATTTCTTGTTCCACTATGGTACTAGTGATGGTGACATCTCCATATTTCTTGTCCCACTATGGTACTAGTGATGGTGACATCTCCATACTTCTTGTCCCGCTATGGTACTAGTGATGGTGACATCTACATACTTCTTGTCCCGCTATGGTACTAGTGACAGTGACATCTCCATACTTCTTGTCGCACTATGGTACTAGTGACAGTGACATCTCCATACTTCGTGTCCCACTATGGTACTAGTGAAAGTGACATCTCCATACCTCTTGTCCCACTATGGTACTAGGACAGTGCCATCTCCATACTTCTTGTCCCGCTATGGTACTAGTGATAGTGACATCTTCATACTTCTTGTCCCGCTATGGTACTAGTGATGATGACATCTCCATACCTATTGTCCCGCTATGGTATAGTGACAGTGACATATCCATACCTCTTGTCCCGCTATGGTACTAGGACAAGTGACATCTCCATACTTCTTGTCCCGCTATAGTACTAGGGACAGTGACATCTCCATACCTCTTGTCCCGCTATGGTACTAGTGATAGTGACATATCCATACCTCTTGTCCCGCTATGGTACTCTTGATAGTGACATATCCATACCTCTTGTCCCGCTATGGCACTAGTGATAGTGACATATCCATACCACTTGTCTCGCTATGGTACTAGTGACAGTGACATGTCCATACTTCTTGTCCCACTATGGTACTATTGATAGTAACATCTCCATACTTCTTGTCCCACAATGGTACTAGGACAGTGACATCTCATACTTCTTGTCCCACTATGGTACTAGTGATTGTGACATCTCCATACTTCTTGTCCCGCTATGGTACTAGTGATAGTGTCATCTCCATACTTTTTGTCTCACTATGGTACTAGTGATAGTGACATCTCCATACTTCTTGTCCCACTATGGTACTAGTGATAGTGACAATCCCATACTTCTTGTCCCACTATGGTACTAGTGATGGTGACATCTCCATACTTCTTGTCCACTATGGTACTAGTGACATTGACATATCCATACCTCTTGTCCCGCTATGGTATAGTGATAGTGACATCTCCATACTCTTGTCCCGCTATGGTACTAGTGACAGTGACATCTCCATACCTCTTGTCCCGCTATGGTACTAGTGATAGTGACATATCCATACCTCTTGTGCCGCTATGGTACTAGTGATGGTGACATCTTCATACTTCTTGTCCCGCTATGGTACTGTGATGATGACATCTCCATACCTATTGTCCCGCTATGGTATAGTGACAGTGACATATCCATACCTCTTGTCCCGCTATGGTACTAGGGACAAGTGACATCTCCATACTTCTTGTCCCGCTATAGTACTAGGGACAGTGACATCTCCATACCTCTTGTCCTCGCTATGGTACTAGTGATAGTGACAATCTCCATACCTCTTGTCCCGCTATGGTAACTCTTGATAGTGACATATCCATACCTCTTGTCCCGCTATGGCACTAGTGATAGTGACATATCCATACCTCTTGTCTCGCTATGGTACTAGTGACAGTGACATGTCCATACCTCTTCCCACTATGGTACTATTGATAGTACATCTCCATACTTCTTGTCCCACAATGGTACTAGGGACAGTGACATCTCCATACTTCTTGTCCACATGGTACTAGTGATAGTGACATCTCCATACTTCTTGTCCCACTATGTACTAGTGACGTGACATCTCCATACTTCTTGTCCCACTATGGTACTAGTGTAGTGACATCTCAATACTTCTTGTCCCACTATGGTACTAGTGATAGTGACATCTCCATATTTCTTGTCCCGCTATGGTACTAGTGATAGTGACATCTCCATACCTCTTGTCCCACTATGGTACTAGTGATAGTGTCATCTCCATACTTCTTGTCTCACTATGGTACTAGTTATAGTGACATCTCTATACTTCTTGTCCCACTATGGTACTAGTGATAGTGACATCTCCATACTTCTTGTCCACTATGGTACTAGTGATAATGACATCTCCATACTTCTTGTCCCACTATGGTACTATGACTGTGACATCTTCATACTTCTTGTCCCACAATGGTACTAGTGATAGTGACATCTCCATACTTCTTGTCCCACTATGGTACTAGTGATGGTGACATCTCCATATTTCTTGTTCCACTATGGTACTAGTGATGTGACATCTCCATATTTCTTGTCCCACTATGGTACTAGTGATGGTGACATCTCCATACTTCTTGTCCCGCTATGGTACTAGTGATGGTGACATCTCCATACTTCTTGTCCCGCTATGGTATTAGTGACAGTGACATCTCCATACTTCTTGTCGCATTATGGTACTAGTGACAGTGACATCTCCATACTTCGTGTCCCACTATGGTACTAGTGACAGTGACATCTCCATACTTCTTGTCCCGCTATGGTACTAGTGACAGTGACATCTCCATACTTCTTGTCCCGCTATGGTACTAGTGACAGTGACATCTCCATACTTCTTGACCGCTATGGTACTAGTGACAGTGACATCTCCATACTTCTTGTCCCGCTATGGTACTAGTGACAGTGACATCTCCATACTTCTTGTCCCGCTATGGTACTAGTGATAGTGACATCTCCATACTTCTTGTCCCGCTATGGTACTAGTGATAGTGACATCTCCATACTTCTTGTCCCACTATGGTACTAGGGACAGTGACATCTCCATACTTCTTGTCTCACAATGGTACTAGTGATAGTGACATCTCCATACTTCTTGTCCCGCTATGGTACTAGTGATGGTGACATCTTTATATTTCTTGTTCCACTATGGTACTAGTGATGGTGACATCTCCATATTTCTTGTCCCACTATGGTACTAGTGATGGTGACATCTCCATACTTCTTGTCCCGCTATGGTACTAGTGATGGTGACATCTACATACTTCTTGTCCCGCTATGGTACTAGTGACAGTGACATCTCCATACTTCTTGTCGCACTATGGTACTAGTGACAGTGACATCTCCATACTTCGTGTCCCACTATGGTACTAGTGAAAGTGACATCTCCATACCTCTTGTCTCGCTATGGTACTAGTGACAGTGACATGTCCATACCTCTTGTCCCCTATGTACTATTGATAGTAACATCTCCATACTTCTTGTCCACTATGGTACTAGGGACAGTGACATCTCCATACTTCTTGTCCACCCATGGTACTAGTGATTGTGACATCTCCATACTTCTTGTCCGCTAAGGTACTAGTGATAGTGTCATCTCCATACTTTTGTCTCACTATGGTACTAGTTAAGTGACATCTCCATACTTCTTGTCCCACTATGGTACTAGTGATAGTGACATCTCCATACTTCTTGTCCCACTATGGTACTAGTGATAATGACATCTCCATACTTCTTGTCCCACTATGGTACTAGTGACTGTGACATCTTCATACTTCTTGTCTCACAATGGTATTAGTGATAGTGACATCTCCATACTTCTTGTCCCGCTATGGTACTAGTGATGTGACATCTCCATATTTCTTGTTCCACTATGGTACTAGTGATGGTGACATCTCCATATTTCTTGTCCCACTATGGTACTAGTGATAGTGACATCTCATACTTCTTGTCCCGCTATTGTACTAGCGATGGTGACATCACCATACTTCTTGTCCCGCTATGGTATTAGTGACAGTGACATCTCCATACTTCTTGTCGCATTATGGTACTAGTGACAGTGACATCTCCATACTTCGTGTCCCGCTATGGTACTAGTGACAGTGACATCTCCATACTTCTTGTCCCACTATGGTACTAGTGACAGTGACATCTCCATACTTCTTGTCCCGCAATGGTACTAGTGATAGTGACATCTCCATACTTCTTGTCCCGCTATGGTACTAGTGATAGTGACATCTCCATACTTCTTGTCCCACTATGGTACTAGGGACAGTGACATCTCCATACTTCTTGTCCGCTATGGTACAAGTGATAGTGACATCTCCATACTTCTTGTCCCGCTATGGTACTAGTGATAGTGACAATCCCATACTTCTTGTCCCACTATGGTACTAGTGATGGTGACATCTCCATACTTCTTGTCCCACTATGGTACTAGTGACATTGACATATCCATACCTCTTGTCCGCTATGGTATAGTGACAGTGACATCTCCATACCTCTTGTCCCGCTATGGTACAAGTGACAGTGACATCTCCATACCTCTTGTCCGCTATGGTACTAGTGATAGTGACATATCCATACCTCTTGTCCCGCTATGGTACTAGTGATGGTGACATCTTCATACTTCTTGTCCGCTATGGTACTGGTGATGATGAAATCTCCATACCTATTGTCCCGCTATGGTATAGTGACAGTGACATATCCATACCTCTTGTCCCGCTATGGTACTAGGGACAAGTGACATCTCCATACTTCTTGTCCCGCTATAGTACTAGGGACAGTGACATCTCCATACCTCTTGTCCCTATGGTACTAGTGATAGTGACATATCCATACCTCTTGTCCCGCTATGGTACTCTTGATAGTGACATATCCATACCTCTTGTCCCGCTATGGCACTAGTGATAGTGACATATCCATACCTCTTGTCTCGCTATGGTACTAGTGACAGTGACATGTCCATACCTCTTGTCCCACTATGGTACTATTGATAGTAACATCTCCATACTTCTTGTCCCACAATGGTACTAGGACAGTGACATCCCCATACTTCTTGTCCCACCATGGTACTAGTGATAGTGACATCTCCATACTTCTTGTCCCACTATTATACTAGTAACAGTGACATCTCCATACTTCTTGTCCCACTATGGTACTAGTTGTAGTGACATCTCAATACTTCTTGTCCCACTATGGTACTAGTGATAGTGACATCTCCATATTTCTTGTCCCACTATGGTACTAGTGATAGTGACATCTCCATACTTCTTGTCCCACTAAGGTACTAGTGATAGTGTCATCTCCATACTTCTTGTCTCACTATGGTACTAGTGATAGTGACATCTCTATACTTCTTGTCCCACTATGGTACTAGTGATAGTGACATCTCCATACTTCTTGTCCCACTATGGTACTAGTGATAATGACATCTCCATACTTCTTGTCCCACTATGGTACTAGTGACTGTGACATCTTCATACTTCTTGTCTCACAATGGTACTAGTGATAGTGACATCTCCATACTTCTTGTCCCGCTATGGTACTAGTGATGGTGACATCTCCATATTTCTTGTTCCACTATGGTACTAGTGATGGTGACATCTCCATATTTCTTGTCCCACTATGGTACTAGTGATGGTGACATCTCCATACTTCTTGTCCCGCTATGGTACTAGCGATGGTGACATCTCCATACTTCTTGTCCCGCTAAGGTATTAGTGACAGTGACATCTCCATACTTCTTGTCGCATTATGGTACTAGTGACAGTGACATCTCCATACTTCGTGTCCCACTATGGTACTAGTGACAGTGACATCTCCATACTTCTTGTCCTGCTATGGTACTAGTGACAGTGACATCTCCATACTTCTTGTCCCCTATGGTACTAGTGACAGTGACATCTCCATACTTCTTGACCCGCTATGGTACTAGTGACAGTGACATCTCCATACTTCTTGTCCCGCTATGGTACTAGTGACAGTGACATCTCCATACTTCTTGTCCCGCTATGGTACTAGTGATAGTGACATCTCCATACTTCTTGTCCCGCTATGGTACTAGTGATAGTGACATCTCCATACTTCTTGTCCCACTATGGTACTAGGGACAGTGACATCTCCATACTTCTTGTCTCACAATGGTACTAGTGATAGTGACATCTCCATACTTCTTGTCCGCTATGGTACTAGTGATGGTGACATCTTTATATTTCTTGTTCCACTATGGTACTAGTGATGGTGACATCTCCATATTTCTGTCCCACTATGGTACTAGTGATGGTGACATCTCCATACTTCTTGTCCCGCTATGGTACTAGTGATGGTGACATCTCATACTTCTTGTCCCGCTATGGTACTAGTGACAGTGACATCTCCATACTTCTTGTCGCACTATGGTACTAGTGACAGTGACATCTCCATACTTCGTGTCCCACTATGGTACTAGTGAAAGTGACATCTCCATACCTCTTGTCCCACTATGGTACTAGGGACAGTGACATCTCCATACTTCTTGTCCCGCTATGGTACTAGTGATAGTGACATCTTCATACTTCTTGTCCCGCTATGGTACTAGTGATGATGACATCTCCATACCTATTGTCCCGCTATGGTATAGTGACAGTGACATATCCATACCTCTTGTCCCGCTATGGTACTAGGGACAAGTGACATCTCCATACTTCTTGTCCCGCTATAGGTACTAGGACAGTGACATCTCCATACCTCTTGTCCCGCTATGGTACTAGTGATAGTGACATATCCATACCTCTTGTCCCGCTATGGTACTCTTGATAGTGACATATCCATACCTCTTGTCCCGCTATGGCACTAGTGATAGTGACATATCCATACCTCTTGTCTCGCTATGGTACTAGTGACAGTGACATGTCCATACCTCTTGTCCCACTATGGTACTATTGATAGTAACATCTCCATACTTCTTGTCCCACAATGGTACTAGGGACAGTGACATCTCATACTTCTTGTCCCACCATGGTACTAGTGATTGTGACATCTCCATACTTCTTGTCCCGCTAAGGTACTAGTGATAGTGTCATCTCCATACTTTTTGTCTCACTATGGTACTAGTTATAGTGACATCTCCATACTTCTTGTCCCACTATGGTACTAGTGATAGTGACATCTCCATACTTCTTGTCCCACTATGGTACTAGTGATAATGACATCTCCGTACTTCTTGTCCCACTATGGTACTAGTGACTGTGACATCTTCATACTTCTTGTCTCACAATGGTATTAGTGATAGTGACATCTCCATACTTCTTGTCCCGCTATGGTACTAGTGATGTGACATCTCCATATTTCTTGTTCCACTATGGTACTAGTGATGGTGACATCTCCATATTTCTTGTCCCACTATGGTACTAGTGATAGTGACATCTCCATACTTCTTGTCCCGCTATGGTACTAGCGATGGTGACATCACCATACTTCTTGTCCCGCTATGGTATTAGTGACAGTGACATCTCCATACTTCTTGTCGCATTATGGTACTAGTGACAGTGACATCTCCATACTTCGTGTCCCGCTATGGTACTAGTGACAGTGACATCTCCATACTTCTTGTCCCTATGGTACTAGTGACAGTGACATCTCCATACTTCTTGTCCCGCTATGGTACTAGTGATAGTGACATCTCCATACTTCTTGTCCCGCTATGGTACTAGTGATAGTGACATCTCCATACTTCTTGTCCCACTATGGTACTAGGGACAGTGACATCTCCATACTTCTTGTCCCGCTATGGTACAAGTGATAGTGACATCTCCATACTTCTTGTCCCGCTATGGTACTAGTGATAGTGACAATCCCATACTTCTTGTCCCACTATGGTACTAGTGATGGTACATCTCCATACTTCTTGTCCCACTATGGTACTAGTGACATTGACATATCCATACCTCTTGTCCCTCTATGGTATAGTGACAGTGACATCTCCATACTTCTTGTCCCGCTATGGTACAAGTGATAGTGACATCTCCATACTTCTTGTCCCGCTATGGTACTAGTGATAGTGACATCCCATACTTCTTGTCCCACTATGGTACTAGTGATGTAACATCTCCATACTTCTTGTCCCACTATGGTACTAGTGACATTGACATATCCATACCTCTTGTCCCTCTATGGTATAGTGACAGTGACATCTCCATACTCTTGTCCCGCTATGGTACAAGTGACAGTGACATCTCCATACCTCTTGTCCCGCTATGGTACTAGTGATAGTGACATATCCATACCTCTTGTCCCGCTATGGTACTAGTGATGGTGACATCTTCATACTTCTTGTCCCGCTATGGTACTGGTGATGATGAAATCTCCATACCTATTGTCCCGCTATGGTATAGTGACAGTGACATATCCATACCTCTTGTCCCGCTATGGTACTAGGGACAAGTGACATCTCCATACTTCTTGTCCCGCTATAGTACTAGGGACAGTGACATCTCCATACCTCTTGTCCCGCTATGGTACTAGTGATAGTGACATATCCATACCTCTTGTCCCGCTATGGTACTCTTGATAGTGACATATCCATACCTCTTGTCCCGCTATGGCACTAGTGATAGTGACATATCCATACCTCTTGTCTCGCTATGGTACTAGTGACAGTTACATGTCCATACCTCTTGTCCCACTATGGTACTATTGATAGTAACATCTCCATACTTCTTGTCCCACAATGGTACTAGGGACAGTGACATCTCCATACTTCTTGTCCCACCATGGTACTAGTGATAGTGACATCTCCATACTTCTTGTCCCACTATTATACTAGTAACAGTGACATCTCCATACTTCTTGTCCCACTATGGTACTAGTTGTAGTGACATCTCAATACTTCTTGTCCCACTATGGTACTAGTGATAGTGACATCTCCATATTTCTTGTCCCACTATGGTACTAGTGATAGTGACATCTCCATACTTCTTGTCCCACTAAGGTACTAGTGATAGTGTCATCTCCATACTTCTTGTCTCACTATGGTACTAGTTATAGTGACATCTCTATACTTCTTGTCCCACTATGGTACTAGTGATAGTGACATCTCCATACTTCTTGTCCCACTATGGTACTAGTGATAATGACATCTCCATACTTCTTGTCCCACTATGGTACTAGTGACTGTGACATCTTCATACTTCTTGTCTCACAATGGTACTAGTGATAGTGACATCTCCATACTTCTTGTCCCGCTATGGTACTAGTGATGGTGACATCTCCATATTTCTTGTTCCACTATGGTACTAGTGATGGTGACATCTCCATATTTCTTGTCCACTATGGTACTAGTGATGGTGACATCTCCATACTTCTTGTCCCGCTATGGTACTAGCGATGGTGACATCTCCATACTTCTTGTCCCGCTAAGGTATTAGTGACAGTGACATCTCCATACTTCTTGTCGCATATGGTACTAGTGACAGTGACATCTCCATACTTCGTGTCCACTATGGTACTAGTGACAGTGACATCTCCATACTTCTTGTCCTGCTATGGTACTAGTGACAGTGACATCTCCATACTTCTTGTCCCGCTATGGTACTAGTGACAGTGACATCTCCATACTTCTTGACCCGCTATGGTACTAGTGACAGTGACATCTCCATACTTCTTGTCCCGCTATGGTACTAGTGACAGTGACATCTCCATACTTCTTGTCCCGCTATGGTACTAGTGATAGTGACATCTCCATACTTCTTGTCCCGCTATGGTACTAGTGATAGTGACATCTCCATACTTCTTGTCCCACTATGGTACTAGGGACAGTGACATCTCCATACTTCTTGTCTCACAATGGTACTAGTGATAGTGACATCTCCATACTTCTTGTCCCGCTATGGTACTAGTGATGGTGACATCTTTATATTTCTTGTTCCACTATGGTACTAGTGATGGTGACATCTCCATATTTCTTGTCCCATTATGGTACTAGTGATGGTGACATCTCCATACTTCTTGTCCCGCTATGGTACTAGTGATGGTGACATCTCATACTTCTTGTCCCGCTATGGTACTAGTGACAGTGACATCTCCATACTTCTTGTCGCACTATGGTACTAGTGACAGTGACATCTCCATACTTCGTGTCCCACTATGGTACTAGTGAAAGTGACATCTCCATACCTCTTGTCCCACTATGGTACTAGGGACAGTGACATCTCCATACTTCTTGTCCCGCTATGGTACTAGTGATAGTGACATCTTCATACTTCTTGTCCCGCTATGGTACTAGTGATGATGACATCTCCATACCTATTGTCCCGCTATGGTATAGTGACAGTGACATATCCATACCTCTTGTCCCGCTATGGTACTAGGGACAAGTGAACATCTCCATACTTCTTGTCCCGCTATAGTACTAGGGACAGTGACATCTCCATACCTCTTGTCCCGCTATGGTACTAGTGATAGTGACATATCCATACCTCTTGTCCCGCTATGGTACTCTTGATAGTGACATATCCATACCTTCTTGTCCCGCTATGGCACTAGTGATAGTGACATATCCATACCTCTTGTCTCGCTATGGTACTAGTGACAGTGACATGTCCATACCTCTTGTCCCACTATGGTACTATTGATAGTAACATCTCCATACTTCTTGTCCCACAATGGTACTAGGGACAGTGACATCTCAATACTTCTTGTCCCACCATGGTACTAGTGATAGTGACATCTCCATACTTCTTGTCCCGCTAAGGTACTAGTGATAGTGTCATCTCCATACTTTTTGTCTCACTATGGTACTAGTTATAGTGACATCTCCATACTTCTTGTCCCACTATGGTACTAGTGATAGTGACATCTCCATACTTCTTGTCCCACTATGGTACTAGTGATAATGACATCTCCGTACTTCTTGTCCCACTATGGTACTAGTGACTGTGACATCTTCATACTTCTTGTCTCACAATGGTATTAGTGATAGTGACATCTCCATACTTCTTGTCCCGCTATGGTACTAGTGATGGTGACATCTCCATATTTCTTGTTCCACTATGGTACTAGTGATGGTGACATCTCCATATTTCTTGTCCCACTATGGTACTAGTGATAGTGACATCTCCATACTTCTTGTCCCGCTATGGTACTAGCGATGGTGACATCACCATACTTCTTGTCCCGCTATGGTATTAGTGACAGTGACATCTCCATACTTCTTGTCGCATTATGGTACTAGTGACAGTGACATCTCCATACTTCGTGTCCCGCTATGGTACTAGTGACAGTGACATCTCCATACTTCTTGTCCCGCTATGGTACTAGTGATAGTGACATCTCCATACTTCTTGTCCCGCTATGGTACTAGTGATAGTGACATCTCCATACTTCTTGTCCCGCTATGGTACTAGTGATAGTGACATCTCCATACTTCTTGTCCCACTATGGTACTAGGACAGTGACATCTCCATACTTCTTGTCCCGCTATGGTACAAGTGATAGTGACATCTCCATACTTCTTGTCCCGCTATGGTACTAGTGATAGTGACAATCCCATACTTCTTGTCCCACTATGGTACTAGTGATGGTGACATCTCCATACTTCTTGTCCCACTATGGTACTAGTGACATTGACATATCCATACCTCTTGTCCCGCTATGGTATAGTGACAGTGACATATCCATACCTCTTGTCCCGCTATGGTACAAGTGACAGTGACATCTCCATACCTCTTGTCCCGCTATGGTACTAGTGATAGTGACATATCCATACCTCTTGTCCCGCTATGGTACTAGTGATGGTGACATCTTCATACTTCTTGTCCCGCTATGGTACTGGTGATGATGACATCTCCATACCTATTGTCCCGCTATGGTATAGTGACAGTGACATCTCCATACCTCTTGTCCCGCTATGGTACTAGGGACAAGTGACATCTCCATACTTCTTGTCCCGCTATAGTACTAGGGACAGTGACATCTCCATACTTCTTGTCCCGCTATGGTACTAGTGATAGTGACATATCCATACCTCTTGTCCCGCTATGGTACTCTTGATAGTGACATATCCATACCTCTTATCCCGCTATGGCACTAGTGATAGTGACATATCCATACCTCTTGTCTCGCTATGGTACTAGTGACAGTGACATGTCCATACCTCTTGTCCCACTATGGTACTATTGATAGTAACATCTCCATACTTCTTGTCCCACAATGGTACTAGGGACAGTGACATCTCCATACTTCTTGTCCCACCATGGTACTAGTGATAGTGACATCTCCATACTTCTTGTCCCACTATTATACTAGTAACAGTGACATCTCCATACTTCTTGTCCCACTATGGTACTAGTTGTAGTGACATCTCAATACTTCTTGTCCCACTATGGTACTAGTGATAGTGACATCTCCATATTTCTTGTCCCACTATGGTACTAGTGATAGTGACATCTCCATACTTCTTGTCCCACTAAGGTACTAGTGATAGTGTCATCTCCATACTTCTTGTCTCACTATGGTACTAGTTATAGTGACATCTCTATACTTCTTGTCCCACTATGGTACTAGTGATAGTGACATCTCCATACTTCTTGTCCCACTATGGTACTAGTGATAATGACATCTCCATACTTCTTGTCCCACTATGGTACTAGTGACTGTGACATCTTCATACTTCTTGTCTCACAATGGTACTAGTGATAGTGACATCTCCATACTTCTTGTCCCGCTATTGTACTAGTGATGGTGACATCTCCATATTTCTTGTTCCACTATGGTACTAGTGATGGTGACATCTCCATATTTCTTGTCCCACTATGGTACTAGTGATGGTGACATCTCCATACTTCTTGTCCCGCTATGGTACTAGCGATGGTGACATCTCCATACTTCTTGTCCCGCTAAGGTATTAGTGACAGTGACATCTCCATACTTCTTGTCGCATTATGGTACTAGGGACAGTGACATCTCCATACTTCGTGTCCCACTATGGTACTAGTGACAGTGACATCTCCATACTTCTTGTCCCGCTATGGTACTAGTGACGGTGACATCTCCATACTTCTTGTCCCGCTATGGTACTAGTGACAGTGACATCTCCATACTTCTTGACCCGCTATGGTACTAGTGACAGTGAAATCTCCATACTTCTTGTCCCGCTATGGTACTAGTGACAGTGACATCTCCATACTTCTTGTCCCACTATGGTACTAGTGACATTGACATATCCATACCTCTTGTCCCGCTATGGTATAGTGACAGTGACATCTCCATACCTCTTGTCCCGCTATGGTACAAGTGACAGTGACATTTGAATAGCAAGCAAGCCCTCATATGGGAAACAACAGGTAAAAGAAAAAGAGGAAGACCCAGGGAGACACTGAGAAGAACATTGATGAGAGAGGCAAGAGCAGCAGGAATCGGCTCCCTCAATGAGATAGAACTGCTTGCACAGAACAGAGACAGATGGCGAGATTTAATAAAATATCTTTAAAAGAAAACTGCTAGAACAAAAATTCATATAGGAGAAGGTGTATCTTGGTCTACGCCCTATGGGCCGGTTACGGCTCGAAAGGTCAATAGATAGATAGATAGACAGTGACATCTCCATACTTCGTGTCCCGCTATGGTACTAGTGACAGTGACATCTCCATACTTCTTGTCCCGCTATTTCCGGTTGTTTCCAAAATGGAGGAATTATTTTTCTCCGGCTTGGTATTGAACCGTTGATCAGAGGTTTAACAAGCCGCTATCGTAAAAACGATGTTGTTAATGAAACGTAGACCTGATACAGAATGTGTAAATTAGCAGTAGATAATAATGATAGTTTTTTCGGCCCCAAAACAACAACAAAAATAGGATTCTGGAATGTGCGAACAATGGCCGCTCCGACGAAACATGCACAGGTCGCGAGCGAGATGGACAGATACGATCTAGATATTTTAGGATTAAGCGAAATGCGCTGGCTTGGAACAGGTAGGAGATCTATTGATAATAAATAGTAGTTTTTTTCTGGAAGGGAAGATGGAAAACACCGTGAAGGAGTAGGCATAATGATGACAGACAAAGCTGCAAGAAGTTTATTAGAATGGAACCGATAGCCGTCTGATACGAACACGATACAAAACAAAACATGGAAGACTTTCAATTATTCAATGTTATGCGCCTACTAACGAAGCTGATGATGAAGTTAAGGACGTTTTTTATAACCAACTGCAACAACTTATAAACAAAATACCAAACACGATCTTTTAATTGTAATGGGAGACTTCAACGCCAAAGTAGGACAAGATAACGCAGGAGTGGAACATGTGATGGGGAGAGAAGGCTGTAATACAACAAGTCAGAATGGAGAAAGATTAATAGAATTATGTTTAATAGAAAATTTAGTTATAGGTGGGACATTATTTCCACACAAAAATATTCACAAAACAACATGGATATCTCCTGACGATAGAACATCAAATCAAATTGACCACCTATGTATTAAACAACAATTCAGATCATCATTAATAGATGTAAGAGCTTACAGAGGTGCTGATGTTAATAGTGACCACAACCTGTGCATTGGGAAATAAGATTAAAATTTAGAAACCAACAGAAGAGGTCAATTACACATAAAATTGATAGTCATAAACTGAAAGATGAAGCCATAAAGGAAAAGTTTAACATAGAGCTAAGTAATTGTTATTCAGCACTCGGTGAAATAGACTTAGATATCAATGAAATGTGGGACTCACAGAGCAAAATACTAATGACAGCAGCAGAAGCAAGTGCCGGACTGAAGAAAATGGAAAAACGAGCTTGGATCTCAGACACCACATGGAAATACATCAAAGAAAGAAGAGAAGCAAAGAGAGCCGTGACTAATGTAAAGACAGATCTTGGAAAGGTTCTGGCAAAAGCAACATACAAAGAATTAGACAACAAAGTGAAAAGTTCGGCAAGAAGAGATACAAGAGCTTATATAGACAACTTGGCAGAGAAAGCAGAGACAGCTGCAATTACAGGAGACAGCAGAACTCTCTATACAGTACAAAAGATGCTGACAAACACCTATACATCCAGTGGAACACCAATTCTAGACAAATCTGGATTAATGCTAACAACAAGCGCAGACATAAAAGCCCGTTGGGCAGAACACTTCAAAGAAATTCTTAACCGTCCACTACCTCACAGTTTAATAGATTTTGAAGCTGAAACACCAGCAGCAGAATTAGATGTAAATTTAGATGACTTCACCTTGAGTGAAATAGAAACCACCTTAAAGCTAATGACCAATAACAAGGCTGCTGGAGAGGATAAGTTAACAGCTGAGATCCTCAAGGCAATTGATAGCCATAATTTAATACATCTCCAAAAAATTTTCAACATCATTTGGAAACAGAGAAGACGCCTCATAAATGGAAAAAGGAATCATTGTTAAGATCCCAAAAAAGGGCAATCTTAGAGATTGTAACAACTGGAGAGGCGTGACACTTTTGTCAGTTGCCTCAAAGTTATTCTGTAAAATCATCCTAAATAGAATAAAGGATTCAATAGATACAGTAATGCGTGAAGAACAGGCTGGGTTTAGAAAAGGAGAAGCTGTCTTGACCACATTTTCACTCTACGACTTATATTGGAGGAACATATTGAAAAGCAAAAACCTTTTGTACTTAACTTCATCGACTTCAAAAAAGCATTTGATAGTATTCATAGAGATTCTTTGTGGAAAATTCTGAAGCAATATGGTTTACCATCAAAAATCATAAATATTATCAAAGACATGCATGATGGTTACACATGTGCAGTTCGAACAGAGGAAGGACTGAGCGAATGTTTCCCAATAGAAACTGGGGTTAAACAAGGATGTATTTTATCGCCCTTGTTATTTGGAATTGTTATGGACTTCATAATGAAGAAATGCTGCACTGGTAATAAAGGCATCGAATGGATACAAGGAGACCATTTGGAGGACCTCGACTTTGCTGATGACATAGTTCTCATCAGCAGTCAGATAAAAACGATGCAGGAAAACACAAATGAACTATCATCAATAGCCAGCAAAATTGGGCTTGAGGTCAATCATGAAAAGACTAAAGTCATGAAA
The DNA here is from genome assembly GCA_032433765.1 of Megaustenia siamemsis. Taxonomy (NCBI): domain Eukaryota; kingdom Metazoa; phylum Mollusca; class Gastropoda; order Stylommatophora; family Ariophantidae; genus Megaustenia; species Megaustenia siamemsis. The sequence goes on from JAVIAB010000059.1 coordinate 27,594,345, forward strand.
AGTTTAATTCCAACAAGTGACAAAATATACATGGAAAACAAACCAGTAGAAGAGATCGATCACTTTATCTATCTTGGAAGTCACATTGATCGAGAAGGGGATACGAGCAAAGAAATTAGAATCAGACTGGCTAAAGCAGCAATGTCTTTCAGAAGCCTTGAAAAGTTGTGGAAATCAAAACTCATTAGCACAAACACAAAACTTAGGCTATTCAAATCAAATGTACTATCAACCCTTACGTATGCGTGTGAAAGCTGGAAAACAACAAGAGATATAGAAACAAAGTTGAACGCATTCGAAAATAAATGTCTAAGGAAAATACTTGGTATAGAATGGAACGAATTCAAAACAAACGAGGAAATTAGAGAAATCGCCAATCAACCACTAATATCTTCAGTAATAAAGAAAAGACGATGGTCATACGTTGGACATGTGATGAGAAGAGATAATAATCGAATAGCAAAGCAAGCCCTCATATGGGAAACAACAGGTAAAAGAAAAAGAGGAAGACCCAGGGAGACACTGAGAAGAACATTGATGAGAGAGGCAAGAGCAGCAGGAATCGGCTCCCTCAATGAGATAGAACTGCTTGCACAGAACAGAGACAGATGGCGAGATTTAATAAAATATCTTAAAAGAAAACTGCTAGAACAAAAATTCATATAGGAGAAGGTGTATCTTGGTCTACGCCCTATGGGCCGGTTACGGCTCGAAAGGTCAATAGATAGATAGATAGACAGTGACATCTCCATACTTCGTGTCCCGCTATGGTACTAGTGACAGTGACATCTCCATACTTCTTGTCCCGCTATGGTACTAGTGACAGTGACATCTCCATACTTCTTGTCCCGCTATGGTACTAGTGATAGTGACATCTCCATACTTCTTGTCCCACTATGGTACTAGGGACAGTGACATCTCCATACTTCTTGTCCCGCTATGGTACAAGTGATAGTGACATCTCCATACTTCTTGTCCCGCTATGGTACTAGTGATAGTGACAATCCCATACTTCTTGTCCCACTATGGTACTAGTGATGGTGACATCTCCATACTTCTTGTCCCACTATGGTACTAGTGACATTGACATATCCATACCTCTTGTCCCGCTATGGTATAGTGACAGTGACATCTCCATACCTCTTGTCCCGCTATGGTACAAGTGACAGTGACATCTCCATACCTCTTGTCCCGCTATGGTACAAGTGACAGTGACATCTCCATACCTCTTGTCCCGCTATGGTACTAGTGATAGTGACATATCCATACCTCTTGTCCCGCTATGGTACTAGTGATGGTGACATCTTCATACTTCTTGTCCCGCTATGGTACTGGTGATGATGACATCTCCATACTATTGTCCCGCTATGGTATAGTGACAGTGACATATCCATACCTCTTGTCCCGCTATGGTACTAGGGACAAGTGACATCTCCATACTTCTTGTCCCGCTATAGTACTAGGGACAGTGACATCTCCATACCTCTTGTCCCGCTATGGTACTAGAGATAGTGACATATCCATACCTCTTGTCCCGCTATGGTACTCTTGATAGTGACATATCCATACCTCTTGTCCCGCTATGGCACTAGTGATAGTGACATATCCATACCTCTTGTCTCGCTATGGTACTAGTGACAGTGACATGTCCATACCTCTTGTCCCACTATTGTACTATTGATAGTAACATCTCCATACTTCTTGTCCCACAATGGTACTAGGGACAGTGACATCTCCATACTTCTTGTCCCACCATGGTACTAGTGATAGTGACATCTCCATACTTCTTGTCCCACTATTATACTAGTAACAGTGACATCTCCATACTTCTTGTCCCACTATGGTACTAGTTGTAGTGACATCTCAATACTTCTTGTCCCACTATGGTACTAGTGATAGTGACATCTCCATATTTCTTGTCCCACTATGGTACTAGTGATAGTGACATCTCCATACTTCTTGTCCCACTAAGGTACTAGTGATAGTGTCATCTCCATACTTCTTGTCTCACTATGGTACTAGTTATAGTGACATCTCTATACTTCTTGTCCCACTATGGTACTAGTGATAGTGACATCTCCATACTTCTTGTCCCACTATGGTACTAGTGATAATGACATCTCCATACTTCTTGTCCCACTATGGTACTAGTGACTGTGACATCTTCATACTTCTTGTCTCACAATGGTACTAGTGATAGTGACATCTCCATACTTTTTGTCCCGCTATGGTACTAGTGATGGTGACATCTCCATATTTCTTGTTCCACTATGGTACTAGTGATGGTGACATCTCCATATTTCTTGTCCCACTATGGTACTAGTGATGGTGACATCTCCATACTTCTTGTCCCGCTATGGTACTAGCGATGGTGACATCTCCATACTTCTTGTCCCGCTAAGGTATTAGTGACAGTGACATCTCCATACTTCTTGTCGCATTATGGTACTAGGGACAGTGACATCTCCATACTTCGTGTCCCACTATGGTACTAGTGACAGTGACATCTCCATACTTCTTGTCCCGCTATGGTACTAGTGACAGTGACATCTCCATACTTCTTGTCCCGCTATGGTACTAGTGACAGTGACATCTCCATACTTCTTGACCCGCTATGGTACTAGTGACAGTGACATCTCCATACTTCTTGTCCCGCTATGGTACTAGTGACAGTGACATCTCCATACTTCTTGTCCCGCTATGGTACTAGTGATAGTGACATCTCCATACTTCTTGTCCCGCTATGGTACTAGTGATAGTGACATCTCCATACTTCTTGTCCCACTATGGTACTAGGGACAGTGACATCTCCATACTTCTTGTCTCACAATGGTACTAGTGATAGTGACATCTCCATACTTCTTGTCCCGCTATGGTACTAGTGATGGTGACATCTTTATATTTCTTGTTCCACTATGGTACTAGTGATGGTGACATCTCCATATTTCTTGTCCCACTATGGTACTAGTGATGGTGACATCTCCATACTTCTTGTCCGCTATGGTACTAGTGATGGTGACATCTACATACTTCTTGTCCCGCTATGGTACTAGTGACAGTGACATCTCCATACTTCTTGTCGCACTATGGTACTAGTGACAGTGACATCTCCATACTTCGTGTCCCACTATGGTACTAGTGAAAGTGACATCTCCATACCTCTTGTCCCACTATGGTACTAGGGACAGTGACATCTCCATACTTCTTGTCCCGCTATGGTACTAGTGATAGTGACATCTTCATACTTCTTGTCCGCTATGGTACTAGTGATGATGACATCTCCATACCTATTGTCCCGCTATGGTATAGTGACAGTGACATATCCATACCTCTTGTCCCGCTATGGTACTAGGGACAAGTGACATCTCCATACTTCTTGTCCCGCTATAGTACTAGGGACAGTGACATCTCCATACCTCTTGTCACGCTATCGTACTAGTGATAGTGACATATCCATACCTCTTGTCCCACTATGGTACTAGTGATAGTGACATCTCCATACTTCTTGTCCCACTATGGTACTAGTGATAATGACATCTCCATACTTCTTGTCCCACTATGGTACTAGTGACTGTGACATCTTCATACTTCTTGTCTCACAATGGTACTAGTGATAGTGACATCTCCATACTTTTTGTCCCGCTATGGTACTAGTGATGGTGACATCTCCATATTTCTTGTTCCACTATGGTACTAGTGATGGTGACATCTCCATATTTCTTGTCCCACTATGGTACTAGTGATGGTGACATCTCCATACTTCTTGTCCCGCTATGGTACTAGCGATGGTGACATCTCCATACTTCTTGTCCCGCTAAGGTATTAGTGACAGTGACATCTCCATACTTCTTGTCGCATTATGGTACTAGGGACAGTGACATCTCCATACTTCGTGTCCCACTATGGTACTAGTGACAGTGACATCTCCATACTTCTTGTCCCGCTATGGTACTAGTGACAGTGACATCTCCATACTTCTTGTCCCGCTATGGTACTAGTGACAGTGACATCTCCATACTTCTTGACCCGCTATGGTACTAGTGACAGTGACATCTCCATACTTCTTGTCCCGCTATGGTACTAGTGACAGTGACATCTCCATACTTCTTGTCCCGCTATGGTACTAGTGATAGTGACATCTCCATACTTCTTGTCCCGCTATGGTACTAGTGATAGTGACATCTCCATACTTCTTGTCCCACTATGGTACTAGGGACAGTGACATCTCCATACTTCTTGTCTCACAATGGTACTAGTGATAGTGACATCTCCATACTTCTTGTCCCGCTATGGTACTAGTGATGGTGACATCTTTATATTTCTTGTTCCACTATGGTACTAGTGATGGTGACATCTCCATATTTCTTGTCCCACTATGGTACTAGTGATGGTGACATCTCCATACTTCTTGTCCCGCTATGGTACTAGTGATGGTGACATCTACATACTTCTTGTCCCGCTATGGTACTAGTGACAGTGACATCTCCATACTTCTTGTCGCACTATGGTACTAGTGACAGTGACATCTCCATACTTCGTGTCCCACTATGGTACTAGTGAAAGTGACATCTCCATACCTCTTGTCCCACTATGGTACTAGGACAGTGACATCTCCATAATTCTTGTCCCGCTATGGTACTAGTGATAGTGACATCTTCATACTTCTTGTCCCGCTATGGTACTAGTGATGATGACATCTCCATACCTATTGTCCCGCTATGGTATAGTGACAGTGACATATCCATACCTCTTGTCCCGCTATGGTACTAGGGACAAGTGACATCTCCATACTTCTTGTCCCGCTATAGTACTAGGGACAGTGACATCTCCATACCTCTTGTCCCGCTATGGTACTAGTGATAGTGACATATCCATACCTCTTGTCCCGCTATGGTACTCTTGATAGTGACATATCCATACCTCTTGTCCCGCTATGGCACTAGTGATAGTGACATATCCATACCTCTTGTCTCGCTATGGTACTAGTGACAGTGACATGTCCATACCTCTTGTCCCACTATGGTACTATTGATAGTAACATCTCCATACTTCTTGTCCCACAATGGTACTAGGGACAGTGACATCTCAATACTTCTTGTCCCACCATGGTACTAGTGATTGTGACATCTCCATACTTCTTGTCCCACTATTATACTAGTAACAGTGACATCTCCATACTTCTTGTCCCACTATGGTACTAGTTGTAGTGACATCTCAATACTTCTTGTCCCACTATGGTACTAGTGATAGTGACAACTCCATATTTCTTGTCCCACTATGGTACTAGTGATAGTGACATCTCCATAATTCTTGTCCCACTAAGGTACTAGTGATAGTGTCATCTCCATACTTTTTGTCTCACTATGGTACTAGTTATAGTGACATCTCCATACTTCTTGTCCCACTATGGTACTAGTGATAGTGACATCTCCATACTTCTTGTCCCACTATGGTACTAGTGATAATGACATCTCCGTACTTCTTGTCCCACTATGGTACTAGTGACTGTGACATCTTCATACTTCTTGTCTCACAATGGTACTAGTGATAGTGACATCTCCATACTTCTTGTCCCGCTATGGTACTAGTGATGGTGACATCTCCATATTTCTTGTCCCACTATGGTACTAGTGATAGTGACATCTCCATACTTCTTGCCCGCTATGGTACTAGCGATGGTGACATCACCATACTTCTTGTCCCGCTATGGTATTAGTGACAGTGACATCTCCATACTTCTTGTCGCATTATGGTACTAGTGACAGTGACATCTCCATACTTCGTGTCCCGCTATGGTACTAGTGACAGTGACATCTACATACTTCTTGTCCCGCTATGGTACTAGTGACAGTGACATCTCCATACTTCTTGTCACGCTATGGTACTAGTGATAGTGATATCTCCATACTTCTTGTCCCGCTATGGTACTAGTGATAGTGACATCTCCATACTTCTTGTCCCACTATGGTACTAGGGACAGTGACATCTCCATACTTCTTGTCCCGCTATGGTACTAGTGATAGTGACATCTCCATACTTCTTGTCCCGCTATGGTACTAGTGATAGTGACAATCCCATACTTCTTGTCCCACTATGGTACTAGTGATGGTGACATCTCCATACTTCTTGTCCCACTATGGTACTAGTGACATTGACATATCCATACCTCTTGTCCCGCTATGGTATAGTGACAGTGACATCTCCATACCTCTTGTCCCGCTATGGTACAAGTGACAGTGACATCTCCATACCTCTTGTCCCGCTATGGTACTAGTGATAGTGACATATCCATACCTCTTGTCCCGCTATGGTACTAGTGATGGTGACATCTTCATACTTCTTGTCCCGCTATGGTACTAGTGATGATGACATCTCCATACCTATTGTCCCGCTATGGTATAGTGACAGTGACATATCCATACCTCTTGTCCCGCTATGGTACTAGGGACAAGTGACATCTCCATACTTCTTGTCCCGCTATAGTACTAGGGACAGTGACATCTCCATACCTCTTGTCCCGCTATGGTACTAGTGATAGTGACATATCCATACCTCTTGTCCCGCTATGGTACTCTTGATAGTGACATATCCATACCTCTTGTCCCGCTATGGCACTAGTGATAGTGACATATCCATACCTCTTGTCTCGCTATGGTACTAGTGACAGTGACATCTCCATACCTCTTGTCCCACTATGGTACTATTGATAGTAACATCTCCATACTTCTTGTCCCACAATGGTACTAGGGACAGTGACATCTCCATACTTCTTGTCCCACCATGGTACTAGTGATAGTGACATCTCCATACTTCTTGTCCCACTATTATACTAGTAACAGTGACATCTCCATACTTCTTGTCCCACTATGGTACTAGTTGTAGTGACATCTCCATACTTCTTGTCCCACTAAGGTACTAATGATAGTGACATCTCCATATTTCTTGTCCCACTATGGTACTAGTGATAGTGACATCTCCATACTTCTTGTCCCACTAAGGTACTAGTGATAGTGACATCTCCATACTTCTTGTCCCACTATGGTACTAGTTATAGTGACATCTCCATACTTCTTGTCCCACTATGGTACTAGTGATAGTGACATCTCCATACTTCTTGTCCCACTATGGTACTAGTGATAGTGACAGAGCCTTCTCTATTCATCATATGTTGGACATGATTGTACCAGATGTTCAGCAATCATTTTGTCTGTACAACAGACGCATTCATCAGAGGTTCATATCCTTATGATGTTGAAAATGTAGTTTTTCAATCTATTGTGGCTTATTTGGAGTCTACTAATTGTTACTTGTTTTTTTCTTTGGGTGATAGTAGGCATACTCTTTCTGTTAACCCTTTTTTCTGTATTCCACTTCTTCATAAATGTGTTTCTGACAAACCTCTTCTCCACGACTGACGGTACACAACTACTTCTCGTAGTTCTCTTCGACTGACGGTTTACTACTAGATTTCGTAGTTCTCTACGACTGACGGTATACAACTAGTTCTCGTTGTTCTCCGCGACTGACAATATACTACTAGTTTTCGTAGTTCTCCACGACTGACGGTATACTACTAGTTCTCGTAGTTCTCCACGACTGAAGATATACTACTAGTTCTCGTAATTCTCCTCGACTGACGATATACTACTAGTTCTCGTAGTTCTCCTCGACTGACGGTATACTACTAGTTCTCGTAGTTCTCCCCGACTGATGGTATACTACTAGTTCTCGTAGTTCTCCACGACTGACGGTATACTACTAGTTCTCGTAGTTCTCCGTGACTGACGATAAACTACTAGTTCTCGTAGTTCTCCACGACTGACGATCTACTACTAGTTCTCGTAGTTCTCCACGACTGACGATCTACTAATAGTTCTCGTAGTTCTCCACGCCTGACAATATACTACTAGTTCTCGTAGTTCTCTACGACTGGCGATCTTCTACTAGTTTCTCGTAGTTCTCCACGACTGACAATATACTAATAGTTCTCGTAGTTCTCCACGACTGGCGATCTACTACTAGTTCTCGTAGTTCTCCTCGACTGACGATATGTTACTAGTTCTCGTAGTTCTCCACGACTGACGATATACTACTAGTTCTTGTAGTTCTCCTCGACTGACGATATGTTACTAGTTCTCGTAGTTCTCCTCGACTGACGATATGTTACTAGTTCTCGTAGTTCTCCACGACTGGCGATCTACTAATAGTTCTCGTAGTTCTCCACGCCTGACAATATACTACTAGTTCTCGTAGTTCTCTACGACTGGCGATCTTTTTCTAATTCTCGTAGTTCTCCACGACTGACGATAAACTACTAGTTCTCACGACTGACGATCTACTACTAGTTCTCGTAGTTCTCCACGACTGACGATCTACTAATAGTTCTCGTAGTTCTCCACGCCTGACAATATACTACTAGTTCTCGTAGTTCTCTACGACTGGCGATCTTCTACTAGTTCTCGTAGTTCTCCAAGACTGACGATAAACTACTAGTTCTCAATGACTGACGATCTACTAATAGTTCTCGTAGTTCTCCACGCCTGACAATATACTACTAGTTCTCGTAGTTCTCTACGACTGGCGATCTTCTACTAGTTCTCGTAGTTCTCCACGACTGACGATATGTTACTAGTTCTCGTAGTTCTCCACGACTGGCGATCTACTACTAGTTCTCGTAGTTCTCCTCGACTGACGATATGTTACTAGTTCTCGTAGTTCTCCACGACTGACGATATACTACTAGTTATCGTAGTTCTCCTCGACTGACGATATGTTACTAGTTCTCGTAGTTCTCCTCGACTGACGATATGTTACTAGTTCTCGTAGTTCTCCTCGACTGACGATATGTTACTAGTTCTCGTAGTTCTCCACGACTGGCGATATACTACTAGTTCTCGAAGTTCTCCACGACTGGCGATATGCTACTAGTTCTCGTAGTTCTCCACGACTGACGATGTACTACTAGTTCTCGTAGTTCTCCACGACTGACGATGTACTACTAGTTCTCGAAGTTCTCCACGACTGGCGATATGCTACTAGTTCTCGAAGTTCTCCACGACTGACAATATACTACTAGTTCTCGAAGTTCTCCACGACTGACGATATGCTACTAGTTCTCGAAGTTCTCCACGACTGACGATATGCTACTAGTTCTCGAAGTTCTCCACGACTGACGATATGCTACTAGTTCTCGAAGTTCTCCACGACTGACGATATACTACTAGTTCTCGAAGTTCTCCACGACTGACGATATACTACTAGTTCTCGAAGTTCTCCACGACTGACGATATACTACTAGTTCTCGAAGTTCTCCACGACTGACGATATGCTACTAGTTCTCGAAGTTCTCCACGACTGACGATATGCTACTAGTTCTCGAAGTTCTCCACGACTGACGATATACTACTAGTTCTCGAAGTTCTCCACGACTGACGATATACTACTAGTTCTCGAAGTTCTCCACGACTGGCGATATACTACTAGTTCTCGAAGTTCTCCACGACTGACGATATACTACTTGTTCTCGAAGTTCTCCACGACTGGCGATATATTACTAGTTCTCGAAGTTCTCCACGACTGACGATATACTACTTGTTCTCGAAGTTCTCCACGACTGGCGATATACTACTTGTTCTCGAAGTTCTCCACGACTGACGATATACTACTAGTTCTCGTAGTTCTCCACGACTGACGATATACTACTTGTTCTCGAAGTTCTCCACGACTGACGGTATTATACTTCTTCTTTCCTTCCTCATTTGCCTTTCAGCGTCGAGGGGAGATATAATTTGCAGTCGTTTGCTCTTCTGTTCGCATCTGCTGCTGTTATGTTTCCTAGTGCTTCTAATATTCCATCGATCCATCTTTTTCGTGGTCGACCCTTGGGTCTGGTATTCCCACACACAAAAAATTGTCGATCTATTATTGTTGCTGTGAAACATTCACTACCGATCTGCTAAAAAAAATCCGCTAATGTATTGAAATCACGCTCGACAGAAGAATACTTAACAATACTGTCGTTATCATCATCATGTGCTAGACAGTTTGCTTAGTCGAGCATGTCCTCCCACAAATCTCTATCGACAGTAGATCGTATCAATTCTGTTGTTGACATGACATCAAGCTATGCAATGTCTCCCCTATTTGTCGTCCGCGATCACTCCTTCCCTGTATTTTGCCAGTTTGTCAATCGTTTGTGTCTTTCTGATGATTCTTATGAGCTCGCTTTTTGTGTGGGACACTTTGAGAACGTCCTCATTGGTCTTTTTAGTTATCCAAGGAACTCTCTGCATTCTTCTGAGAAATCACATCTCTATGGTCTATAATCGTTTATTCACTCGTTTTTATAGTGTCCATGATTCACTTCCATATGTCAGAGTTGGCTCTATATAACACCGATGAACTCTCTTCCTCACTTCCATAGACTTGTTTCATTTTCTGAAATGCTATTTTGGCCTGAGCTATTCTGCTTTTTATTTCTGTTGTGGTTCTTCCGTCTGATGTTATCATCGTGCTCACTTATTTGAGTCTCTTCACTTGTTTAAGAATCGCCCTGTTTATTTTTATGTTTCATGGTAATGCTGATTGTTTCTTCGGTATGATCATTACTTCTGTTTTCATAGTTTTCAAGAATATTATAAACAAAAAAGTAAAACAAATATATCAATTTTTAAAACAACTTAAAACTACACACTCCTAGTTGTTAAGGGGCATTAAAAAAAGAAATTAAAATATTTTTGTGACAAAATAAACTGCTGCATGGAAAGATTATTATTATCGGCATGGTCTTTAGTAAACAAGAGAGAGGAAAGAAGGTTCAAAATGTCACAGACAAGCTGGAGAAGAATCTGTAGATCTTGGGCGGGGCAGAGAAAACGCCTTCCCTAGCTGTCAATGTAGTAAGGTCCAACAGAGACACACGTGATGATGGTGCTGAATAAATAAAGCCAACAAATATAACAGGCATAACGAAAACGGTGAGTTACGAGGGTCAATGATCGCCTACGCCAGCTAGAATCAGTTTTAAATGATATGTCAAGCTGTGTAAATTAAAGGGAAACAATTATCACGTCTGTCAATTGATATGCAAATCCTCATGGCATATCCCCTCAGAGTTGTCTGTCCGCCCAGTGTCCCATTACCACTTGTAACACGGTCTCATTTTGCCCGTTTGCCTCCCCCATTTTGCGTTAATGCAAGTGCCATGCTGTATCAAGTATCGTTAATATGCTTTCTTTTTCGTAATTATTTCACTTTCCAATTACCCCTGTCACTCCAATTTTTTTTTGTAAATTCTGTGATATCCTCTCTATCATGTCTCTGTGATAGATTTCAAATACATTTTTCGATCTACATTTCATGAGGTCAAATTTGTTGCTGTAAATTGCTTCATTCAATTTCCAATTAAGAGCTTTGTACAATAAATGGAAAAATGAAATTATATAACATTATTGCAAGGCTCTTTATCTTGGCACATATTATATATAAACCGTCGGAAATGACGTCAATTAATGTAAAATGTTTGTTGTCTTAAAAGTATGATGTTTATTCAATAGTTCCTTAATTGTATTTTTTTTTTTTTTTACGAAAGTACAATCATCATTACAAATTTTGATTTGATGAGATCCATCAACCAAATGTACACAATTGTAATTTGATGAGATCCATCAACCAAATGTACACAATTGTAATTTGATGAGATCCATCAACCAAATGTACACAATTGTAATTTCGCCTCCTCCCACCAACACCACACCACCACAACATACACACTCACACCCTAGTTTTTAACATATCCTTCGACTGCCTGAAACACATTTACCTTCACCACTTATTGATTATACCAGACATTAGATTGATCTGCTGAAATATTATAAGTGTTGATATTTCTAAACACAGAATTATATGAAATATAATCTGAAATAAATATTATTATATTCGATATATCCAATCTCTAGAAAGCCCCATCCAACTTGGAAAACATAAACGATAGATGAAAATCTACGATTGAGTTATTTGGGGGTCAACATAATTGCACTCCGAACGTGCCCATAGGTGCTCAGATCCCCTCCATAGCAAGTCTCACATTGTGCAGCGACTGACGATTTCAGTTCTGTGTTTTTTTTTCTTTTCTTTTCTTTTTTCTTTTTTTTTTTTTTTGGCCAATGACATGTGAGCGATGATGAGTCAATTACTTTTACTTAAATACAGATAGTAGAGATTATCAGTAACTACTACGTACAGTCGGTTGGCTTACCACGGCAACAGCCGGGGTTCGTAATCCTGGCGAGGACACCTGGGTTTTACTAATTCCCTAAAAATTAGTAGGAGCCGTGATAGCTCAGTGGTTAGTGAACTGGACTACTACGGACAAGGGGTAGGGTTCGATCCCAACCGACGGCTCCGGGTTCACCCAGCCTTAAATGGGTACCGGATTTTTTCTGGGAAGTAAAAGCAGCACGGGCGTAATACTGACCACATTACCCCAAAAATCATGTGCTGAAGGTCTGTAAAATATAGGGTCACTAACACCATATTTCCCTATACGCCACTTGGCGTGACGGGGGTACTTTACTTTTTTACTTTACTACGTACAGTGAAGTAACCACAGTCTGCAAGAAAACAAAATGAAAAAATGTTTTATTTTTGAGCGCCTTTATTTATTTAGACATGTAAATATTACGAAAAGTATTACTAATCAATCTTATACTCTTGAAATAACGTTCACATAAGCAGGACTTATTTTATTTCGTTTGCAGTGATACCGGGGCCTTCCATAACTAAAGAACCAAAGTACTTATAGTAACTGTATAAATTGCAAAACACTATCTCCATATTATTCGCCGTCTTAAAAATAAAATCATAATTTACAATATAACATATTATACATTATACATATAATGTAACATATTATTTTTTTTTAAATAATAAAACATTTCCACTCTTGTTAAAACTCTACAGGTGTAAAACACCATCTCATTCTCGGCACATGGAAGGTTAGGATGATAATTTCGGAAAATGTTGAAAACACAAGGCAAATTACCTCCCTTCATCGACATGTAGCTGCAGACACTGCAGACAATAATAATAAATTAATATTATTATAGAGAACAGGCCCTTTTGGGAATCCCCAGGGGAAAATACAAAGTGGAAGACCAAGAACTTATTGGAGAAGACAGACAGAAGCAGAGATGAAGATGATAGGGAAGACAGACAGAAGCAGAGATGAAGATGATAGGGAAGACATGAAATGATCTTAAAAGAATAGCAAGGAACAGAACGACTTGGAAAGTGTTTGTTGAAGACCTATGCTCCACAGGGAGCTGAAAGGTGGAAGAAGAAGTTTATTATAGAGGGAAGCTTCCGAGGCAAGAGATCAGCGAATCATTTCAGAGGAAGAGGTATGTTCACAACACACGAAAAAATGACAAGTAATCAACAACAGAAAAAAAAAAAAAACAATATATGATCCGAAGCAGGATCGAACCCGTACTCAGTGGCACAGCGTCTTACCACGAGAATCAATCGCTAGGGAACACTGCCAACTCAGCTAACTAAAAAAATAGCTATCATTAACGATGTCTTTCACGCAGGTGTTCTCATGACTATAACATAGGGTTGAAATCACAACACGGTAATAAATTGTGTATCTGTATTTTTCCCATTAAGAACTGTATCTCCCGGATAGGGTAGGGCAGAATACTTGCGTAGTAAGTAACAGTGCGCTCGGTGACCTTGTGGTTAATGCACTCGCTTCTTGACTTGAAAGTTCTACGTTCAAATATCAGTTGAGCCAAATGTGTGTGTGTTTTTTCCAACCTAAATAAATAGAATGCATTACCATCTCACGATAAGTGTTGTGTTTTTGGTCGCCTAGTATGATGAGATTTATTTCTTCTCTCCCGGTTATATTATTATTGTGTTTCCCATATTCAAGAATGTAAATACATGAAACAATAGAAGACCTACAAGAACACTCAAACAAACTCAACATCTCAGGCACTAATACATGAAACAATAGAAGACCTACAAGAACACTCAAACAAACTTAACATCTCAGGCACTAATACATGAAACAATAGAAGACCTACAAGAACACTCAAACAAACTCAACATCTCAGGCACTAATACATGAAACAATAGAAGACCTACAAGAACACTCAAACAAACTCAACATCTCAGGCACTAATACATGAAACAATAGAAGACCTACAAGAACACTCAAACAAACTCAACATCTCAGGCACTAATACATGAAACAATAGAAGACCTACAAGAACACTCAAACAAACTCAACATCTCAGGCACTAATACATGAAACAATAGAAGACCTACAAGAACACTCAAACAAACTCAACATCTCAGGCACTAATACATGAAACAATAGAAGACCTACAAGAACACTCAAACAAACTCAACATCTCAGGCACTAATACATGAAACAATAGAAGACCTACAAGAACACTCAAACAAACTCAACATCTCAGGCACTAATACATGAAACAATAGAAGACCTACAAGAACACTCAAAGAAACACAACATCTCAGGCACAAAATACAACATGAAAATCAACATAAACAAAACATAAGTCATGAATGTCGCCAAAAATAAACAGAACATCAACATAACTATAGAAGGCAGACAACTAAAACAAGTAGAGGAATTCAAATACCTAGGAAGTCTAATGACAAACGATAATTCTCAAACAGCAGAGATAGAATCAAGATGCAACAAGGCTTGTCAAATCATCGGACAGTTATCACCACTATTGTCCAACAAGGAAATAACTCTCCAGGCAAAACGAGCACTCTACAATACAATCTTCATCCCAACGTTGTGCTACCAATGCCAGACCTGGACCCTAGATGCAAGAACAATAAGAAAAATAACCTCTACAGAGATGAAATGTGTTAGACGAAAGACAGAAAACAGTCTGAGAGATAAGATCAGAAATGAAGAACTGAGAAAAAAGCTATGAATAGCCCCCGCCATAGAATATATAAGGAAACAACAGATAAAATGGTTTGGCCACGTGACAAGGCAGATAGAACAAAACACAACACAACGAGCCTTCAACAAACGTTGTGAGAACACCAGACCCAAGGGTCGACCACGAAAAAGATGGGTCGACGGAACATTAGAAACACTATGAAACATAACAGCAGCATAGTGGAACAGAAGAGCAAAAGACCGCAAATTATATCTCCCCTCGACGCTGAAAGGCAGATGAGGAAGGAAAGAAGAAGAAGAAGAATGTAACATAACATTAAGCTTCAAGATAAAACTATTTACTACAAATGTAATAACAATCCTCTTATATTGCTCAGAGCCACGGATTTCCATATATATATATATTTGATGCACTGTGCGCCATGTCGATTTCCATATATATATATATTTGACGCACTGTGCGCCATGCCGATTTCCATATATATATATTTGACGCACTGTGCGCCATGCCGATTTCCGCCGCGCACGTTTCGCCGTTTAGTGCGCCACTCTCGATCTCAATTTGATTAGCGTGAACCGTCATCGAACCGTATTCATTTTACATGTCTTGTATCATCTTGGTATTGGTGAGATCTAATATCTTATTTAATTATCTTAAAATTCATATATAATATGTTATATGTTAGATCAATATAAATGTGTAGATTGATTCTTAAAATCATGAAAAATGTTGACTTTGAAATCTCTTCCGTTGCATTGATAAAAAGATGTACGGAAAGAAATATATGTATATATGTTAAGGTTGCTAGATCTTACGTTTTTTCTGTAAGATTTAATTTGTTTATGTAAGATTTAATTTTTTTTCTGTAAGATTTACTTTTTTCTGTAAGATTTAATTTTTTTTTCAGTACATTTTTCGGCCTACATTTTCCTCTCTGCCCCCCCCCCCCCTTTTCCTGTAAATGGTTTCAAAAGTCTTCTTTTTTTTTTTTTGCTTTCGCAAATTTATTGGATAATATTTTTTTTTTTTTATTCGCACGAAATAGAATATGTTTCTTCATTTTTGCTCATAGCTAGCAATGTTTTATTGATTTTTGCTCATAGCTAGCAATGTTTTATTCATTTTTGCTCATAGCTAGCAATGTTTTATTCATTTTTAATAATAAGAAGAAATTGCATGAAATTAATGCGAAATTATCAATTGTTTTTTTGTTGTTGCCAAATTAGAAAGTGTTTTTTTTAATAAGTTTACATAACACAATGCCACTCTTGATATGTCTCTTTTGGATATCGCTAGCGTGTAGCCTCAATTAGTTATTATTGATTAATGTGGTTGTAGTAGTAGCAGTATTAATAGTAGTGTAAAAAGTAGGTACCAGTACAAGAAGGACCTCCGGTCAATAAGGTGGATAGGCGGCAGGAACCGTTGAGCTTCTGTCTAAAAAATGTGTCCCTTGTTAATGTTCCTTCATATTCAAAGTCCGACTTACTGCTGTAGCTACTGAGTTTAGTGCTTTTTGCACAACGTGAGCTTTGTTTTCCATCCGGATCGTGTTTCAATATTCCGATTGCTTACGATGAATGAATGATGATATCGTATGACGAAGGGCAGCTCGACTGCGTTCACTTCCGGTGCGGCTACGCCTTATGTCTTTTGGCGTGTGCTGCCAAAGAAATCGGGTGCGATTGAATGCGATGATCATCGCACAATAAGCCTTATAAGTCATATGACTAAGATATTACTAAGAATCATCATGCGAAGAGTGCGAAACAAAATCAGTCCTGAAATTAGCAATGAACAGTGTGGTTTTGTTAGAGATAAAGGAACAAGCAATGCCATTTATATCATAAGATCTTTAGTAGAAATAGCCATAGAGGTGAAAACAGATCTATACCTATGTTTCATAGATTACACCAAGGCATTTGACAAAGTAAAGCACCAAGAAATAATCAAAATTTTAGAAAGCATAAACGTAGACAACAAAGATCTAAGAATAATAAAGAACATGTACTGGCAACAAGCAGCGGCCATAAGAACTGGAAACCAATTGGGAATGTTTCAACAAATAAAACAGGGTGTTAGAGAAGGTTGTGTGTTGTCACCAGATTTGTTTAATATTTATAGTGAGATTATTTTAAGATCCGTAAGGGACATGCCTGGAATAACAATTAGAGGTTATAATATAAATAATCTAAGGTATGCTGATAATACAGTCTTAATCGCCAAGAGTGAAAATGAGTTACAAGAAATATTGGACATTATAGTGAAAGAAAGCAAAAATAAAGGACTCAGCCTTAATAACAAAAAGACAGAGGCAATGGTAACAACAAAGAAAAAGACATCACCTCAGTGCAAAATAAAGACAAGTGGAACAATATTAAAACAGGTAAATGAATTTAAATATTTGGGAACTTTGTTAACCTCAGACGGAAGATGTACAAAAGAGGTAAGATGCAGAATGGCTCAGGCAAAAGCAGCTTTCAAAAAATTGAGGAAGATACTATGCAATCCATTTTTGACAATAGAAACAAGAAAAAGAGTTCTTAAATGTTATGTAGAGCCAGTTCTTAACATATGGATGCGAATTATGGACAATAGGACAACAGACAAGAAAATCACTGGAGTCTGTAGGAATGTGGTTTTACAGAAGAATGTTGAGAGTACCATGGACAGCTAAGAAGAGTAATGAAGATGTTCTGAGAGAGGTCAAAGCCAAAAGAGAGCTAATTTCCAATATTAGGAAGAGACAATCATCATTTTTGGCCATGCAATGAGAAGAGAAAAACTGGAATATATTGTAACAACTGGAAAAATTGAGGGACGAGGAGATAGAGGAAATCAAAGAGAAAAAATACCAGACAGCTTAATAGAATGGCTTGAAAGAAGGTCAACAACAGAAATGATAAATAGCTGCCGAGATCGAAAGTTGTGGAGAGACATGATCACCCGGTACTTGATGATATATATATATATATATATATATATATATTGTTTATACATATATGTATATGTTTAATTGTATATGTATGTATTATACTCTTTACGTTGTGTAATGTATATGTTATTTATTAATTATATACGAGTTTGTAATTTGTATGTGGCAATTTCAATATTTTCATATGTATAATGTATGTACTGTAATGTGTGATGTGTGCACTCGCATATACAATATTTGAAAGTTTTTACTTACATTTCCTTAACATACTCAAAATATAATTGACCAACAACACATACGAAGAGAAAACACAAAACTCAATACCGTATCTATAATACTTGAACGTGTTCATTTCATGCTTGGGCTAACAATCGCCATTATAAATGTGTTTCACGTCGTGGCCAGATTTCGCCCAAAATGTAGCTCAAATATCGTTTCATTATGTCTGTCTGTCCTGAATGCATTCTCAATTTCCGCTCCGCTTGCACTGCTAATGAGATCAGGCATGTTGTAGTCAGTCCCGCCTGCCTGTTCTATTTTTATCTTTATGCGTTTAGTATTTATCCACCGATTGATCTATATATCGTTCTGTCTATCCATTCTTCGATCTAACTATCCATCTCTCTGTCTATCCACACAACTGTTCGTATGTATGTAAGTATGAATGTATGTTTGTACATGTATTTATGTGTATATTTTCGCCTCTCAGTTTTTCAGTCTTTATATCACCATATATACTAATGTTACATCTTCTCAATATTCCTGTATGGTGCAGTAACATGGACATTAGACAAGAAAACAGAACAGAAAATTGAAGCCTTTGAAATGTGGATTTATAGAAGAATGGATGGAAACAAAAGATAACAAACGATGAAGTTTTAAAACAACTGAAAATAAAAAGAGAACTACTAAATACAATTAAGACAAGACAAATGACATTTTTGGGCATGTTAAAAGACACAACAGCCTACTAAAAGTAATATTAGAAGGAAAATACAAGGCAAAAGAGGCAGAGGCAGACCAAGACTAACACGGACGAGTAACATCAAAAGATGGACAAGTCAATCTATGACAGCCTGAACCATCAAAGCATGAAACAGAGTAGAATGGCGATCCATGGTAGCCAACCTTCGTTGCGGAGACGGCACTCGATGATATATATATATGGATTATATACATATAAAGAGAGAGACAGATATATATATATTGATGAGTCGAAATGTGGAAAAGAAGAGGAGTCTTATAATCCGGAGTTCTTAGTGGGAAAAGCTGATGTATAAAAACATTGCAGGAACAATCAGCCTGCATGCGCTTCGAGAAATACTGCAACACGGGGTGGATCGGATATGAGAATACCTCTATTGCAGGGAAACTGGTTTCAGTATAAGAATAGATTAGAATTTTCATCACAGATTTGTTTTAAGCTCGTTAATCTATTCATGAACTAAAATATTAGCAGGTAATTGTTCATGAAATTGTGTAAACAAAAAAATGTACGTTCATAATCTTCATTGTTGAGAGATAAGTACAGGTATGAAATAAAATAAATAAATATGACATACTATGCGGGGCCCCGAGTATAACTGCAAAAAAACATTAAATAAACATACAATGGTATAAAGCAGCGAAACCAACAGAGAAACACGACAAACTATAACGTTTCGGCAAAAGCTTTCATCAGGTATTGCAAAAACTACACGCTAAACACAAAAATCCAAGTCACTATGACAGAGTTTTAAAAATGTCGGAAAGAATCGCGGAAAAGACGGTGGTCAGGATTTATGTAGAGTGTGGTTAAAAGGTTAATAGACAATAGGGCGGGTAGGATTTATTTAGATCAAAAGAACCAAAAATTAAAAATGTGAAAAAAAGTAAAGTAGGTGTGCCAAAGAAGGGTACGAAGAAAACGAAAAGAAGAGTAAGAGAGAGAGAGAGAAAGAGAGAGAGAGAGAGAGAGAGAGAGAGAGAGAGAATATGGGTGGCAAGAGGGAAGAAGAACAAGAGAGGCAAGAAAGATAATGCAGAGAGGAATAGGGATATGATAGTTACAGTTTGTCTTGTCTTTCTGTTAGTCCAACCTGCTGAAAACCATCGTATATGTATTTATATGTATGTTATATCTTCATCATCACCATCATTTTTTTCACATATTGTATGTCGTATCTCTTTAAGGACCAGAGCAGAAATAGTGGATAGTGTAAGTCTACTGGTTAACTGAAGTCAAGGATGGTTCGATCCGAATTGACGACTTCTTGTTTTACCCAAACATAGTTACCAGATAAGTGTACTAACAGTTGCGTCACAGCCGCTCTGTTTCCAGCGTCCTATGCAATAAATATGTGTCTTATATATAATCATATTTTGAACAAATTACGTCTCGTTCGCAACCATATTTTGAACAAATTACGTCTCGTTCGTAACCATATTTTGAACAAATTACGTCTCGTTCGCAACCATATTTTGAAAAAATTACGTCTCGTTCGCAACCATATTTTGAACAAATTACGTCTCGTTCGCAACCATATTTTGAACAAATTACGTCTCGTTCGCAACCATATTTTGAACAAATTATGTCTCGTTGGCAACCATATTTTGAACAAATTATGTCTTGTTGGCAACCATATTTTGAACAAATTACGTCTCGTTCGCAATCATATTTTGAACAAATTACGTCTCGTTCCGACCATATTTTGAACAAATTACGTCTCGTTCCCGATCATATTTTGAACAAATTATGTCTCGTTCGCAACCATATTTTGAACAAATTACGTCTCGTTCGCAACCATATTTTGAACAAATTACGTCTCGTTCGCGACCATTTTTTTGAACAAATTACTTCTCGCTCACGACCATATTTTGAACAAATTATGTTTCGTTCGCAACCATATTTTGAACAAATTATGTCTCGTTCGCTACCATATTTTGAACAAATTACGTCTCGCTCGCTACCATATTTTGAATAAATTACGTCTCGTTCGCAATCATATTTTGAACAAATTATGTGTCGTTCGCAACCATATTTTGAACAAATTATGTCTCGTTGGCAACCATATTTTGAACAAATTATGTCTTGTTGGCAACCATATTTTGAACAAATTACGTCTCGTTCGCAATCATATTTTGAACAAATTACGTCTCGTTCCCGACCATATTTTGAACAAATTACGTCTCGTTCCCGATCATATTTTGAACAAATTATGTTTCGTTCGCAACCATATTTTGAACAAATTACGTCTCGTTCGCGACCATATTTTGAACAAATTACGTCTCGCTCGCGACCATATTTTGAACAAATTATGTTTCGTTCGCAACCATATTTTGAACAAATTACGTCTCGCTCGCGACCATATTTTGAACAAATTACGTCTTGTTCGCTACCATATTTTGAACAAATTACGTCTCGCTCGCGACCATATTTTGAACAAATTACGTCTTGTTCGCTACCATATTTTGAACAAATTACGTCTCGCTCGCGACCATATTTTGAACAAATTACGTCTTGTTCGCTACCATATTTTGAACAAATTACGTCTCGCTCGCGACCATATTTTGAACAAATTACGTCTTGTTCGCTACCATATTTTGAACAAATTACGTCTTGTTCGCTACCATATTTTGAACATGTTAAATATTTTATTTATTTTATTAACAAATTACCTGCCTTGTTTACAATCATGTTTTAACAACTTGTTTGTTTAATTTATAACAATATTTTTACAGTGTGTTCCTATTTTAAATTTATATTTGTTGTTTTTGTTATTGCTTCCAATTACTTTACACAAATTGCATATTTTATTTATAATTGCGTTTATTTTAAAAATGTATTGTTGATTCTGATTATATTTTTAATTGTTTGTGTTAATTTTAAACATATTCGTAAAAAATACTGTGTCATATTTGTAATTATACATTTCAGTAGCTTGTCTCTTATTTCTAATTATACATTTTAAATAGATTGTGTGTCTTATTTCTAATTGTACCCAAATATTTAATACAGCTACATTCTCTCTTAAACTCCACGCCTTAAAACAATTATTTCAGCCACATTATCACGGAGCCGAGACAGTGAACAGGACAACAAAGGACATGAGATCGGGTTTGATCCAGATTGACTGCTTCCGGGTTCACCCAGCTTTAAATGGGTACTGGATTTTTTTTCTTGGAAAGTAAAGCGGCACGGACGTAATACCGACCACATTACCCATAAAATCATGTTCTGGAGGTCTATAAATAGTAGGATCACTAACACCATATTATATACATGTATATATATATATACGCCACTTGGCGTGACCGGTCTCTTTACTACTTTACTTTGCTATAATCTATCATGTCTGCATTGATCTTCTTGGCTGAAGTAGATCGGTACGTATATTTATTTTGTTTTTATTCATCTCTCCCCAGATCCATTCATCAAAGTCTCCATCACCTCCGGAAGCAAAAAGCTGAAAAAGAAAAAGACATCCACAGCTCACAATACGAACTCTCCCATCTGGAACGAGGCTCTGGTCTTCAGCGTCCACAGAGAAAGTCTCAAGAATCTTGGCCTGGAGGTCTCCGCCTACCACGACAACAAACTTGGTATCGACGAGTGCATCGGGAGAGTCAGGCTCCCGGCTGACTCTGAGGAGGGTATACACTACCAGGAGCTTCTGAAGGAGAAAACTATGCCATCGCGGTGGTATAATCTTAGCTAATGAGGAGTTCGGGAGGGCGTGTTAGGAGGGGATCAGTGAAGGGTGGGGCGAAAAGGGGGGGAGTTTGGGGGGGGGGGGTAATAGTGAGGGATATTAGAAAAGATTGTACGTAATAAAAGCGAGGAAGAACATAAAAGATAAGTTTAGTATCAGAAAGAAAGAAAAATGATGGGAAGGAATTTAAGAGAAAAAAAAAAAAAAAAAAAAGATGACAACGGAAATATATCTGTCAGGGATGTAAAAAAAAATATGCTGCAAAGAGAGAAGAGCTAAGTTCTTTTTTTTGGGGAGATGTGGTAGTCGTTAGAAGGGAAAAAAAGGAAAATGAATGTAGATTAATGGAGATGTTTCAGAAAATGAATGTAGATTAATAGAGATGTTTCAGAAAATGAATGTAGATTAATAGAGATGTTTCAGAAAATGAATGTAGATTAATAGAGATGTTTCAGAAAATGAATGCAGATTAATAGGAGATGTTTCAGAAAATGAATGTAGATTAATAGAGATGTTTCAGAAAATGAATGTAGATTAATAGAGATGTTTCAGAAAATGAATGTAGATTAAGAGATGTTTCAGAAAATGAATGTAGATTAAGAGATGTTTCATAAAATGAATGTAGATTAAGAGTTGTTTCAGAAAATGAATAGAGGTCGGTACAAACAAGTAATTGTCAACAATAAAAAAAATATAAAAGAGAGCTTGTAAAAAGAAGATATCGGCAAGATGAAATGGTAGGGGTGTCAACAAAATGCAAATAACAGAAAATAAAAGAAGACAGTTGTGTTGGCAAATAAATTGGCTAGTCAAAATACTTATTGAAACAAGAAATAGGACAGTTGTAACAGGAGAGGGAAAAAAAAGAATAGGTATTTTTTATATTTAAAAAAGTTACAAGAAAAAACATGAAGATAGTCGTGAAATGAAAAGAAAAACAATCCTGGAATAAGATGATACACAATAGTAGAGGTTTCTAGACCAAGCAAAGAATGTCTAATAATAAAAGCTGAGTAACAAAACATAGATGAGAGAAACATGAGAAGAGTGGAAGGCAGATGAAAATTGAAAGAGTTTTCCCCATTTTAACAAACAATAAAGCAGAATCATAGAGACAAGAATGAGGGTCATAGAAAAGTCTGGAATGGGTGACAGAAGTAGGAAGAAACGTAGATAGAAATGTTAAGCTTTTTGATGTCACTAAAGGAGGGGTTACCAGAGCAATTCTCATTTACTTACCACGATAATCATGTCCGTCCTTGACCTATAAACAGAAATATTGTTTAATCCTCCATTTCTGATACCACTTTCTGAGTGCCATTAAACAAGGGCGCATTTTAAACTGTCGAATTTATTACTAAAGAAAATAGATGTGACAAACTTAATACGGATATCTGGTAAATATGGTATTTTAATTAGCCCCCTACACCCCCCCCCCCCAAACACCCCACCCCCACCAAAAATAATTTGTTAAAATGTTGAGTGTTCGGCATAAGTTACTGCAGTAATAAATTAAGAGAAAATATAAGAGTGATAAGTACTGATAAGTGATACATATGTTCAATGGATGAGAGTAAATGTGAATGTTTTTCCTGACTAAAAGGTGAAGATATGTATATTACCGTTAGAATGTTAATCATAGTTTTTAGATCTCCCAGAGCTTTAAAGCAGAAGGCTAGGAATAAGGACCGAATGATCAGTTCCCGACACATTCTATTTAGCGTTTGTGGACGAGGTTGATACGACTAAGTTTTCAAATACCAAATAACTTATTGAGGTCACTAAACTTATTTTTGGCGATTTGTACGCGTGATTTACGTACGGGGGTTCCCCAAATGTTGTACACGTGATTTACGTACAGGGGTTCCCAGATGTTTTGGGGTGATTTACGTACGGGGGTTCCCCAAATGTTGTATGCGTGATTTACGTACTGGGGTTCCCCAAATGTTGTACGCGTGATTTACGTACGGGGTTTCCCAGATGTTGTACGAGTGATTTACGTACGGGGATTCCCCAAATGTTGTACGAGTGATTTACGTACGGGGGTTCCCCAAATGTTGTACGCGTGATTTACGTACTGGGGTTCCCCAAATGTTGTACGCGTGATTTACGTACTGGGGTTCCCCAAATGTTGTACACGTGATATAGGTACGGTGCTTCCCCCAAACTGACTTCAAGATGAGTGACTGATATCTAGTTAAAGGAGATTACATTGGTGTTATAAAACAACTTGAACTTACAGTTAACTATCGCTTGGAAGTATGCTGACCTTATTTACTGTGTCCCCTGGTATACTGCCCTCATCATCATGTGACCGATGACATTATATTTAATATTTGCTTTAACTGAGAGAGAATGGTTATCAGTTGACAGAAAACGTGTATATAAATATAAGTGAGATGTAGCATTATCTTCTATATCTGAACTTTTTACCTGTCACTGCAACAATACCTGCTTTGTTAAAATTGATATGTAAGTTGTGAGATTAATTTCATTTGTTTTTTTTTTTTTTTATGACTGAACATTTATTTTTTTTTAGCCGTGAGGTTATGAATATGTAGTTTAAAAACCTCATAAATAAAATAAGAAGATTCTAGTAAAATTATTTAAATATAAAAATCTAAATATTGTAATGTGAAAATAAAACTCTTTGAAATTATTTTAGGAAGTCGTAAAAATGTAACATTAGAAGGTAAACCATAAATATGCGATCTCTAATTACATGACGACATTATAAAGACATGTCGAGGGGAATAAAGGCATCTAAAAGACTGCAATAGCTAATGAACAAATGTTAAAATGTGTTTAAAACGTAATTACAACTCAAAGATAAGCATGTGTCCAGTCAGACCTATTAATTGATATCAGCAGCTCATACGCCTCACTGTATGGGGACATGATAAGTGGATTAATTGTCATTAAAATGCGGGTTTGCACGAAGTATTTAAGCACGTCACGCAAAAGTAACAAGTCATGTAATACTGAATTTGCGACTGGGTATGTTATTTTCTTTAGATACAGAAATTGACACCCGCATTGGTAAAGCTGCTGCTACCTTCGCCCGTTTTTATTTTCTATGCTATGTTTGGCAAAACAGCAAACTGGCAAATAAAACAAAGGCCGCAATTTTTAATGCCTGCATCATTATATAGTATACTTCTGTATAGTAGCGAATCATGGACGACTTATGCAAAGCATGAGAGAAGGCTAAATGCATTCCAAATGCGATGTCTGCGACGTATTCTTGATATCACATGAAAGAATAAAATGGCAAACGTCGAGGTCCTCACTCGCACAGGCCTCCTGTTAATCTACACGCTGCGCTAACAACGTAGGTTACGCTGGCTTGGCCATGTACACCGTATGAAAGATGGCCGCATACCAAAAGATATACTCTGTGGACAGCTAGCAATCGGAAAAAGAACTAGGGAGCATCCAAAACTTCTATTTGTAGATGTGTGTAAATGTGACATGAAGACTCTGAATTAAACTCTGCAGTCTAGGAAGAAATAGCTGCATACTTCAATCTTTGAAAACACACTCTAAAGCTCCAACTCAAGCAAGAAGCAGACAAATTCATAGAAAAAGAGAGTACACTGCAAAACAAAAGAAAGGACAACATTTCTAGGGGCGTTGCAAAATTCAGTCAGCTATGACTGACGGAGATTACTACTAGTATGGACAGAACATTTTATCAGAGATTTTGTGTAGATCAGTGAATCTTCAGAGATTCTTCAATTTTGTGCGCAATATATTACGAACATTAAGATTGAATGCAGCACGGGATTCATCACCTGGGAGTCATGACCCAGGCGGACCCGCCCCGTCAACTCCCACCCCTACCCCATATGTCCGGAATGTTAGAAAAGCTAAAACACTGAAGCACCTTGCTCGACGAGGAGGACTACTTCTGATGATCAGTCTCCTGTGGCAAAGCTATGTATAAAGTGTTTCCTATCAACAATAGGAAATATTCTTTTTCTTGTAAAAGCCCCAGGGATCGTTGGGGTACCACTAACAGATCTAATCAACCTCTTCCATTTCTCTCTCTATCTTCAATCATCCTGTGGGACTCTTGCAAAGTCGAGACCAGGCCATCTGTATCCTCACATCTCGTTCTCTGCCTACCTCTTCTTCTCGCCCTCTTTAGGAAGTATGGCAGACAAATCGTGAGGAAAGGAAATATAAAGTGCAAGATAAACAAGAGGAAGAAGAGGAAGAAGAGATGTTATAGAAGGGAAGATGCAACCAAGTGATTAGTTCAGTAACAGACCTGTCACTGCCAGAGTTTTCAGGTCAGAATCTCTACCCCGATAAATAAAGTTAAAAAGCAGAATAGCTAAGGCCAAAATGGATTTTCAGAAAATGAAAAATATCTTATGCAACAAATCTATGTCAATAAAAATGAGAAAGAGAGTTCATCGGTGCTATATAGAACCAATTCTGACCTATGGAAGCGAATCATGGACAGTAGACAAACAAGTGAAAAGGCGATTAGAGGCCACAGAGATGGGATTTCTCAGAAGAATGTTGAAAGTTCCCTGGACAGCTAAAATGACCAATGAGGAGGTTCTCAAAGAGGCCAACACAAAAAGGGAGCTCTTAAAAAACATCAGAAAGAACCAATCAACATTTTTCGGGCACGTCATGAGAAGAGGAAAGTTGGAATACTTGGTTACAACTGGCAAAATAAAAGGAAAGAGATCGCGGACGACAAAGAGAGAAAATACTGGATAGCTTGGTTTCATGGCATGGAAAACAGTCGACAACAGAACTGATACGATGCACTGTAGATAGAAGATTGTGGAGGGACATTATCACCTACGCCAACCGGTATGGCACATGATGATGATGATAAATAAAGAAAAATTGTTGACCACAGCCGACTATAGATTTACTATAGTCCTGCGGACTGAGAGGGAATTCCCAGAAAACTACCAAATGGCGTGATGTTTTCAACTTTGCGAGTAGGGGTGGTTGTAGGTAAAGTCAACCATCTTCTATAGTTGTACACGTCATGCTAGATTGGTGGTTTTTCCGGTTTTATTTTCTGCCTGTGGGCCTTAGTAAATCTTTTTATGGCTGTGGTTTGACTCTACAATGATTTGAACCCGTTCATCTTATTTGAAAAACGACATTTAGAAAAATCCAATAGGCACCCATTTATTCACTGATCAACATATCTATTATTACTAATCTTGAACGTGCTCAAACTCTTAGACATGGCATGTACAGTCACATAGGGACAGACCAACTAACGGTGACGGACGGACGGATGGATGAACGATTGGATACAACTATCTCTGATTTGTTCTTCCTCGTTCCGAAAGTTAGTTGCGTTGCATTGTTTCTTACCCGATGCAGTTCAGTGGGGTATCCTAGTAGGTTTCCAGCACATAACAACACACCTTTGTTTGTGACTAACTCTGTGATGTGGCGCGAGTTGCTAGCGTTGAGGTAAGGCAGGCATTGTTTCCTGTAAGTCACCATTTTAAAATAATTATTTTACTAACCTTTCTTCCCCAAAATATTGCGCCCTCAAATACTGTGCTCCGAGGCAACCGCCACTAGACACCGCCCCCTCCCCTTTTACTTAACTTAATTGACTGACTACATTTGGACACATCTCGACTGCCATGCTGCTGTTGTAGTTTAACGTGCAAATTAGGCACGAGAATAAGTTGTTGTTGTTGTTGTTGTTGATGATGGATTGCCACGAGTTGATACCAGCATGTTAGCCCTTTGACTCATAGAATGTGGCGGGTCGTAATGGCTTTCTTGACATTCCCGGCTCTTACTGGAGGTTGGAGGTCGTCTGTCCCAGGCTACGCTGGGAAACTACTAGTCCAGCCCAGAGGTACTGCAATACTGGGTCCTCAATCAGTAACAGCCACAGTACAGGGAACACGTCTATCCTAGCTTCTGTTAGCCAGTCTGTTTTGACGCAGACTGTTACCGGGGGAGACCACGAGGAGGTAGAACTGCTAGGTCTTGGTCAGTTGATGGTGCGCCGACCCTGCTATTGCGACCGCAGGTCGCAGGCGCTTATGCTCCCCCGCACGAGAATAAGAAAATAAACTAAATAGAAAGACCATTTGTCTGGACTGAAATAGATCATCGATAGATAACATAAGCTAGATGCAGGGGTTAGTCAAGTGTTTACCTCCCTCCTAGATGCAGGGGTTAGTCAAGTGTTTACCTCCCTCGTCCCGTTCACTCCCTCCTTCACACTCCCATCCCCCCCCCCCCCAAAAAAAAAAGAATTTGCAAGAAAGAAATAGTGGCTGGTAGAATAGACCAAACATATGTAAAAGAGAGACAGGCTACAAGAACACGCTTGTCAATATTGCAAAAATAAAATGTAAAGAACTTAAAAATTCCAGAAAAGTTATTTTCTTTTTTCTTTTACGTCTGGCGAAGATCCTGGAGCAAAGGAACTGGATTATACGTGTTAATCTGTTTATTATGGCACCCGTGTGCACAGGAGTCCCTCGCTATTCATGCAGATAACTCCGACTTCAGAGGTGCTCAAATTTTTCCCGTCGATGAGTAATTGACATTTCAAGCCGGGCCTTGCTGCTGAGACCAGGGGTGGTTGCCACATAGAGAAATCATAAATAAATTGGTTATTTAGACCAATGTAAAGGTTATGTAAGTTACTAAGCCAATATAAGGGTTATGTAAGTTATTAAGCCAATATAAAGGTTATGTAAGTTATTTAGACCAATATAAGGGTTATGTAAGTTATTAAGCCAATATAAGGGTTATGTAAGTTATTAAACCAATATAAGGGTTATGTAAGTTATTAAGCCAATATAAGGGTTATGTAAGTTATTAAGCCAATATAAGAGTTATGTACGTTATTAAGCCAATATAAGGGTTATGTAAGTTATATCAACACATATAGTGACATGAAAAGCCAGAAAAGCAGAAAATCCGCGATAGCTCAGTGGTTAGTGAACTGGACTACAAAGGACAAAGGGTAGGGTCGATCACAACCGACGGCTTCCGGGTTCACCCAGCCTTAAAATGTGTACCGAATTTTTTTCTGGGAAAGTAAATCAGCACGGGTGTAATACCGACCATATTACCCCAAAAATCATGTGCTGAAGGTCTGTAAAATATAGGGTCACTAACACCATATTAGCAAAAGACCGCAAATTATATCTTCCCTCGACGCTGAAAGGCAGATGAGGAAGGAAAGAAGAAGAAGAGGAAGAAGAAGAAGACACCATATTTCCCTATACGCCACTTGGCGTGACGGGGGTTCTTTACTTTTTTTAATGCTTTATTTAGACAGAAACGGCGTACCAACTATTAAAAACATATATCAATCAGTCAGAGTAGACTGTAAAACAGACAGACTTATAGATGGAAACAAAAACCCAACATACTTCAATGGCTGGTCTTGATAGTATACATCATCTCCTGAAGATGTTTTGTTTGTTCCCGCACGCTTGATCATCTTCATTTCCCGTTAAGTTCAAAGAGCGTTAAATGGACTTCATCATCATCATCATCAAGTACCGGGCCTCGTGGCGTAGGTGATCATGTCTCTCCACAACATTCGATCTCGGCAGCTATTTATCATTTCTGTTGTTGACCCTCTGCCAAGCCATAAATGGACTTAGCTACGCCATATCGTGATTGACAGCAAGATGCAATATTTGCGCGTTTCGGCCCGACACTTTAAACATCAGCATGACATATTTAGTGTTGGGTTTGCATTCCTTCTCCGACCCCTCACACAAGGCCAGACTAGCTATTCTGTTTTCCGTGTTTACTCCAAAGAAAATATCTAGAAGGTTCTAATATATTGAAAGGCACAAAAGTAAAACATCAACTGAAAAAAGATTCATAAGAAATGCTGTAAATAGGTAAGGTAATGAGGTCATCATCATCAAGTACCGGGCCTGCTGGCGTAGGTGATCATGTCTCTTCACAACTTTCGATCTCGACAGTTATTTATTACTTATGTTGTCCTTCTGCCAAGCGATTCTCTCAAGCTGTCTGGTATCTGTTCTCTTTGCTTCACTCTATCTCTTCGTCCCTCAATTTTTCCAGTTGTTACAATATATTCCAGCTGTTCTCTTCTCATTACATGGCCAAAAAATGATGATTGTTTCTTCCTAATATTGGAAATTAGCTCTCTTTTTGCTTTGGCCTCTTTCAGAACATTTTCAATACTCTTCTTATCTGTCCATGGTATTCTCAAAATTCTTATGTAAAACCACATTTTTACAGACTCCAGTCATTTTCTTGTCTGTTTACATATTGTCCATGATTCACATCCATATGTTAAGACTGGTTCTACATAACA
This sequence comes from Megaustenia siamemsis, assembly GCA_032433765.1. NCBI lineage: Eukaryota > Metazoa > Mollusca > Gastropoda > Stylommatophora > Ariophantidae > Megaustenia > Megaustenia siamemsis. Next base: position 27,625,242 of record JAVIAB010000059.1, read on the forward strand.
TTTAAGAACTCTTTTTCTTGTTTCTATTGTCAAAAATGGATTGCCTAGTATCTTCCTCATTTTTCGGAAATCTCCTTTTGCCTGAGCCATTCTTCATCTCACCTCTTTTGTACATCTTCCGTCTGAGGTTAACAAAGTTCCTAAATATTTAAATTCATTTACCTGTTTTAATATTATCACATTTGTCTTTATTTTGCACTGAGGTGATGTCTTTTTCTTTGTTGTTACCATTACTACTGTCTTTTTGCTATTAAGGCTGAGTCCTTTATTTTTGTTTACCTTCACTATAATGTCTAACAAAAATAAAGAGATATCAGAGTAAAACAAATTAAATCAGAGAAACTTTATGGAAGATCACAGAAAGTAATTGTCATCATGGGAGATGCGATAGCTTCATTCTTAGGGAACTGGACTATAAAAGGACAAGAGGTCAGATTTGATTCTGATCGACGGCTTTCCGGTTCACCCTGCCTTAAATTGGTACCGCATTTTTTTCCCTGGGAAATTAAAGCGGCACGGGCGTAATACCGACCACATTGCCCCAAAAATAATGTGCTGAAGGTCTGTAAAAATTATGGTAACTAACACTATATTCCCTAAATGGCATTTGACGTGACGGGGCTCTTTACTTTACTACCTATCATCATCATGTGCCATATTTGTTGGAGTAGGCGATCATGTACTTCCACAATTATCTGTTTTCAGTGCATTTTATTAATTGTGTTGTTGATCTTTCACCGTGCCGAAACACAAAGCTACCTTTTCTCTTTGTCGCCCGCGATCTCTCTTTCCCTGTATTTTGTAATGTGTAACCAAGTATTCCAACTTTCCTATTATCGTGACGTGCCAGAAAAATGAGAAAATAATTATATCATTCATTAAATGCTGAAATGGCTTATGTATGTCACCAGAAGGAAAGTTAGTGAACCTCAAACACGAGTCTATTACATGAAAATATCAGACTACAGGATACAAGAACGACCACACACAAAATTGGATAATGAAAGAATTGCTAAAAAAAATGTATGCTTTGAATTTACGACAACTCAAGTTACACAACCAGCATTACCAGAATGGAAATTACTCGTATCTCCTCTCTGCAGCACCTCACACTGCAGGCAGTAGGACAACCAAAAAAATATGAAGAATAATAAAGCACACAAATAGGTAAACGACAAGAAATGAGCACAGCGCACGTGAATAAGTAAAACATACACTCACGTCTGACCTTCCAACGTTCTTACTTGAGTTCCTTTCCTTGTCGGCTGTTTGTTTTTGATTGCCCATTTGACGTCATAATTGTTGCTTTTATTTTCTTTGCTGTGTGCCTGCACATGCAGTTAATAGCTAATTGTGGTATTTGCCCCTACATTGATTGTTCCGTAGAGTGGGTGGCCGAATCGATAACCTGTCGGGTTTCAGACTAGGAGAGCGCCGGTTCAAATCCCGATAGAGTCTAAAGTTTTTTTTTTCTATTGGCGGTAAAATAAAAACTCAGACCCGAACACCACGCGGCGACTGCGCTTGACAAGCGGCCTTTATTCTCAGATCCTTCAAATCCCTCCTCCCCGTAGACCACAGTATACGAAAAATGCTGTAAAGATTGATAGTTTTAGTTTGATTGATTGATTGATTGTTTGTTTGTGTTCTTTAAACGTTATTAAACGTCTGTGTTCATTTTTTTTGTGCGGTTTCGCCTTAAGTCTTTTGGCGTGTGCTGAGACTTCTACGAGGGGGACTACAGTTACCCTTCTTTGTTTGGGAGATGAGATATTAATTCGGATGATTCCGCTGTCACGGGCGGTTGAGCAATTATGGATTTTAATTTGTTTGTAGTGATACCAGGTCCTTCCATAAACAAATAATCAAATATTTAAACATTTATTTTATTCTTCCATTCAACTCTCTGTGAAGCTTATCTTCAACACTTTCAAAGTCGTTCTGTTTACTGCCACTCACTTCCCATCCTGAATTTATAGCCCTCGTGCGACTCCGAGATTTTCATGTTGGTCAGGGGGGGGGGGGGATGTTGCAGGAGAGCTATGAGGAGATCAGGGGTAGACTTGTAACCCAATTTATCGTTTCACACTACAGGTGGTTGTTGGGGGAGTAGATCTTAGCACCTATAGATCGTTGTTCGATGAGGATAATCCAACGACTAACTAACTAACTAACTAACTAACTAACTAACTAACTAACTAACTAACTAACTAACTAACTAACTAATTAACTATAGCTCGTTTCAAATCACGTGCCCAACTTCAAAACGCAATTACTCAGTAACCGTTTGTTAAAAACTCTTGAAATTTTCCAAATGTTATTAGAATGCAAAAGACCCTTTAAATGTATATTTAACAAATATCTTGCAGCTGCAGCTTTCTTAAAGCGGCGAATTTCTTTGATGTTTGTCAAAATTGTTAATTGTGAACCCCTAAATAATAGAAATTACCGTAGTTGCTGGTCTATGATTAATTTTCACTGGGTAAAGGCGTGGCCGTAATGGGGAAATAACTGAAAAAGACAAAACACCAGGAGAATTATTGTCTTCTCAGTTCGAGGACGGACGATAATATCAAGGTATACCTGTATGTCCAATTTTCATAGTTGTGTGGTCCTGAAAAGGACCGTTTGTTGAACTAATTTAAGGTAATATAGGGGCCAACATTGTGGGGGCTATATACTTTCATTCTGAATCAGACGAGTTTAAAAGATTAATAACTGTTTGGGGTTGAACATTCCACAAACCATCATTTTTCCAATATTCCTTTCCTGTTTTAAGACGTGGTCTTCACATTTAGCCCAATAATCTTTGTCTATATTTAATAAAGCGAGATTAGCAAGAGTCTTTACATCGCATATTTTGAATGTTGTATTTTCATCTGCCACTTGTCCTTTTAATTTTGCCCAGATTAGTTCTATTGGATTTAAATGAGCATGGTAAGGTGGCAGCCTCAAACTTGGATAATCATATTTATTTGAAAAATCTTTGTCCTTTGTTTTTGCTTTACTAGAGATAGTAATTCAGGTTTTAAGTACATGTTATTAAATTGTATGTGCTCCTTTGTGAGCCATATCTTAATAGCATCTTTTGTACTGGATGACGTCGGGACTTTATCTTCAAGTGCAACAATGTTGTGGTACGCTGCATTGTCCATTATTAGGCAAGATGGTCGATCTAGTGATGGGAGAACAGAATTTTCAATCCAATGTCTAAATATGTGACCATTCATCTCAGAGTGATAATCCCGATTGTCTATGGATTTTGAAAGAAAAATGAGCTCTGCATTCTGTATTAGTCCATGTTGTCGACTACCTGCATGAGCAATTATCAAGCGCTGTCCTTTGCTGCTAGGTATTAATCTCTTAACCTTTCCATCTGATGACTGCCATTCCCTTTGGTTAGTGTGGTGAGCATTGATCCATGTTTCATCCAAGTACACAATATCATAACCTTGCTTACGCACCTCTTTTACTTCACGTAAGTACTTGCTTCTCATGACTACTATATGTGGATACTCACAGATGATGTTTCGTCCATTGGAATACTTTCTGAATGTAAAGCCTGCAACTCTCACATTCCTCCATAATGTAGACTTTGATATTTCAATACTGTTGTTCTTTTTCAGCGAAATTTTTAATTTTCTTATTGTAACAGTTTCATTCATACCCAACATTTTGCGAATTTCACTTCTAATAAGTTCACTGTCGAAATTATCCAACATTTTTGCTCTTCCTTGTGATTTTGTATATTTTGAACATTGACGGTCACGTGCTTGAATCCAGCGATTAAATGACCGTTTAGATAAATCCAAAATGTGTCTTGTCCTATTCTCAGGGTTTTCTAAAGAATGAAATAATCTTCCTCGTTTAGCCTCTTTGCAAAAATAGTCATACATTTTTATTGCGATGTTTTGTAAACTGCAGAATTTCATTTTAAGACTCATGATAAATGTTATTGTTCCACGTCTACACCTATGAATGAACGGAAATGGAACACACAATTTCTCAAGTGTCTAATTGTGTCAAAAAAACTACAGCGAAAGCGTGCAAATACGTCAATGTTACCGTGTATGGATTTTACTCGCTATTTTTAACTTAAAATACTGTAAACATTAAGTTTTGACTACATCAATGGGTCGTTATAAATTTATATAAATCAAATAAGCAACAATAATAACCAAATGTTATTTTTAAATGAAATTAATTCCCTGTTGGGTTCTAATCATTATAACTTTACATGCACATTTTGAACAACTAACAACAAGCGGTTAAAAAGCTATCGATTTTAAAAGTTGGGCACGAGTTATGAAACAAGCTATAACTAACTAACTAACCAATTAACTCATCTTCATCTCTGGTCCCGCCTGTCTTCACCAAATATATTTATGTCGCGCCTCTTTTTTAACATACGTTGTAAAAAATTAGAAAGAAGGCCAGGTATTACGAATACATCTTGTTCGTTCTGCGGACGGATCTGTCTGTTCAATATTATCAGATTCAGCCACGAGAGAAACTATTCAACAAAGCATCATTCAATATAATACACTAATATATTTTACCAAACTACTGACTTATCATGATGCTTGCTACTATCGGTCTGTCAAGACGTCAAAGGCCATATATAACGAATTATGATAAAAGAAAATTAAGCGATCTGAGATCCGTTTGAGGTGCAAGGGAAGCAACTGTGGGTGCTCGAAGTTAAAATGATTAACTGCTATTTATATCCGATATTTGCTACATTGATTGCATCAGAAAGGGGACCGTGTAATGTCTGTAACAAAATAATATAGATGGGATTTTAAAAAAAAAGAACTACGATTAAATTGTAAATTTATTTTTGAGTTGTGTAATATACTTGTTCAATTTCTGTGCTTCTTTTCTATTTGTTTCCTTCCAAAAACACCTTTCAACGTGCAGGAGATATTATGCGTTGCTTACACTGTCATCTATATTTCGGGATGTGTCATCTATATTTCGGGATGTGTCATCTATATATCGGGATGTGTCATCTATATATCGGGATGTGGTTTAAGGTTTTTGTCCTGGGCTTTTTTTTTCCAACTGAACTTGTTACAGTAAACTTTTATAATGTTAACGGTCTTGAGATAAGTATTTTGTAAGTAATTGAAAACTATAATTGTCAGAATTTTATCATGTAGAAACTATATTATTTTCTAGCTTTCATTATCACTTGCCGTTCTGCACTGACTTCAATTTAATATTCTTATTTGCATAACATTTCCGTTTCTTAAGAAAGAAAGAAATACAATTTCTTTTCTTTTTTTTTCCTGATTTTAACTTCATGAATACTAAAGAAATTGATTATTCCAGTCCGCATTCGTCCTTAAAAGGATGCTAAATTGGCGTAGACACGTTGTAAAGGTAAAGGTAAAGTACGAGACTTGAACCGGCGTCTTAGCACGCGAGTTTACACCCATATGTGCTCGGCCGCCTATCCAGAAATGTTCGGAGATTTCTGTATAGTGTCGCCTCAAGCATCGAAACTCAGATGCGAGGCGACATTCCTCACCTTCCCAGGGTAATAGACTGGTACCCATTTCAGCCAACGGTTGGGTCGACCGTGGGGGTATTTTTTTTTCCAACCACGAGTACAATTCACACTGCTCCCAGCGGGAATCAAACACGGGTTGTCCGAACGTCGGTAGTCCAGTCGGGTGGTTTTCCCAACTAGGCTACGAGGCCCCCTAAAGACTAAGACACATTGAGTTGAGGTTTACAGTAGGACTGTGATATTTACGCCATTCGGCCCAACACATCCGACTTCAAGACGGACATTTTTTAGGACGGAATACCTTCCCCCTTTCGAAACCTATACGCTTGGCCATACTAGATTTTTTAGTCTGTTTCTCTATGCACCGCAAATAGGGTGTAGTAGGGATTGGTTAGGTATGGTTCGCCGATCTTCGTACAAGCCATCAGCTCTGAGTCGTTGACAGTTCCATCTCTATTCAGTTGCCTTGCCTTCTGAAGACAACAATTATTATTATTATTATTATTTTGAATTCATCATCATCATCAAGTACCATGCATGCTAACGTAGGTGATCATGTCTCTCCACAACTTTCGATCTCGGCAATTATTCATTATTTCTGTTGTTGACCTTCTGCAAAGCCATTCTCTTAAGCTGTCTGGTATATTTCTTACCTCTACTCTCTACCTCTCCGTCCTTCGATTTTTCCAGTTGTTACAATATATTCCAGCTGTTCTTTTCTCATTACACGACCAAAAATTATGCTTATTTCTTCCTAATATTATATATTAGTTCTCTTTTTGCTTTGGCCTCTTTCACAATGTTTTCATTACTCTTCTTACCTGTGTTCTTCTTACCATGGTATTCTCAACATTCTTCTGTAAAACCATATTTCTACAGCCTCCAGTGATTTTTGTGTCTGTTCTCCTATTGTCCATTATTTCCATCCATATGTATTTTAATTTAGTAAGAAATAATTCAAAAAGAGAATAATGAACTAGTTTGTGCCATAATTTATTTCTCACTTCTCTCCAATGTTCAAAAACCAATCTTCATGAGAAACTTACATAAGTATATGTAATCCACACGTTGACTATGTTCTTGGGTGGTCCGCGCGTATAAAAGATGTTAAAAGTGGGTCCGAGGTGAAGAATAGTTTAAGAACCGCTGGGTTAGACAGTCGATCAACGGATGTAAATTGTCCCCTTGATCTTTTATTAACAAATGTAAGCAAACCAGAACTTCAGAGATGCTCGAGATTTTCAAGTTTTATTGGATTGTTGGTTAATGGAGTTCCGGCAAACAGTTTTTTTTAATTGTTTTTTGTTTTATTAGGGTAAAAAAAGTCATAGTTTGATTTATCCACTTTCTTTTGTATTAAATCGTAGTCTTGGTTTGTAGTTTTCGTAGAACTTGTCGGTAGCTGCGTCAATTGTGTTTACTTCTTTGATTGGTTTATTTCTAATGGTAATGTTTTGGATTATTTCTAGAACTCCTTATATCTATCTACCTTTTCTTCGAGCACTTGGCTGTTATTTTTTGTATCGTTGATGGTGCCTATATGGATTGCAATTAGTTCTTTCTAACTTGCCACAAGGCCAACCAATTTAATTTGTTTTGTTTCTTCACTCATATACTTTAAAAGAGGTCTGGTTCGATTCTGATCTACGTCATCCAGATTTACCCAGCCTGAAATGAGTATCGGATTTTTTTCTTATAAACAAAAACGTGCACGGGCGTAATCATAATATGTGTCATACCGGTTGGAGTAGGCGATCATGTCCTTCCACAATTTTCTATCTGCAGTGCATCGTATCAGTTCTGTTGTCGACTGTTTTCCATGACATGACACCAAGATATCCAGTTTTTTTTTATTTCTTTGTCGTCCCGATCTCTCTTTCTTTTTATTTGCTAGTTATAACCAAGTATTCCAACTTTCCTTTTGTCAACAATTCTATTGTTGACTGTTTATCGTAACATGACACCAAGCCATCTAGTCTCTTCTCTCTTTGTCGTCCACGATCTCTCTTCCCCTGTATTTTCCCTGTTGTAACTCGGTGTTCCAACTTTCCTCTTCTCATGATGTGCCACGTGGCGGGCGTAACACCGACCCTATAACTGATAAATAATGTGCCGATGGTCTATATAAACATGTGGACTTCTTTCTTTTCTTTTCTCTTTCTCACTGATACCGAAATGGTGTTGTGGTTATATCATTTGTCGTTCCTGAGCTGCTAGAACTGTGTGAATTAGTGATTTTCTTTGTTGTTACATGTCTCTATCACTGCATATATCCATCTTCTTCTAGGTTTTCCTCTTGGTCTTTTCTTAGCATTCCTGAGAAGAACGCCCTTGAAGGTGATTGGTGAGGATTCATTCTGATCAGGTGGCCCAACCATTTAAGTTGTTGTTCTATATATTCTTGGCAGGGTTTGTTCCTACCATTTTTCTTATGGTTTCTTTTGTATTCTATCTCATCTTGTGTTGTTTGTTACTTTCTCAATCATCGCATCTCACATGCATTGATCTTTCTTAAATGTGATTTAGGAAATCCCTATACACCACTCATGCTTACTTCCTCCTGCTTATTTCCTCCTGCTTACTTCTCCTGCTTATTTCCTCCTGCTTACTTCTCCTGCTTATTTCCTCCTGCTTACTTCTCCTGCTTATTTCCTCCTGCTTACTTCTCCTGCTTACTTCCTCCTGCTTACTTCTCCTGCTTATTTCCTCCTGATTACTTCTCTGCTTATTTCCTCCTGCTTACTTCTCCTGCTTACTTCTCCTGCTTATTTCCTCCTGCTTATTTCCTCCTGCTTACTTCCTCCTGCTTACTTCCTCCTGCTTATTTCCTCCTGCTTACTTCCTCCTGCTTACTTCCTCCTGCTTATTTCCTCTTGCTTACTTCCTCCTGCTTACTTCCTCCTGCTTATTTCCGCCTACTTCCCGTTTAATACTTCACTTCACTCGTATCTACTTGTTTTAATCTAAAAACATGTTGTTATATTTATAAATGAAATGTTCTGGGAAAACTCCACTCCACCTATTCTTGAGATTGATATTTTATTGAAGTGGTTCAATTGTGTGACACTGCACAAAGTTATGAATATTATAGGACCATTAAATTCTACGTCATTTTTACCTTAATTAAATCATGTTTATAAGAAGAATGATTTCACAATTTGGATCAATTTGACCCTGTCACGTCTAAAATAATCATAATTTAACTACAAATATTGTAAAACATATGTTATAGCGTCTCTTGTGATCAAATGTATTATTTTTAATGTAGTATAGCAGAATTATAGAGCCAGTCTTAACATATGGATGTAAATCACGGGTGCTTGTACAGAAGAATATTGAGATTACCATGTACAGCTAAGAAGAGTTATGAAAAAGTTTTGAAAGAGGCCATAGCAAAAAGAGAGCTATTATCCAATATTATGAAGAAACAATCATCATATTTGGCCATGTAATGAGAAGGGAACAGCTGCAATATATTGTAACAACCGGTAAAATTGAGGGACAACGAGATAGAGGGAAGCAAATAGAAAAGATAAAAGACATCTTAAGACAATGGCTTGGCAGAAGGCCAACAACAGAAATGATAAATAACTGTCGAGATGGAAAGTTGGGAAGAGACATGACCACCTACGCCAGCAGGCATGGTACTGATGATGATGATAGCAATATTATATTCAGGTCATATTTAGAACTTAAAAAGTTAGCAAGACTAAAATATCATCAACAAACGGCTGTGAACTACAACATTTACAATAGAAAGAATGACAGAAAAAAAATTAATTTAAAAAAAAAGTACAGGAGCGAAAATGAAAACGTTAAAGCATTTAAGGTTTAATGTAAGAGAGAGTCAGGACTAAATAAGAAAACAAAACAAAAACAGTACGGTAGAAAAAAACAAAGTAATAAATAATATGTTATATTTCTTGTCATGGTAGAGATTAAGAAGAGAAGAAGGACAGAAGA